>JANDJT010000179.1:25582430-25601912 GCA_024331685.1 Stegophilus panzeri
CATTTCCCATCTTGCAATGCGGCCCACAAACATGGCCACCATGGACTACACCCCCCCCCCCCATACACACACACGGAATTCTAATCACACAATCTCACACTCACTCACTCCACACTATAAAACAGACATTTTGAACACCATGACTTTGTGAAGTACTGAGTGTTATCAACATACCAAGCGGTTGTCATGTGTGTATGGGAAGTGTAGTCCATGGCGGCCAAGTTTGTAGGCCGCAGTGCAGGATGGGAAATGTAGTCACTGGTTTGCTGTGATATGACAGCAAGGGCATAGACAGAGATTCCAAGGGTAACTGACAACTTGGTGCTACCACCACCAGGCTTCAATGTGGGAATTGTGTTATTAGGGTGAGGAGCACTGATAATTCAGTGAGGAGCACTGATATTCATTAACTTATTAGAAAAGAAATAAGAAATGAATCTGATTTGTTTGCCATCATGTTTATTTCAGTACTAGCCATTAATGGTAATTTCTTTCCCACAGAAAGTTGATAACGAGCTCTTTCCAATGAAGGATGGAAAGATAGTCACATCAGATATTGATTATGTGGATGTGTGGCAGGTAAGGAAAGAACTCTCTGATCTAAAAAACACATACCACAAAAGTAATATTGAGAATTACTGTAGATATACTGTGTGTATGTACATGGCAGGGGATGGAAGCCCTGAAGGCCTCTGGAAAAGTAAAGAGTATTGGTGTGTCCAACTTCTCAATCCAACAACTGGAAAGGCTGCTGTCTGTGGCTAAAATCCCACCAGCTGTCAATCAGGTAGTGAACAATTTAGTGCGTTATGTATTTTTTCGCACTCATACCAGTCAATATTAGGCTTTATTGAAACCTACTGATGTAAAAGTTTCAGTTTCACAGTTGATCAGAGCTTTGAATTTAAAGACGTCCAAGTTGACATGTATAGGCCTACATGTTTTTGATTTATTGAATAAACGTTGGGTTAAACCCATTCAGTCAAACAGGTTAATAACTGTAATAACTTAATAAGGTGGTTTAGCCAGCTCGAGTGATACCTGTAAGTAGAATCTTTTCATCCGTAGGTAGAGCTTCATCCTTACTTTGTGCAGTCTGATCTGATCGAATATTGTAAATCAAAGAACATCACTCTCACAGCCTACAGTCCCTTTGGCTCACCAGGAAGGTCCAAAGAGCAGTGAGTACATATTTCACATTTATCACTAACCCAAGTTTGGCATTGGATCTGAGTTGGTAAAAGCCATATGGTCATTTTTATATGAACGTTCATCTGGTTCTAATGTCATCTGAATTTCTCTAAATTCTGCAGTCATAGAGGAGACAAAGATCCTGAAAAGTTGTTGGAGGACCCCGTGGTTGGGGGAATTGCTGCAAAACACAGACGGACTCCTGCACAGGTCATACATCCTCTCTCACACAGCTAGAACAGACATATGGTTTCTTTTTATTTTTTAAGTGTACATACCGTGAAACTTGGACGTTTTGCAGATTTTGCTGAGATATCATATTGAGCAGAATATTGCAGTGATTCCAAAGAGCGTTAAACCCCACCATATTCTGGAGAACACAAAGGTAATCAATCCCTCTTGATTCAGTATGATATTTATACAGTTTGAATATTCTCCCTATCATTTGTTCATGCCAAATGGATTGTCATTTGTGTATGGCAAACGGCAAAAACTGGAATCTGGTAATGAAGTTAAAGAAGCAGTGCACATGATGTATTTTCATGTCATTTATCATATTCCTTAAACTGTATGGATTGAAAAGGTAATTAAAAACAGTCAGGGGGCAATACAAAATATGTAGTTACAGGCCACACTCAATAATAGACCTGCTTGATTACCCTTATCATTTAGGCCTTTAGCTTAATGTGTGAGATTTATCATTTAAAAATGTTTACATTTGACTTATGCTACTTTATTACATTTACATTTATGGGATTTGGCAGATGCCCTTATCAAGAGCAACTTATATTTATCTAATTTATACAACTGAGCAGTTGAGGGTTAAGGGCCTTGCAGAAGAGCCCAACAGTGACAGCTCAGCAGTCCTGGCATTTGAACTCATGATTTTTGATCAGTTTCATTATTTATTTTGCTGGCCTGAAAGCTACTGAATTTGCATGGGAACACTGCTGTTTGGAGAAGGGGAAAGAAGGAGATTGGGAAATTACCCAGTTTTAGATTTGGTTTTACATGTTTATATTCACATAATTTTATTATCTATTCATTTATGTTATATTGTTATTCCTTATCTTTTTGCACCGCCTGTTATATCGGACACTTATCAGACACCGGTCGGCGCTACAGTCACTTACTCTGCCTATTGTCCTATTTTAGTAGTTAATGTACTGTCCTGTGTTGTTTGCACGTGCACTTTATGTAGAATGTGTAGGTCTTTTTTTAGTTTCTTGTCGTCTCATGTGGTTAGTGTGTTGTTTTATGTAGCACCGTGATCCTGAAGGAACGTTGTTTCGTTTCAGCGTGTACTATACCAGCTTTGTATGGTTGAAATGATAATAAAAAGCCACTTGACTTGATAACAACTAGTATTCAACATCAGAACCTGATTTTTGTCTTAACCTTCAGTTTTATTTTTTTTACACATATGACCAGCAGGCTGGTCTAGATGAAGAGGATTTTAAAATAAAGTCATTTACGGTAACGGCTACAATAGTGTCCTGATGTATAATTGCAGATCTTTGATTTCTCCCTGGACTCGGAGGATACGAGTGCACTCAGGTCTCTGGATCGTGGCTGGAAGGCCTGCGTCATTGAACAGTAAGAGTCAAAACACGCATCTCACTGCAGTACTAATCAAACAACAGAACAGCCCAAAAACAAACACGTATTAACTTGTTAACAATGGTATGTTTTTTGTCCCACAGGTTGGAATCTCATCCTTACTACCCTTTTAAGTGAAATGCTGTTAATACTGGATACGCGAGTGCTGCTTCTCAGATGTCAGAACAAGATTTTAAAGAAAAGCCATTTAAATTGCTCAACAAATTGTCTAAATCAAAATACTCACAAGAGTGTTAGTGCCAAACTGTGATTGTAACATACACTGTGCTAAACTGAGCCTCGGACAGAATGAAAAAACATGTTTTTTTTTATGTTTTCCTCTAATACTGAAAATGATTGCTCATGTTAGTCCATGTAATTATTGAGAAATGCAAATGCATACATTTCACACAACCCAAGCTATGGAACACACCTCTTCAGCACAAGACTGAGTAACAATGCAGATTATTCCTAGACATGGAATAAACCAGAATACTAAATGACTGAAGAAGCACCTCTAACATCACACCTTTGCAACCAGCAAGTTCCAAAACTGAATCAGCTGAATCAATTCGGTCCATGTCCTCCATAAGCAGCCTAGATATACGGGTATCTGATAAGGCCCTGTACCCTTGGTGCTGTAACCTGCACGTTGGGAGAATAACTGCCCCGTCAGGGCACATTATCGAACCATTGTGTTTGCTCTTCCGGTCATCTGTCTTGTCCTTGACTGGTGTTTTGCATGCCTTTCTCCATCACTCCTGTTCTGTTCTGCTCAGTGCTGCAGGACTGCCGAGCTCGGACAGTGCACACACACGCCGAGGCTCCGGCAATGTACCTGGGCAGGTTGGGACCCATCACCCACTGGCCCTTCTCTGGAACGAACACCTGAGTGTTTTCTGAGAAGTCCATGTGCTCCCAGGTGTAGCCTCCCATCACGTAGATCTTGCCATCCCACACGGCAACAGCTGCTTCGCTGTTCGGGTAGCGCAGCGGGGCGACCCTGCTCCACTGCTCAGTGTGCGGGTCAAACGCCTCTACTTCTAGCACATCGAAGCGCTCCATGCTGTCCTCGTGGTCATCGCTGCCACCGATTACATAGATTCGGTCGTGCAGTGATGCCATGCAGTGCCAGCCTCGAGCCAGAGTCATGGCCTGCCGCTCCATCCATGTGTCACCGGCGCTCGGGTCATAACTGAGCATGTCACGTCGGTAAGGTCCGATCTGATAGTCATGGCCCCCTGAGATGTACACTACACCTTTGTGTGTTGTGCCTGCATGGCCATACGTTAATCTAAAACAAGAGTCATCAAAAACGGAACCAGTTAAGACTCTCACATGACAAACAAACCATGTCCTTAATTCTGTTCTATTTAATAAGCCTAAATCTGTAATCGAAAAGACACAAGACCTTGGCAGCCCTGCTACGTAGGTCCAGTAATCCTCCACAGGATGGTACACCTCAACAGATGATAGTGCACCGCTTTCATTTCGTCCCCCAACTGCAATCACACAATCCCCCATGGTTCCGAGATAGAAATCCACTCGGCGCTGGTTCATACTCGCACCCTATAGCAAGAGAAAGGAAGGAAGGGAAAGATTTAGAAATGACTTCATCGTCGTGCTATCGCTAGACATTATGGACAAGTTATAGCTTGTATTTTCCCAACAAATCTTAATGTCCCATCTTTAATTATCTGTCATCGTCAGGAATTTCGGAGGAACTTAGCTGACGCTAGCTTCTTTGAAAGTCAAAATCAAAGCCAGACCCCCAGAACACTTGGACACACACTGCCTAGGCTAGAACCCCATGAATGCACCTGTCAAAGGGGGAGCTTTCTGAATTGACAGGCAAATAGAGATGCTTCCTTTCCTGAGTGTGTGTATGTTGGTGAAGAACATCATTAGGTTTTTTTTGGGGGGGTTTTTTTTGTTTGTTTTTTTAAATCTTCCTTACAGAGCATGGGCTGTCACAGAGACCCAAGATTTTATTTTAGCAGATATTTTACGACGAGCCTCCTTAATTATGTTTTGCCTATCCTGTTACCAAATCTCAATGTTCCATAAAACAGTTCTGAACTATTTACCTTGGACCACGTGTTGTTACGTGGGTCGTATCGGTAGAGTATGTTACTTGCTGCGTCTCCACCGTTATCCCGTGACGAGCTTCCCCCAGCGATAAAAATGAATCCCCCCAGCACTGCCACGCAGTGGTGGCTCCTCTGAGCCGGCAGCTGCGTCTCTACCACCCACACTCCTGCTTCTTCATCTAGCCAGCTCACGTCAGTGCTCAGCTCTTCACCACGCTCATACACCTCTCCTCCAACCAGCAGCAGGCGCTCCACTCCTCCTCTCAGGGCTGACTGTGCTGTCTGTAGTACAGGCTGGGCACTGACGTGAGCATGGTAGCTTAGTGCTTCCTCCACCAGCGCTTGGCAGCCTGAATCTGGGGGCAATAAAGAGCGTACAGCAGGCAGGACATGCTCTGCCAGCTCCACAGGTGAGATCAGGGCCAAGCGGACGTGGCGCAGGAGCTGGTGGGCGAACGGCAAGCGCTCGGCCTTCTGGTTGAGCCACTGGAGGGCTGCCTGGAGGAGGGTCTGCTCACTCTCGTGCTGCACGTCTTCGCTGGCTAAGTAGGAACAGAGTTTGGATAATCCCACGTCTTTTAAGAACTTTGGCGTGCAGGAGAGAGTGGCGAATTGCTCCAGAACAAAGCGGTCTATGAAGGCGTCCAGACGCTCCAAGCTGTAAAGCATCGCCAGTTCCTGCAGGTACAGATAGTTGTCTTCGTTGACCTCTTTCTCCAGGTATTGGCAACAGAAATCGACAGCCTGCCAGACTTGCAGCAAGTGAGCCGTCTCCAGTACGTAGTCAATGTTTCCACCATCAAGGGGCAACTCGCCACTATAGAGGAAGTCCACGACTGCCTTAACTCCCACAAACGAGGCACCTACAAGCTCCACCTCAGCTTGGCGCTCCTCTCTCATGCCAAGCGTGAACATGGCCTGGAAGTACGGGCTGGAAACGGCCAGCAGGGCGCGGTGGGCACGAACCCGCTGGCCATTCGCCACCAAGACCACATCACACAACTGACCACATTCTCGCTGCTCGTTTAAACCCTGCAGGAGGTACATGGCTTGGTCAGCCCATCGATACACCTGCCGTGAGAGGAAAAATGGCATTGGTGATACACTATTTTACAGCACGTCAAACCATTAAAGGGTGAAGCAAAGATTTCAACTGTACCTTTGAATTCTCGCTGATTCTGTGTGGTCGAGACAGTCGACCCTGCTTCTCCTTAACACCTTCCATTTCATCACCTTCCTCTAATACTATGTCCAGAAATACACCAACAATTACAAAACACCAACACTTTCAAACTTCACGCCTATACATCCTGCATATACAGGATATAAGTGATCATGTCAACAAAGAAAAGTGCCTTTACTACTGTATCTACACTACTCACTGACAAACCTAAACACAACCCAGAATAGCTATTGAACTGGTTAATAAACAAGCTAGGAGACCAACAGTCTGAAATCCAAATAGCTCCCTACTCCCTAAACTAGTGCACTACATAAGGTAATAAACAATGCCTTTTGCACACTGTGTAGTGAACTATACTTCGGACAGGCAGCCATTTTGAGTTGAACCCCAGTCAGAGCAGTATAACAGAAGAGCTAGCATGCTAACGTTAGTCATAGAGACCTGGCGATGAGCACTGCTGCATGTTTCTCTCGGCAGAAATGATGACAGTTAGCCTGCAAGATAAAGGGATCACTTCATCACTCTGTCATCCTGTTCCTGTAAAAATGAACGTTTTAGTCAGGCCTAAAACAGCTCTGTCTAAACCATTTCTATGGCGTTCAGCTCGAAGAACAGTGAAGCACACAGCAACGACTGAGAAACAGCGTCGTCGAGTGTGTTAACACTTACTTTCCAAAATAAAAGACAAGAAGAAACTGGCTGGTCGGGATTAAATCAGATTTTTAGCCATTCATCTTGTTTTACCAAAGCTTTAAAGCATGATATAATCCTGGTTTTAGTTTTAACAGGAACTTTAGGTTTCATTTAGATTAATGAGTGCATCATGGTGGACTGTCAGAGGTCAGGAGTTTACTCAAAGATCAAGATGTAATCAGATCAGGGTTTAATCTCTGATTTATTAATCCATGTTTGGAATTAAGAGGTTCAGCACAACTCAAGATTAAAATAGAACAAAAACAAACAACCAGGGTCAACAAATTTAATCAAGGGAATTGTTGAACCTGGTTATTTGTTCTGTTTTTAAAATTTCCTAGTCTATAATTGTAGTAATCATCATAGAATTTTAGTTAATCCATTAAAGATTGTAGATTGTTGTGATTTACAATAAATATTTTGTTTAGACCTTTTTTCCCCCATTTTTTTTTAATTTTTTTTTTTACATGTACAGCACATTGAGAATTTAAGCTCACATCAAAGTGTTATATAATAAACATTCTTCCTTTTCCTCTTCTTCTTCTTCTTCTTCTTATTATTATTATTATTATTACTACTACTACTATGAAAATTAATATCTTTATTTTCATTGTACAAGTACACTGACGTTTAGTGTGCAGTTCCCCATTAAGCTATGTTACAAAAAAAGAAAAAAATAATAAATGCACATTATATAAATATATAAGAAACTATATAAATATATACAATACAATTATAACAATAATATTTAAGTGTATTTCGTGAAATATCCGGTAATGTAGAAAAATGTAGTGCAATATGTGCAATATATAGCTTGGCATAGTGATCGAGTATGGAGTATGTAAAGACTGTAACCTATTCACTGACTATGAGAATAGGTGTGTGAGTGTGTATTATTATTATTATTATTATTATTATTATTATTATTATTATTATTATTATCTGTGTTCATCCTTTTCAGTTCTGCCCACTCACAGCATCCAGCTGATTTAATAACAGAGCTAAAATGTATATTATCACAAAAGGCCTTTTTGTTACAAGTGATTAACAAAAATCGTTCATCTTGAGCAAGGTACCAAAGGTCTAAGAAAAAACCCTGCCTTTATGATTAAACTCACTGTTGACGGATATTAATCATTACGGATCACAGTTGCTTTGTTTGACGTGATCAAAAGTCACACTAAGTCATCTATCTATCAGTGCTGAATACAGATCATGTGTAGGCTAAAGGTCATCAGAGGCCAGTGGAGGTAAAGTGTTCAAACTTACACATAGATTGTTTGCATAGATGACCTGCAACAAATATTTAGGCCTGTGTTCGTCCTGGAGAGTGACAGCTGTGGTACATTTGAAACTCTTGAGCTGGGTGTTGTATATTTAAGTTCCACACCTTTTTTATTTTTTTATTTTAAGTCTCTCAGGCTTTCTTCTCAGGGTGCTTTTCCTTGCCGCTGTTGCCACTGGCTTACTCCTTAGAGATCTAAACCTACATTCTGTAAAGCTGCTTTTTGACAATGTCCTATATAAAAGCGCTATATAAATGAAATTGAACTGAAATGGAATGAAATTGAATTTTAAACATGGCTTTAAAAAAATAAATAAATAAATAAAAATCACAGGTTAATAAGTTAGTGTCTGTTTTCATTTAACCTTAAAATAAAATGTTGACCCAGAATTATGTCTGATTGTTCACAATGACATTCGCCAGCTTAAAAACATTGTTACTCTTGAGCTCAATTACTAGTAATAGATATTTTCTTTACTTTCCATAGGAACTTTATAGCCATAGGTTTAAATTTACCCTCCAAATGCATGTGCCTTTAACAAAGCACTCATTTAGAGTCGCATTAGAATCTAAGAGTGAGCACTTAATAAGTACCACAAAGATTTACCTTTCCTTATTTAAGTGTTATTGTATAATTTAGTTTGGTGTGTGGTGTGTAATGATTAGACTCTCATAAGACATAAGAAACACCATGTGTTCAACAATCTTTGACTGGCAGTGTATGTTATGCTATGAGCATGTTACGTTGCTTGACAAAGACACAGATCCTGTAGAACATAGGACACAATTTGTCTTAAACTATGCTGCCATTGTGCATCTGATGTGTCACAAAACTCAGCAAAAGAAGCCTACAGACAGTCAAGAGGATGTCAGTATAGGATCATTATCAGGTATTGGCCAATAACCAGAATTCTGATATTGGTATAGTACTTAAAGGAAAAAAGAAAAAGATTTGGTGATTTGGTGGTGGATGTGCAAAGGCATTGGTGCATTATGACAAGATTCCAGTATTTGCAGTCAAGGCACTGCTTCTCTCTGCAGCTTCAAGACAGTTGTCTCTCTCTCTCTCTCTCTCTCTCTGTGTTTGTGTGTGTGTGTGTGTGTGTGTGTGTGTGTACATTTTTATAAGACATATCACACCAGGATTCACCTCCAGGTAGTTAATGAGGATGAATGAATGAATATCACCCTTTATGTCCCTGCTGGAAAAAAAACAACAGAAACCAAATAGAATTTGTAATGGTTTTAATGATTATAATAGTAATTGTATTGGTTTTAATGGAAACTGTAATGGGTAGAGACCTGTGGGTCTCCACTGGTCATTTGTTGCCTTCTTTTGGTGATGTCTATATTATGTGTAGTGGATACCATTAAGGACCAATAGAACACCTTCGACATTTGGTAATGTACTTAATTGTTAACTGATGGTTTGTACTGGCATTTGTAGTGGAAACTATTAAAAGGGTTGTGATGGTTTCTATTGGGTTTTATTTTTTTTCAGAAGGGGTGTGATGTTGAATGAATGAATTTGCATTGGTTTTAATGGAAACTGTAATGGGTTTCCTGATGGTCATTTGTTGCCTTCTATTGGTGATGTCTATGTTATGTCTAGTGGATACCATTAAGGACCAATAGAACACCTTCGACATTTGGTAATGGGCATAATTGTTAACTGATGGTTTGTAGTGGAATTTGTAGTGGAAACTATTAGAAATGCTGTGATGGTTTCTATTAGGTTTTCTTTCTTTTTTATTTTCAGAAGGGCTGTGATGTTGAATGAATGAATTCTACAGTACCTACCAATCATTCTTTTGCCTCCTTCACCTTTTCCTTTGTGTTTAAAAGATCCATTGTTATTAATCCAGACACTGTATAACAGCCTGGAAGTCTGCATTGTTCTCGGATGAATGCATTAACCGAGCAAAGTGATCCACAAGATGGCACAATAGCACTCAGAAAAACGACACAATGGCCATGGGTGGATTTAATTCTGCTGAATCCCTTACTTGGCCATTAGGAGGAGGTGAGCCTTGCTGCACACGGAGAAATCAACTGCATCCATTTCGACACCAACATGACTGACAAAGATCACCAACGCCCATGAAGAGCCAGTAGGAAATGAGTGGTGTAGAGAGAGGAGCCTGCTGCTAAGAGAGAGAGAGAGAGAGACAGAGAGAGAGTGTGAGTGAGAGAGAGAGAGAGAGAGAGAGAGAGAGAGAGAATATATCCCCATAGCGCCACACTGCCAGCATCGTCCTGTTTGTCCGCCTGTCGCATCGCCCTTTCCTGGATTTTACCCAGCCTTTTCTACGAGTCTTTCCTTCTCTCCTACGTTTTCTTTTTATTCCATCCTTTTTTTAAAACCTCAAAATGGCAACGAGGATCGACAAAGAGGCTTGTAGAGACGCTTATAACCTGGTCCGGGATGATAACACAGATATAAGCTGGTGAGACTGATCATTCATTCATTCATTCATTCATTCATTCATTCATTACAATAACCTGATGTGGTACCTTAAGGGGACATGTTTTGTACCTTCAGTATATGTTAGTTTGTTTTGTTTTGTTTTGTTTTTACTTGGAAACCTTAAAAAAATATTTGGACCCATAATTTAAGCACCAGTACTTTCACTATTCTAAAGATACAGTACAACACATGCACTTTCCTAGCTAAAAGATAAGACACATACGTACAAAACATGTACCCTTAATGGTGCCACCCTTGTGACAAGGACAAGTGCATGTTACAAGAGTGCAAGAGTAAGAGAAGACATTTGACAAACTACTGCTTCTGATATTTTTGCCACGAGGTACCATCCATCACCTCACATAGTTTGATCATCAAAATCTGTGATAGCATGATTGTGTTTGTGTTCACATCTAAACCCAGGGTAGGTTTAACACCCACTGGGTTCTACATAATTCTCTCTAAGTAGTCATTTGTGCCCAAACTCATATAAACACTGAGGATGTTCATTCAGCAACGGCTTTGCTGTAGGGTACTTTGCTTTAAGATGACTTCCTAGTTATAGCTAAACAGAGATCTGATTTATTGTCACACATTTTTGCTTCTGGGGTTCGTATTCACGTGTGCTGTTTCCGTTTCTTGCACTAAGGGCATCCTTTAAGTATGACGGGCCAACAATTGTGCCAGCAGGACATGGGACCGATTATGAAGAATTTAAAAGCCAATGTACAGGTAAGAAATGCTTCAGTTATGTTCAGTTTGAGTATTTATTCTACAGTTTGTATAGCTATTGTGTTTTTGACTCTCTGCTTGTGTTTGTTTTTCTTTCTCCAGTGCTCATTTGTTTGTTTTCTTATCATGAAGCAAATTGGCACTAAAATTCTCTGACCTGGCTTAAATTCTCTCATTTGAGATTACTTTATTTTATTTTATTTTTATTACAGTGCTTTCCTGACTGGTTTTCACATCAGTTTGACGCTTGGTAGAGTGCTGACTACACGGAAGTGAATCAGTACGCTACAGCTTACCTTATATGGATATATAGCTTAATAATTACTAGAAAGCTAACTGTTACTGTAAACCAATAACTCTGAAGGAAATAAAAACAAAGTGCATCTGAGCACGCTTAGCAAAAAAATTTTTTTCTCATTTATCTCAAATTTCTCATGATCAACTCTCTGGCACCTCATTTCCCCCTGAGAATAAATTGATTACTATCTATATAAATGCACTACATGGTATGAAATAATGGATCATGGACCCTGTGTGTATCAGGGCACTGAATATTTGAAATTGAGCCATTTGGGATTTGGGTAATGATGTCACCCCCCCATTGCCATGCTGATGTGGATTAGGGTGTGGTGCCTCTCTAAAAGGAGAGTTGCAGTAGTGTGCAGGTGCTGCATATAACCCAGATCCCTTTATATATTCTTAATCTCTATACTATACAGACCATTCTGGTATTATCACTGGTCATTTAAATCCATATAATATATTAATGTGGTGTTTCCCACCCCTGTCTCAGGGTACTTCCAGGCATAGCACTTTTTTTTTGTTCTGTCCCAAATTCAGGCATACCTGAATAATCAGGAACACATGGTTCAGGTGCATCGTGAGCTGAAACAAAACAAATAATGTGGACCATCTGGAGGTCCCAATGACTCGATTTTGAAACTGCGAAACTGGATTTCGAAACTTCTGATTAGTTTTTGATGAACTTTCATGTCACACAAACTGGTGAAAGGCAGTCAGCCTGAGGGAAGTCATATGGTCTTATTGATTGGTGTTGATTAGTTGCTGAGCTGGATGATTAGGTTTTAGACCTTTAATCTGAAACATTTAGAAAATTTGATAAGTTAAATGTGCAGTGCCTATGAGACGATCTGGACTACATGTGCTGATTTTGTTTCTGGTTCATCCATAGTTATTTTAATTGCCATTTTGTGCTTTACTGCATTAGCGGTTTATAAATCATGTGACTTGATCATTCCCACCTCTAGAAACTAAACATTATGGGGAACTAGGAAGGTTTAAAGCACTGTATTTCTCTTTTTCGCTGCATCATCATAGTTGCAGTGTTGGTTTAAGGTTAGCCTTGTGCTGTGTCAGCATATAAGCTAACTAGACCTGTGGCATTTCAAAAGGAAGTAGAAGTTGGAAGTCCCAACTTTGTATCTTCGTTCTAGGAATGATTTCCATCCCTTTCCTTTTATTATAGTTATTAATATTAATGGTTATTCCGATTAGTTAGAGATTCATATCAGTCAATTCCTGGACTTGATTCCAGTTTTCAGCATGACTACGGAGCAAATTATCCTCTCATTTTCACACTAAATTCTGTTGTCCTTCTCTAGCATTTGGTTTAATAGCTTGGCTACTTGATATAGTGAAGTTATATCAAGGACATGACACAAGTGATTCTCTTTTTTTCAATGATTATGCTTGTAAACATTAAATCCAGTTAATGAACAACAATGCTTAATATCTGATATACCGCAGTGGGCCGTGGTGCCAGTGTAATTCTCTTAAGGCCAAAATGCTTTCTGGCATGAGCAACCATTAGTGGCAGGCACAGGTCAGTGCTGAACAAGCGGTTGACACAAACTGATAAGACCTGAACATGCATTTTCTTCACTTCAGCTTCAAGCGGTTTTGAGGCCATTTTAACCTGAAGTAGTAACACTAGCTATTTTAGGCCCTGTGTCAGTACATTATACAACATTTTCTTTGCTGTCTTAAAGATCTGACATGGAATCACTGTTGTAGGGTTCTAGATCAAACCTTTAGTAGTTCCCCTAGAGGGACAGACAAAAGGGGCATTTGTATTTCTAAGAGAAAATTAATTTCCAATTCAAAAAATGAACAAAAGCTCATTTTCACACACACTATACATTCATTTGTATATAATTCACAGAGGGCTCTAATGGACATTGGATGATTTCAGTAAAACAGTGTGGTATGAGTATGGGTAGTAATGGTCATATAATGACAACTGCTTACGTAGATTTGCGTTGTAGCGCATACAAATTTGAATTTTTTTTTTCAAATTTGAATTTTTTGGTTTTCCAAATGTCCTTTGTTTTGCAAAGTCACTGCAACGTGATTGGGTGGGGGGACAACTTACCCTGGGTCTTCTGTGTTGTTCAGGCAAGGTGATGCTGAAAATGATTACTGTACAAAATCTGACATTTACAGGAATGAGGAAAAAGTGTGTATTATAAGGAAATAGACTAGTTAGTCATATATTGATCAGATCAGATTTAGGATAAAAGCTGTTCTGACTAAAATGTTGGTCCTCAGTGCCAAAAAATCCTTAAAAATCAGGAAATCTTCCTCCAGGACTTCCTAAGAAAGAGAGCAATGTATAAAAACTGTTAGCCTTAAGTGTAAGTGGGCTGAGTATTTAAGGGGTTCACTCATAATTCTCCTCTTTATTTCAATCTCTTGCCGTGAATACTACTCACACCCTTGTTTGAGTTTGATGCATGTCTGTGCATGAGTGTTCATGCTTGTTACACTTTTAAGTGATATGCCATTCCTTGGCCTCTTACTCTGTTTAGACAAGATTTCTTATCAGTTTCACCTGCGACGACTCCTCCAGGATATTCCTCTGCTCTTTATTTTTGATGGTCATGAATAATAAAACACTCTCCGTACTCAAATATGGCAAGTAAATGAATAGTCATATTTCTTAATGTCTGCTTCCAGACGACGCCCGTCTGTTTGGTTTCGTGAGGATCACAACAGGAGATGCCATGAGCAAACGGGCCAAGTTCACCCTCATCACCTGGATTGGGGAGAATGTGAGTGGACTGCAGAGGGCTAAGATCAGCACAGACAAAACACTGGTGAAAGACGTCTGCCAGGTGGGTCTCAGATCAGCATTTTAATGCTTTCTTTATTTGGATGGTAATCCCTGACGTGTTTACAACTTTCGCTTATATGTGGACGTCATACACAGGTCCTGACATGACACTCTTTTCTCTATGCAGAACTTTGCTAAAGAGTTCATGGTGAGCGATATTCGGGAGCTGGAAGAAGACTACATCCGAAACGAGCTGAAGAAGGCTGGTGGTGCAAACTACGACGCTCAGGCAGAATAGATTCTAGCAGGGTGTGCACAGAAGAATGGGGTTGGGGGGGGTCATCAAAACTGGGAGAAAGAGTAGGGGAAACTTTTCATCTCGCGCTCTCCTCAAATACCTATACACGCACACATACACGCACACATACATGCACACACACGTGCACACACACACACACACACACACACACACACACATGCACACACGCTCTTCTGTCCTTCTTCTACTGTGGTCATGATTGGTTTATCTGCTGTTTATCTCCTGTGCATCATCTCACACTCATCTCGAGTGCAGACCTTGTTTTTGTGTTTAGTATAACAACTATAACTGGAGTTTGAGTCAAAGAAGCTCATTTTGTTCTCGATTGAACCTGACAATGTTACATCCTTGAACAATTTCGAAGTTTCTTTCAACTCATGGTTCAAGTTCCTTCCACTTTATTTCTGTCATTGTTCTTCCTTATCTAAATACAGACCACTGTGTTTACGGCCTTAATCTCCCATGGAGAGAGGTGCATCATGGATGTATGCGTTTGTGTGTATGTGTACGAGTCTGTATGTTTGCAGACGCTGCACTGTGACTCACTCGGCTCCAGGTAGTTTTTGGGACTTCAGACACTTTATAGCTCTGGAAAGCAGTTTGACTGTGCGGGCTGTGGTGTTGTCGCTCAACCTGACTGTGGAGCAGCCATTTCTCTGGTGTAGCCTTTCTTTTAGTCATTTAAATTGAAATTAAGTCAATTTTTCATTAAAAAAAAGAAAATTATGCAGAATTTTTTGTTTGAAAACGGAAGATGTCAATAAAGAAAGAAAACATGTCATGTGCACAAACATTATGAATCATTTCAGAATAAAAGATGTTGTTGTTTTTTTTTAATCAAAAATGTGTTGTATCATAATTATTTGCACAGAACTATGTTGAGTGATGTCTCTGGTGGCTTTGGCAAAGCTGTATTTGAGCCTGTGCGGTCAAAATTCTGGCTTATGTAATGCTAGCTGCTCATCACAGTGCCACTCCACTCACGCTAACTGCCCT
Organism: Stegophilus panzeri; assembly: GCA_024331685.1. Taxonomy (NCBI): domain Eukaryota; kingdom Metazoa; phylum Chordata; class Actinopteri; order Siluriformes; family Trichomycteridae; genus Stegophilus; species Stegophilus panzeri. The sequence goes on from JANDJT010000179.1 coordinate 25,598,059, forward strand.
GGGGACTTTGTGGGAGTCCCATGGGTCATCATGGTCAACAGTGCTGCCAGATTGAGACCCAAAGAGCCAATCACAGGCTAGAGCCAAGCTGCTCTGCTCCAACGCCTGTCAATATCCACCCCTCCTTTCCTCTACCCCTCTGTCCACTAACCCCCTTTTTCTATGACTGTCTCCTCTCCTTGATTTTTTTTTTTTCTCTCACTCCTCCCCCCACCTCTCCTCTTTGCTCTTTGCATGGCTCATCAACCGTTTGGTCTAACAGATGTGAACTTGACTGCATAATTACTTAATTTACAATCTATAAGCCTCTTGCAGGCTGCTTTTAAGACACTCAGTATACAGACACGAGTGAGAACAAAAGAATGAAGTAGGCGATCGCATGCAGGGAAACATCTTCCCCTTTGTCCTGTGCAATGTTCTAGTATGTATTTATTTGATGTTTACAGTTGTTTGGATTGTGTTAACTGACTGGAAACAAATGAGATAGACAATGCAGCCAGGAAAGGCTTTAGCAAAGCTATAGTTCTAGCTCTCTGAGGGGGGGAACCCAAGTCTGTGAGGATGACTTTTCTCTAAATTGATCAGGAAGGCAAATATGTGTGAGTAATTGTGTAGTGTGCATGAGACGCACTTGTGTATAGGGGTGGGACAGGTGTCCCTCTGTGTCTGCTGGGACTACATTAATGAGATTAATGACTGCTGGGGTTTGATTAGTCTCTTGTCACAGTGTCTCAAGCTGTGTACTGACTCCAATGTTCCACACACACATTCAAGGCAATCTTGGTGTAGTCTCACTGCCTCACAGCAGAGATTCCAGACTGGTGCATGTCCAAACAGCTCCTTTCTTGGGGGTTGCTGTTTGGTTTTGTTGATCCATATGTGTGTGAGAGAGCATATTTCAAAAGATTGCTTAGTATCGTGTTTACAACAAGAGTTACAAGGAAGTCCCTGCTAGCTATTCTCCTCAGATCCTTCCTGCATTCCTTGGGCCTCTCAAATATTTCATAGCCCACACACATTCTGGAATCATGTGCTGTGTGTGTGTGTGTGTGTGTGTGTGTGTGTGAATACACTGTTATTCTAGTAATCTGTTATCCTAGTAATTGTGTAACTGCAGGTTTATAGCTTAGCCTGAGTAGCTCCTGATAGGCTCTCTGACTCATTTCAGTGTTTGTGAATTGAAAAATGTTGTTGTTTTTTATTTTTATTTTTTTTAAATATGACAACATGTAGAGATGAGTTAGTGGGAGGACATTCAAATGACCACTGACATCCCACACAAGGCTACTGTTGCCATATACTTGTTACTGAAACTTGCAATTCTCCATTCATAGAGTCAGTGGGGGATTTGCATGCATCCAAACACATGCATTTACATGTTCTATAGCTTGGCTAGCAGCGAGCATTTTTAAAACACGTCATTACGTGCTCAGGACACAGAATTAGAGGTGAGGAAGACCTTTCTGCCTTGCTGGACTGAGCGACAGTCTGGTCTCAGAGACAGAGGTAGTTGGGCCTTTTGGTTGAGGTTTTAGAGTAGGACGAAGGGGGGAGGGTTCTTCGGTGAGCAAGGGGAGCCCTATGAGGCTGAGTGAATGGGGAGAGAATGCTAGAGTGAATGGATCATTTCTCAATGCTCCTGTGTGACACTCAAGCCATGGCACAGTGCTTCTTTTGTCAGCAGCTAATGAGCTGAGCCACAAATCTCCAAATCGGTGCCGAGGCTTCGTCATGACCAAGGAACTGCTGCCAAAGCACAATCCAACGACCTGCTTTAACCACCATGTCCTAGAATTTCCCTGTAGCAAATACTGTTCAAATGGTGCCACTGACAGGTTTTGGTATTGCAACAATCAACATCACATTCTAAGAAAATATTAGTCAATTCTAGTCATGTCCATTAGTCAACTTGCTTGTTTGGCAATCCTTATAGAGGCTTTCATCTTAACCTTGTTTAAGTAATAACTTGACCTGAAACGTGGCCTTAAAGCTTGTTTTTGTAGTTGGTGATCGGGCTCAGCTGGTCAGTAGTCAGAACAACGTCAGGAAGGACAAACTAACCACTGACCTGATATAAATCAACTTTGATCTATAGAGATGTATACACGATTCCCCGTAGTTCTCGTTTAAATGTCACTACGCCCACATTCACGCAGTTGTCTCACTGCTCCTTTAATTAAGCCATAACTCTTGTGTGTATGGATCAATGAGCTTTATAAAATAGCTACTCGTTTATTGATTCTACCTCCAATTTTAGCATGTTAATAAGACATGAGACGTGCTTCCACGTGAAAGGTCGGAAATATCATTTAAAAAGGTCATTTTTTTTAAGGGCCTAGAGGGATTCAATCAAATTGATGGACACCGTGTAATGCCATGATAAGTATTTTTGTATCAATCTCTGGAACAATGTTATAGATTATTTATACTGTGTTTGTGTCTTAAAGTTCTGTCATTCAGTTCTTTACGGCTTGACTAGCGAGCCATGGTATTGTTATATGAAACAACATGGGCATTTATCAGCAAATGTAAGCACATGTACACAAAAAAATGCACCCTACATTTACAAAGAACAGGTATGAATGTGTAAGAGATACTACACAGAGTTACTGCATACTACGTTTTGTTCATGGTTCATCTAATGATGTTAATTGTAATGCAAGTACCCGTGACGTGCTATAGCTTTGTCTTGTTTCAGTATTTCATCAAGCCATTCTTTGGGCGATGTAGTGAGAATGACTCATTTAGCCATGGATATACAATCTTGGGCAACATATAACCTCAAGCAATGTAATTTCCAGAATTATCTAATAGACTAGCTTTGAGTGTTCTGTATTTTTTTTGCTAATATGCAAGCAGATTAAATTACCTCAGAAAGGTTTGCAAGGCAAATGGTTTAACTATGACCTCTAAAGTTCAGCAGTGAGACACAGACTTTGACACCTTAGTCATGCTTTAGTCACAGTACACATAACTACTCTTTAGACTCAACATATACACTCACACATAGAATGTCTGTCACAGGGCTTATATAAAAGCCTACAGGAAACTGAATAAATAATAAATTCATACAGGCAAAGAATGTGTGGCCATGTGTGTTAAGTGTTTGGAAAAGTTCAATATGTAGAATGTTATCTGAGTTCCCCTGTTTAAAGCTGCAGTAAATTGTGGCATCTGCTGATTGGTCAGTAGTGTTATATCTGCTGATGAAACAACAGACGAAAGATGAAGACAACTGCGGGTATACAGTATGTGTGGTTTGTGCGTGTCAGCGCCTGTGCATGAATCTGCATATGCAATTTGTTTGGTGGTATATTGTGTTCTGCATGTTCCACATGAATGAATATGTGTGCGTAGGTTCTTTGTCATTTCCTGAACATTTGCTATGATAAAGACCTTTTACCATATACGGCAGTGAAGTGAAGGTGGCAGAGCGAGAGGAAAAGAAGAAGTGAAGAAAAAGAGACTACTCTCGTGTCTCAACTTGCACCTTGGTGCTGGTGTGGGTAGTTACTGTAAGGCTCCTGCCAGACTCATTTATTCTGTAAGGAGTGTTTTATGTGCCTGTGTGCATGAACACAGCTGAAATGTTGCTACATTCTGTTCTGCCTGTGCTTGCATGACACATGCCTGAAAACAGATATGAAAAGTCAGTGTAGAAAAACCTAAACACTCAGGCTAGACATATTACTGCCAAGCAGTAACCTACTCACCTCAACATGTTAAAGGTTAATGCACTGTTAACAACATAATGTGGTAATATTAGTGCACTAGAGTTTCAGGATGTATTGAAAGAACGTTTAAGGAAATAGGAATGGAATAATATCTATGTAGAGAAACACACACACACACAT
>JANDJT010000179.1:25602057-25634925 GCA_024331685.1 Stegophilus panzeri
TACCTACAGCATAATATAATGTATGGTCTAAGTTTCATAATATGCTGTGGACTGTGCTTTGGAATCAGTAGCACTAAGAATATATTACTATAGCTGACTTATCTCTAGTTATATATTTTGGTGTTTTGCCTAATGCGACATTTTCTGTTTCACTGCACTGTAACCACTGCATAAGTCTCAGATTGATATGTGGGCATGGCTAAAACCAGGGAGTTAGCTGGATTATTAATCATCCAGTGCTGAGCTCAGTTTCTTGTCCATGAAAAACATGCTTCTAAATAGATTGTTTGCGTGCATTTTTACCTCGCATGTGAGGGCTAATTGCTTTAAAAATGTGAAAATTGGACAAAAATGTGTATTTATCAGAAAACTTGCCTTGTTGCAGGACTATCAGATGGATAAAATATAACATTTTTGGCTATCTAACAGGAGACTATGCTAGTTTGGTGTTGCTAGCCAAGCGGAGGAACAGCTAAGCTGTCATTGTTTGGGTTTAGCTGCTACAGAGCCATGAAAAGTACATTATCTTTCCTTATGCTCTGCTCATATCATGTTCACGTAACTTGGACCTCTTATAGACATTTACACACCTTGTTTTCCTGTTCAGCATCAGAGGATGTTAGTGTTTCAATTTTAACCCCTTTACTGGTAAAAAAAAACAACAACAACAAAACAACAACAACAACAACAACTATAAAAACATTTTTTTAAATCGGTGTATATCCAGTTTCCCCCTTACTGACTGTGTGAGCTAGCATTTGGCAGAATTGAGAGCTGACAGCCAATAAGAAACTAATGTTTCTACGTATTGTCCTGTAATTCCTGTCTGATTGGTCTTGCCTCCATTCAATGAAGATATAAAATTACACACACAACACTCCGTTCACTGAAGATACAAAATCCTGAAGACACAACTCTGCCGTCTTCTTTGACTAACGTTCAGTTACACAGTGACAAACCGCTCCAAGTGGAGAATTATCGGGCTAAAGCCAGGTTACGCCCCTGGCTGAAATCCACAGATTGTATTTCCCTTTCCCAAAGAACTCTGCTCTGTGTGGTATAGCTGTTTCACTACGAGGTGATCAAGTTCATGCATTCTCATAGATTGTAGGTAGGATGCACACTAGAGCAGTTCACCCAAAATGAAACAGAAAGACTTGCACCTCTTTGTGGTGGGCATGCTTTGCATGCAACATTGCACTTACCGCTGGTTTATATATCTGCTAGGGCTTTTATGTACAGTATCTACAGTTAGGTGTAAAGAAACTTCAACACTATAATGGCACATGGATGTGACTCTGTTTAATGCTTTTCACAGAAAAAAACCCCTCAACATCAAGTAATAAAACCTTCAAAGAAGGTAATAATAAAATATAAAGGTACATTTATTATCCTGATTATTTTCCTATCACAACACATCCTATGTTGAAGTGTTTTATTCGCATTATAGCTCAGCATCTATAACAATTTGCCAACTAAAACAATTTCTATTTATTAATGAACGTCATACTTTTTTTTATCCATTTATAGTTACATTTAATCTTGCAGAACGCCCACGAAACAAGTTAGTTCCTTTTATCACTTATGTTATAGCAGCTAATCCCTCACCAGCATCTCTTTTTTCCTCTCTTTAAGTTAATAATACAAAAAAAAAACCCTGCTTGTCCTGTTACTAATAAAAATGAAAGCGCAAACTCCTCTGTTCTGAAGACCCGTTGTAGAACCGCTTTACCTCCAACTGTTACAAAGTGCTAACACTGGAGACTTCTTTCATAAATGTTAAATAAAATCTTCTCACAAGAAAGCTCACGAGAATTCAACAGCATAGTGGTATAATTATAATTACAAGTATGGTTATTTCCTAAAAAAATGGACTACCAAATACTTCCTTATGAGGTGAGTGTAAAGTTGGAGCAGTATATACTGTGAACAGCACTAAATCAGATGCTTTGTGGCAGGTGTAGACCAGCTGAGGCCTGGTCAACCCTCCTCAGCCAGCTTGCAGTTATATTACAGGCCAGCAGGGAAGAGGGAATCAAGACATATATAAACAGATGTCCAGTTTAAGTCTTCAAAAGTGCTTCAGTTAGTATTAGTCAGTATTGGTTAGTATGAGTATGGATATTAGGGTGTGGCACCACCTCTGCTAATCAATATTAATACCATGCCTGTAATGAATGCCACTTTTCACTTTATTCAATTTCATTCAATTGAATTCATTTCCCTCTAATTAAAGTTTGTACTGGAACCTACTGAGATCTTATAGCCCACGTCTACTGCCTGTAGGCCCTCACAATGCTAAGCTCAGCCCATCATCACGCCCAGTTCTCAACCATATCTCATGCCCTTAAAAGGCGCTTTTTCATCGCCTGCTGGTTTAAGGAAGAGCGCTGCAAACTCGGACAGGGTGCTCTGGGGACCGCTTGCACACGACCGCCCTCTTTCGGTGGATCTGAAGAATTGCACATGAACGGTAGACACATGCAAGCTTGTGTGAGCTGTCAATTGACCATTTTCATCCTCTAAAACATTGAGATAGAGAAGCGACATATATTATATCTCTATTTATAATTGATTTAATATAATTGTATATTATATAATTTGCAGTATCTATAAGTATATTTTTGACAACGCATTCTCATTTATTGTCGTGTTTATTGACAATTTATTATTTCGTACAAATATTATAGAATTTATATTATCTAAATATTACCTATAAAAATCAGCTCTTATTTATTTAAGTATAAATCTATTGCAAAGCCTATACATTATTGTATTATATTCTATATAATGACTGCATTTTGTTAGTGATATCACTTACATGTTTTCCCTTTCTTTTACTGTAATTCAAGAATAAACACAACAAGGCAGTCCACGTTTAACAAAGGTCTTAACATAGGACAGTATAACACAAAACAACAACAACAACAAAACATGATTCGGGGTTCTCTAGTAAATTAAGATCCTGGGTCAAATTAGAGTCTTCTCGCCATTTTTGTTTTAACATGTTTCCGGGTTTTACTTAAAATATAAATAAATAAAACTTATTTAACTTATTGCATTAAATGTGTGTAAATATTTAAATTGATACTGCGGTGGGACACTTCATTTCGTTACTCTAAAAATCAGGATAGATACTATAATTATAACAAACATAAACCACCATAATTCATTTGGCTTTTAATATGCATTAGTACACTCACAGAAATTAAAAACTGAAGATCTCACTTCCGCGACGACAAAACAGACTGGACAAATCATAATATGGGCGCACGGTAAACCGGTAAATGATTGGACGCTGTCTAACCAATCATAGTTGGGCTTAGATATGCAGCAGTCTCATTGGTCTTCCTAGAATGACGCGTCACGCGATTCAGGAAGTGAATCCTTCTGTTTACATCTAGCGCTAAAATGTGATCACGTGTTGCAGTTCCTGCTTGCAATACACTATTAATTTATAAGTAGTTGGCACTGTCTTCAGGTATAAGCTTCAACATTCGTCAGTTTGATCTCCACGAATCATAATCATGTCATGTGCTGTAGCTGTGCATCTTCTTCGCTTTGCCCTTCAGGTCGATGGGAAACACAGAAAGCGCTGTAGTGCAGAAACGGCTGGTCCGGTTTCGTCCTGATGAGCGACCCGTTATTGAGGGGGTTTTTGACAGACTTCAGAGCACCAGCAGCTCGTCTGTGCCTCCCGAAAAAGCGAAGGTTTTACACATAGACGCGCTCAAGGTTGGAATAAAACACCACCAGCTGTTTCCAGTCCTGTATAGAAATACAGATACACAGCATCTTGCATGCGTGATGAGCATTAATGAACTAGTGTGATCTGTAATGAAGCAGCACTTAGAAAATAGGAATTTTGTATCAGGAATTTGTCCCAAGTGGTTTACATCACATTCTGTACAAAATAATTTCTTTCTTTCTTTCTTTTTTCTTTTCTTTTTCTATGAAGATAACTATGGGTAAAATGGCTTCAGACTCGATGATTATTCGAGTCTTTGAGGGAATCTGCAGCATTGACCCAGGAGTGCCAGTGCCACCTGGTGATGGGGTAAGTCGAGAACAGCTAGTGATCTTCCTGGCAGATGCTCTTCGGGGCACAGCAGAGGAGAGAGCACCGCTCATCATGGCGATGGCACACGGGACCAACGCAACAGTTACGGCTGATCAGATAAGAGAAGTGAGTATGAGTATGGGCTGGTGCTTCAAAAACATTGTCCAAATATTGTCCTCCATCCCCTGTGTGGTTTTTCGCTTGGCTCATTGAAGGCACATATATTCTTTGGGGTTCCTTAAGAATTTGCGGAGGCATTGGGGAAGAGCTGTGTGCTTTGTTTTGTTGTCTCACATCGATGATGCCATTGTATGATCTGGAAACAGCTTAGTGCTTTAAACTGTTTAAACTCTGAGAAATTCAATAATAAGAAGTAAAAAAGATTTTTCTGTGATTTTGTTGAAAAGCCCAAATAAATTCAAATAGATAGATAAGCAATAGTGGGTAAATATAGTTTATTAATAGGGGAGCATGGCGGCTTAGTGCTTACCATGTTTGCCCTGCACCTCCAGGGTTGGGGATTTGAATCCTGCCTCCACCCTGTGTGCATGGAGTTTGCATGATCTCCCCGTGCATTGGGGGTTTCCTCTGGGTACTCTGGTTTCCTCCCTCAGTCGAAAGACATGCGCTGTAGGCTGATTGGCATTTCCAAATTGTCCATAGTGTGTGTGTGCGTGTGTGTGTGATTGTGCCCTTTGATGGGTTGGCACCCCCACCCTGTTCCCCGAGTTCCCTGGGATAGACTCCAGACTCCCCCGTGACCCTGTGCAGGATAAGTGGTATGGAAAATGGATTGTTTATTAATAATGATTTTGATATCATTGGTTTTATATATATATATAAATATATATCAATAAAAAAAATCAATAAAAAGCATAGTAATTTCTTTTGATATAAAATCATTTGTGGCGACATTTGTGTTTTCTATTTCACATCTTATTTACAGTTTTTAGAGGACTTGGTTTCAGCTGTAGTTCAGACTCTCACGCACAGAGGACGCCTGCGAGGCTGGAGACCAGATCGCATGGGCCACGGTGCTCAGGGGGTGACGCATTTGGCTGAGCAGCTGTGCTCTGAGTTAAAAACCTCAGGTTAGTATTGTTTGACTTGTATTTAAATATTGCATTAAATTATTTGTAAATATTTACACTAAAGAGTAGAAAGAGTCAATGAAAAAATTTATAGCTGGCACCTAAATTTAAATAATGAGATTTCTGTATGCTGTATTTTAGTATTTTAGACATACAGGGTTTACCAGGATAATGTCTTTTAAAATAGACATGAATATTTGATAAATGTGACTTATTGATTAAACACGCGTTAATTTGATCTGACTGATTCCCCTGTTCTTTCCTGTAGATCAGAACATGTGTGATGTTGCTTGTCTTGAGGACTGGCTATTTCGAGTCTCAGGTGTGTCCACATTCCTGGAGCTCCTGATTGGTGAGGGTCTTGATGTTGGATTGACTTCACGCCCACCCCTTACTCTACTTCCCCAGTGCCGAGCAGCTCCCTGGACTGAGCTGCGCTGTGTACTGGATATACCACTACTCATATTCCTGACCTCACAGCTGCCTGCAGGACACACTGCCCCCTGGAGGCTGTTGTTTTCCACCGATGTACACGGTGAAAGCTTTACCCGCCTGGTTGGAAATTGTAAAAACCGGGGCTCCACTGTGTTACTGGTGAAAGACACCAAGGGCCACATATTTGGGGGCTTTGCTTCTCACAGCTGGGAGATCAAACCTCAGTTTCAGGGTGAGTGACAGGAAGAGAGCCACCAAACTCATACTGACTGTGTCTTCTGAAGAACTGTGTTTCAGGTTATGCTTTTTCATAATTATCAATGCATTCTCGTTTCCTTTATTTCTAGGTGATTCCAGGTGCTTCCTGTTTTCTGTGTCACCATCTATGCGAGTGTACACATGCACTGGCTATAACCAGCACTACATGTACCTGAACCAGGGCCAGCAAACCATGCCCAATGGTCTGGTGAGACTATACATCACTTTGTGTCTTCCAGCTCCATAATAGCTCAGCAACTTTTTAAGATCTCCTTCAGCAACATGAAACAAAATATTTACTTGGAGGAAAATTAGTCTTTGTAGCACCCCATGCTCTTTCAATAAAAAAAAAAAAGATGTGGAACATGCAACCAATCAGGACATAGAGACGTTTCTCTTCACCTGTCAATCATGTTGCTTGTTGCTTGCACTCCCATTCAGGGGTTTTAGCATAGGCATATGTTTTGGGCGCTTGGCACTTTTGAAAATCAATGACTATACCTTTAACAGCAATATTATTTATTGCTGTCTGATTCTAGGGTATGGGTGGACAGCATGGATACTTCGGTTTGTGGTTGGACAGCGATTTTGGCCGTGGTCACAGTCGGGCTCGTCCACGCTGTACCACGTACGGTAGTCCTCAACTCTCACGGGATGAAGACTTCACAGTGGACACAGTAGAGGTGTGGGGAGTCGGCGTTCCCCCTGAGGAACAGGAACAGGTCAGTGACATGCCTACAGTATTATCATTAACAACTGATTTATTTCTCATTTCTGTTCACTGTTAATTAGGGATGCACAATGAATCATATCTGAATTATGATCCCAAATTTTGTCTGCCAACATTATCTATCCTTATACTACAGCACTGTAGAATTCTCTAATCTGATTGGTCAGATGGTATTGATTAATTTTCTATAACAGCAGCTCTGACAGTAGTGCCGGCTACAAGGTTCATATTAATGCGCTCTAATACGTTGTTATTTTTATTGTAAGAACTTACTCGTGGACTTGTGTGATGGACGCACCACAGAAACCGACTTAAGAACGTGTGCAGTTGTTGTTATGGAGAAGTTTTATAAGAGGAGATGTTTAGCATTTTTGGAAGGAGTCTCCAGCATCAGTGTTTTGTCAGTGGTGAAGCTCTGACTTAAGGCTTTCCGACACAGCAAAGACTTCAGGACTATTATTAACTTCAAGAGAGGGGAAAAAAAGGAGAGACTGGTGCTGCTCAAACATAAATAATAACAGGAACTAATTTCACAGACTCTCATTAAATGCATTTATACTTTATATGGATAAAAAAAGTCTGAAGTGTCCTTCTTGGAAAACTGCTTTTTATCCAAGAGGAATAAAATACTTCAGAAACTGCTGTTATAGGAAAATAATCAACTTCATGGGTGGTAACAGGGTAGTAGCATCACACCACACTGTCAATGATTATTTTCCTATAACAACACATCTCACAGTAGCTTATTCCTTTCGTAATCAAATATGATATTGGTGAGCGTAACTATAGCTAGCTAATTAGTTAACATATGCATACTGTGGTGGCTTATCTATCCAGCCATTCATCGTTGGTCACTTAATATGACTAACAACCATTCTTGTTTTTATCCATAAGATTTATATTTCTATAAATATTTGTAATTAATATTTTAGCTATTATTTTACAGCCCTACAGAACTTATCATGCCAATTAGTTTTTTTTCTTATTTGTACGATATCTTTGTTAATTCATTCATATTCAGTAATCAGTTTGTCTTTTCTTTAATTGTTTTGTTTATTCTTGCTTAGTTATTGAATGATAAACGTTTCATCTTTCAGATGTAATAGTTTTATAAGTTTGTGTGAATTTGGAAATCTTGGAAAATCTGTTCATGTGGAAGCTTACAACTTCGGTGTTCCCTGTTCTGTTTACAGGATGAGAACAAGAAGAGTGTTCTGGACACGGATCTTGAGGTGCAGGCTATAATGGAGATGACCGGGAAAACCCTGCACAGCCAAGGTCTCAGAGAGCCACAAGAAGATGATGAATGAGGAAGAGTGAATGAAAAAAGACAAGAGAATGGATGGATTTATGCAACAAAAAACAAAGCACTGGTGCTGCTTTTAGATGGACAGGTTGGGGGGATAGAAAATATGTATGCTGCGTCCCAAGTCGAATACTTATACTATGCACTAAAAGTTTGTACTCCTTTTTGTGAAGAAAAAGTACATACTTTTGAGTATGAAACTACTGGGACATACTAACATGTCTTGTTATGGAAGTGAACATTATTGCCTAGTTACGCACACTGTCACCGTAAACAAACTCCTCATTGCATTTCAGCTTTTCTTCATTCATTCATTATTCCTTATATAATTTCTACTATAGAATTTAATTTACCATTCCCTTGACTTATTTTTATTTATATTTAATGCTTAACATTTAAGTTTTTACCCAAAATACTAAAGATGCATCACTGAAGTTCGAAGTTGAAGGACGAGCATCACTCGTCCGCCATGTTTGCAGGTTGAATTTGGCTAAGCAAACAGTCACAAAACTCCTAGTCCCTCGTGCAAAGAGTTGTGAACAATATTAGCTGATCCATGGATCCACACTTTGAGCCACAGATCCACACTTTGGAAAATGTACCAGAAATAGTAGACAGTCCAGGTACCTTTGGGATACTCATTTCAACACGCCACAATTTCGGACACACCAATTCTAATCTTGGATACTATGTAGGACAGATAGTAGGCGAATTGGGACGCAGCCGTAGTCTTTATAATTTTTCTATAATTTATGTGACATGGATGGTGCTGTGTGTTACGAATTATGAAAGAAACTGGACAGCAATTGAGTCAAGATGTACAATATGTAGCAAAATATATAGATATTGTTGATGCTGTCTTGTTGATTCATAAATGAATGGAGCTGGTTTCCATCTACATAAGGAAAATGCAGAGAACATTACAGTATGAAGCCCTGATCCATTATTGATTAATGATTAACGTAGTAAAAAATACATTTGGTTACACTATTCTGAGGAAAAATCCACCTTGAATGACTTGTATATTAATCTTTATCACATGCGATCTTCAATGGCGTCCAAGATTGACTTTATAATAAAATTCTAAGTTGAGTTTAAAAAAAAAAAAAAAGTTTTTTAAACTTCTTTCATTGACAAGTCTGTCTGTTTTCACTTTGGTTAATAGTTTCATCCATTACCCAGAATGTCACAATTTGAGTTTGCTGTCTCCACAACTTCTAAGATGAATTGCTTATTAATATGACAAGCAGTGTCTCCTTGTGACGTCAGTGTTCGAGACAACCACAAACTTCTTGTGGGAAAAATTTATATACAGCGCCAACCCATAAATTACAACCAGAATCACTAAATACATCACAAAACATTTGAATATAAACATATTTAATGTGTCTCAGTGTGGACGTTTCCTGTAAAGTAAACTATGCTTATGCATTTCAATGTGTTGCAGAGTAAAAGTGTTTATTACCAAAAAAGAAAAATAATAATTTCATCATTCTTGAAGGGATTCACAGGTACATGTAGTAGACAAAGCTTATACAATGAAATGTTATCTTTTTTTTTTTTTTTTTTTTTTTTTTGTAGAGGTTAGATGTGATTCCTATCTAACTGCTGTGAAATGTCACCACCCACATCTGATTGTCACAGTTTCCAGCCTCATACACAGGGGGAAATGTTCAAGCTTTCATTCTTTTTGTTTACTTAAATATTTGACAGTGGATTAATCTTTAATTATTCGACACACTACAGACAGTTCTCCAGAAACCAGTGCAGTTTCCTTATGCACATATATACATATATATCCATATAGTGTTCTTTCACTTTCCTATGTTAAAAACACACAAAGATGAGTTGGGTTTTTTTTTTTTTTTTTTTTTTTTAAGATTTATATCATAATTCCAAGGCCTAATGTGTATCATTTACACTTCATTCAAGTGTTTATTTTCTGTAAAATGATTTATCTTCACTAGCTTCAGCTTTTCTCCAATGCAAATCAAGGGAAAGTGACGTTAGATACGCAAATCTTGGGTTTCCGCACTGAGCTCACATTTACATTCGTGTTTTCGGTGATCTTCCTGCCACCACATTTACATTATTTTATACAGAGTGTTTTCTACACTGTAGAGTGTGGACTGTCTTGTCCAACATATAAACTAGTTCCCTTTTGCCTCAACCCCACATTTGTGTTTCTTTCCCTGCACCCCGAGGGGCTGATAACAGGTGCTTTCATTTTCACCTCAGAGACTGAGAGACGCTTCACAGACAGTGTGCTTTGACTTGACTTTAACACATCACAGGACACATTGTTTTAAACTTTATGAGAGATTTATTATCATCATTATTATGTTTTCTTAAAAAAAAAAAAATAAATAAAATAAAAAAAAAGCCGTGAAACTAAACCGTACGCGCAACTTTCACCCTCCTCAGAGGTTTATTTGCATCGATAGCATCTCCACTTCCGTGTCTTTTTATTAAGGTTATTGGCCACGTCCCAAACCGCACACTACCGTACTTAATAGTATGTCACAACTCAGGGTCAGTCCACTTTTGACACAATATTTAGTACAGTAGTTTAGGCTCAGGGACGGAGCTTATAAGGCTTACTTCCTTGTGTTTGGAGAATAGAGGAACTGAGCATTTTGCTCAACTAAGCTGGTAGAAAAAAAAAACCCTTTATGTGTGTGTGTGTGTGTGTGTGTGTGTGTTTTTTAAACCAACTTTTGCAGCTTCTTCCTGAATTTAAAATGTGAATTGTGTGTTGAAGAGGACTGGACTTCGACGTGAGCGGTTTTTTCCTTGGACGTGGGTAAGTTTTTAATTGATTAATTGCGGTATAGGGGAGTGAGGTTACCGTAAAACGGGAAGAAAAGTTTTTTTTTTCTTCTTCCGTACATTAGATTTAGGTCGCGGAGTATAAAGTGTACTGAACATGGAGACGGCGAGGACACTTTTTTTTTTTTTTTTTTTTTTTTTTTGTGTAAAATGGTATTAGGAAGTATATAGGAAGTAGATAGAGGTGTATAAGATGTTATGAAAAGCGGTTCAGAGAACATTCATGACCTTAAAGCCGGTTCTGGTTTCCTTTTACTTAACACTTTCATCGGAGACACTAAATATCATGGAAGAAATTGAGTTAAAAATCATTTAAAGTTATTAAAAAACAAACAAACAAACAAACAAAAAAACATGTACATAAAGACATCGTTGGTACTGTACACAGCAAGCTCCAAGACAACGTGATGTCTTGGAGGAAAATCATCTGAGGCGTTCATTTGCATGGTATATGATATATATATCTGGAGTTATTTCTATTGGTCCTTTTTATACACATTCAAAGGCATCATCTTTTAAGATGCATGCACACACAGTCTGGAAAAGATGACCTACATGAGAGATTCGGACAGGACCACAATCCTAGAGATCCCATGCACAACTAATCCCGTCCGAATACGGCTAAAGTCTAAACTCTGAACACAGCCACAGCTCAAATCTGATGGCACCTGATCTCAGGTATAACGGAGCTATTCACAATTCAAATGCTGCACAAGCATCCCAAAAGAAATGACATTTGGGCTCATAATACACAAGTCATTGCTATAACTGATCATTATGCACCTAAACTCACCCACATTTGTCCTGTGTGATTTTCGCTGTGTTTTCTTGTTATATGGACACCAGACTGAACAGTTCTTTTTTGCACAGATGTACTGTAGATGTGTGTGTGTGTGTGTGTGTGTGTTGGGCTTTTTTTTTTTTTTTTTTTTTTTTTAAGCACATTGTGGTGTGTTTAACTGGAAGTATCCCGCATATCTCCTCTGTTAACTATATAGCGCTGTGGTTTTCAAAGTGAAGTCAGTGAAGCACAATCTCCCCCTCCCCCTTCCTTAATTCCGTAGAGGAAATCATAACTGCAATTATAAGCCAAACGTTTTAACTGGTTTGACTCGGAACTTGAATCAAACAGGCTTAAAGCTGAACCTCTGTACCTGAGAACCGATTCCACATCGGCTACGTCAACTTGAATCCAATGTAGTGTATCATTGGAAAGTTCAGAAATCAAAACCTTGATGGCTCAAATCAGTCATTCACTCACTTTTCAATTAATGCAATATCCAGGTCAAGGTCGTGGTGCATCCAGGATTTACCCCAGGAAAACTAGGCCTGAGGCAGATACACACACTGGAGAGACACACTCAGGCATTCATTCAAACCTAGGGTTTAGTGTAGCCGATCCATCTACCGGCATGTGGAGAACATGCTTAGAAACCGCACGCAGACAGTAAGCTGAACTCAGGATCGAACCCGGGACCCTGGAGCTGTGTGGCAGCAACACGACTTCCTGCTCCTATGGCTCCAATGAGTAACCCAAATACAGTATTATTGTTCATTTTGAAGATTTAGTTGTATTACTATTCATTTATTAAATGTGCCGCATTGGTTTATGCAATTTACGTTGCAGTTTAAGAAGTTATTGGCTGCAAAAAAAATGGCATATATGTATATATGTTGCAGAAAATAGTGTCATCGATACCATAGGGGAGATGCTTGGGATTTAGCAAAAAGCCCCTAAACTCCTGGTTTATTACACATGTTTTATCTTAAAGCGTATTATTCAGTAACTACTACAAATTATCCAGTAACTATAGTGAAATTCATTTTTAAAAAATTATTTTGCCATAGAGAACACAACAGAGAATAATGAAAGTGTGGCTCTGCCGATAAGTCACTGGAGTTTAAGAGACACACTTAGGCCCAGGTCAGGTCCATTCTTTCTGTCGCACTCTATTTCCTCCTTCACTGATGACACTGGTTTGTGTGTATTAATCGTATTAATGTACAATTGAGTGCACTTATTTTTATAAGTTCTTGCACGCTTGGAACAAAATGATGTCAAATAATGATTATGTAGCATTTAGTGTGTAAGGTTTCACAGATGTTCGTTCATTATCACAAGTAACAAAACAAAACACAAATTGAATTATGTATGTTACTAGTGATATTAATAGGAAAAAAAAAAATTCTTTTTCCCACACATTGTAAAACACTTTTTCCTGATATCTGTTATAAGAGTTTACGCACTGCTTTTTTTCATTGCTTTTGCCTTGTGTTTTGAATTGTTTTCTTGTTGCTGAATACACCCACATTTCATCTGTAACTTCTCGTAAAACTGAATGTTTTCAATAGATACATAACTGACGAGGGGTGTTGGAAACCTTTGCACTCAAACGCATGTGAAGATATTTCTTAACAGTTTTTTTTTTCTCTCTGACTTTATCGCTCTCTCACTCTCTCTTTATCACTCTCTCTCTCGCTCTCTCTCGCTCTGACAAGGAGAGTTTTTTCTAGAGGCGCAGTGTTGAATTCGCTGGGTTAATGCTTTACTAAAGCTGAAGGACTCTAATCCCCCAACTGTATGGGACTTCACAATTTGCTATTCTCTTTCATTTGCAATGCAAACGTGTGTTGTTGTATGGAACAGCGCCCCTGCCTGCTTTGCC
Source organism: Stegophilus panzeri (assembly GCA_024331685.1). Classification (NCBI taxonomy): domain Eukaryota; kingdom Metazoa; phylum Chordata; class Actinopteri; order Siluriformes; family Trichomycteridae; genus Stegophilus; species Stegophilus panzeri. Next base: position 25,615,433 of record JANDJT010000179.1, read on the forward strand.
TGTCGTGGTTAAGTATTAGGAAAAACAGACATTTATAACTTTCACAGTAAAGAAAAGTATACTGTTTAATTATACCCGACAAAGAGCTAGCTGTCTACTGCTGATATACTTCCTTTCAGTTTGTCTTTGTGTATAGTATACATTACCTTTACCGTCAGTCTCACAAGCCACAAAGACCAAAATGACACAAGTAGACGTGTTAAAACAATACATGCAGAGCATATGCAATATTAGGGTTTTTTTTCCCTCAGTAACATACCCTAAGTGTTCCTTTGTCAGATATTTCAGAACTGCCCATTGCCCAGAATTGTCTGAGAAACTGCCATTTTTTTTTGTTGCATCATCAGTCTTTAAACTGCAAAGCAAGCAATGCATGGTAAGTATATGTCTTAAATGTTTATTTACAGAGCTCATGCATCTGTGTGTGTGTGTGTGTGTGTGTGTGTAACAGGGAGTGTGCCAGAAGCCAAGATGGCAGGGCGACACGTAGAACTGACGGAGTATCAGAAAAGTCTGATAAAGCGCTACCTCGAGAGTGGCATCATAATGACGGTGTACAGGCAGAAAATGGAGAGACTCAGTGTACAGGTCATTATGGAGACCAGGCAGGTGGCATGGACGCGTGTTGCTGGCAAAACAGATGGAGTGTGTGAGTAACTCATCCTGGACTTAACTAGAACTGGACCCGAGTCTTGATTTAGCTGCAGTGTGGATCAGAGTAAAGAAGAATAGTTCATTTTCAGGCAAGGACACTTACCAAAATGCGGAATGAAATTCTGTCTAGCTGGATGTGTATCTAGACTGATGTGTTCAATCAGGTGTGTTAAAGCACAGAGCAGCGCAGACTCTGCCCTCAAGGGCTATTACTAATGTCAAGCATAAGACAATTTCATTCAGTTTAGTTTCATATTATTTCTTCTGTAGCTAAATAGAAAAGAGACCCCATAAACACAGCTTAGTATTTTGTCTCGTCATTGTACGCTCTTTTTGACAGTGTGTTTAGTTTAATGGCTGTCATTATAGTATTAGTTGGTGTACACACATTAGTTGGTTATAACACCTCTAAAATTTCACACCTTTACCACCATCCCCCTCTCATTGTCTGTTCTCAGTCATCTATTTACTTTGACATTTTTATTTCCTTTCCTCACTAAATATGTGTCTTAAACCTTAAACCCCTGTTTTCTCTCCCTAGTGTGTAATTATACACTGAGTCCTCTTATAACTGTTTCATGTTTAGTCTGTAGTACAAGCCTTTTTTTGAGTATTTATCTGTTAAATGTTTCCAATTAGTTGATATTAGGACTTCCTAACTAAGAGTAGACATTAGGACATTTTTAATTTGGATAGATTGGCTGCTTTTATTTGATTTCATTGGGAGGGTTATAAATGATGGCATGTTAAGTTTATTGTTTGTATGCGGTTTGCTATGTGATTATGATCCTCACTCAAATCCGTCTCGGTGTTTTGTAGTGGACCTGTCAGAGATCCGTGAGATACGTCGAGGAAAAAACTCCAAGGACTTTGAAAGATTTAAGGACAGCAAGGACAAGCATGCGGACAACACGTGTTTCACGATTTTCTACGGCTCTCAGTTTGTCCTTAATACCCTGAGCCTGGGGGGTGAGTGTGTCTTCATGGCCTCAATGCAGCGCTAAACGCATTGAGCGAATCATCTCCAGATATCACTGACGTCCTTTTCTGAATGCTATTGTTTTATTATATTCAGTGCACTGGAATGACATTTTAACATCACAACAGTGGCATGCAATGAAATGTATGCACATCTAGATGCCATTTCAAATCAATAAGTGGAACGAGTTGTAATGAATCTGAATGTGATTTGTTTTATAGTGGACACAGTAGAAGATGCTGAGAAATGGCTAAAAGGACTGGAGCTGCTAAGAGAAGAGACAGTGCATGCTTATACACCTGAGATTATAGAAAGGTATGTTTATATGTGTACATTTATACTGAATTGCCAGTTCTTTAAGGAACATCTTCCTTGTAGCTACATTTTATCAGGTGATTACTAATGAGCATTGTTGAAAAGACACCACCATAGGATCACCACTAAGCAGACAATGTTCAAGATTTTCAGCACAGCATTGCTACTGACGTTAGTGGCATCTTAGTGGTTGTGGTGCTAGTACGTGTATCAAATACATCAGCAACTTATTTTGGGTAACTTACTGACATGCTTACCATGCTCTACTATCAGATGTTGTTATCAGAAACTGTAGCTCTTTTTTCTATTTATCTTCATCCTTGCAAAATGCATGTTGTTATCCTTGAACTTTTTTTCCCCTCAGCTGAACCCCTTCAACCTGTATTATATAAGTTCTCTTTGAGATTTTAAGTATGTTTATTTTAAAATTCCACCATTTCGCTTTACACTGTGTCTCATTCACCCATTCACACGCACACTCACACTCACGGTAGCAGAGCTGCCATGCAAGGCGCTAACTTGCCATTGGGCGCAACTTGGGGTTCGGTGTCTTGCCCAAGGACACTTTGGCATGTGGAGTCATGGCCAGGAATCGAACCGCCAACCCTATGATTAGTGGACAACCCGCTCTACCAACTGAGCTACAGCCGCCCCTAAGACAATTTGAAGCTTTTATTTATATACACTTATTATTTTATATGTGATCTTTTTTTTTTAACAAACTTAGTTTTTTAACAAACACTCTTTCCCAAAATATATCAATAAAAACATAGTCTTTTAAACCACTGTGACTCTGGGCAGTATAAAGCAGTTATAAATAAATGGATGCTATAAATGCGCTGCGCAAAGCCTCTTGAGCAACCTGTACACTCCCTCGATAATGAATTGTCAAGACGCATACTGTGTCTGATAAGCCTGTAGTAAAGTAAAATCTGCAATGACTTTCTTGTCCCGATGAGTAGAAGTGCAGATATCTGTTTTGCATACTTCTCTGTCCATTTAACAAGTCATGTCATCATTTCACTAATGATACCAGAAAGGGTAAAAAAAAAAATAATAATCCCTTTTTGACTTCCCTTGCTCTTCCTGTAGCTAGTCTCTGGTCTGTTGAGCTTCCTGCACATAAACAATTTACAGAAATGCGTGCGATTGGATAGGCTGCAACAGACTAGGCAACTGAAATCATTGAACTACAGACAGGTTTTTATTTTGACACATTGATTGCTTCTGCAACGGTATGTTTTTTTTTTGTTTTTTTTTTGTTTTTTTACAGCTGGGTTTGGTCAAGTGAAATACTTTGTTGGGTCACGTTCAGGACCACGGTCCACCATTTGACGACCCCTGCACTAGTGATTTACAAACCCCTTGTTTGGGTAACTCTGCTGTAGGGGCTTAATCAGTATCAGTTTCAGACCACAGCATCGGTGTTGGGTGTGTATGTTTCAATTGCCAGTCTATTCTTAACTTATCAGCCATGCTGTTTAAAACCTCAGAACCCAGGACCAGACACACCTCCATTTTACTAAAGTGTCAGTATTATTGTTGTGCAGAAAATAGACCACAAGTCAAATAATATCTGGTGAGCAATTGCCCTGTGGTCTGCTAATGGTTGTGGGAGAATGAGGCTGAAAAGTTGTACACAGCAGCAGATATGCTACAGGTAGTAATTGTATGCATGCAAAATGACCTACTGTATAATGTAGATTTAGCTGATTCGAAGCCAGGGAGTATAGCACATATAGACTGATTCTAAATACTCACTCACACTGCCTCTGTTCATGCACTGACGGTGAGCTTTTTCTCTTGTGTAGTTGGCTGCGGAAGCAGATGTACTCTATTGATCAGACCAAGAAAAACAGGTATTATTCTCCCATTCTCCCAATTGCTCTCTTGTCTTATAATTTCTATGTTAAAATTTGCACTGAGGAAATGCTGCCTTATTCTACAGCATCACTCAGAAGGAAGTCAAGTCTCTGCTGAATCAGAGCAACTTTAAAGTGCCCGGAGGACGATTTCTGAAGGACAGATTCATGGTACTAATACACCATACATTCAAAGCATGGAGCCACCCTTAACATCTCAGAATCCACTGATGCCGACTTGAAAAATATCTTAAACTTCTTAAACTTTATCTTAAACGTGTATATTTGCGTCCTGTTTCCAGGCCGTTGGAGGGAAGAAAGACGTCCTTGACTTTGAGCAGTTTCACAAGTTCTACAATGAGTTAATGTTTGAAAACCAGAAGACGGTGAGTGTGTCACTTGATTTGTAAGTCATTCACTTTAAACCAAGCACTTTTATCTAAAGCATGTGTACTGCATTGCATGTGTTTGTTAGATATTGGATGAGTTTAAAAGGGAGTCCTGTGCCTTCATCATGGGGTGAGATGCTGTCCCTCGTTTTATTTTCCTCACCAAACATCATAATAAAGTGTGTGTTGGTTGTATATTAGCCTGCAGTTGTTGTGTTGTCTGTGGTTTTAATGGGAATGTTGTGTTTGTAGTAACACAGAAAGGCCAGATTCCTCTGCAGTTCTCCTATATGACTTCCAACGATTTCTTCTCTATCAGCAAAAAGTAAGAATAATGTCTTTGTGTAGATGCCGTTCAACAAATGTTTATAAATCTTCATATATGTGATGATATAAATGATCTTTATATAAATCTTCATCAAGTCCTCATTCACAACTACATATGTTTTAAATTCCACTGAAATATTAATTGCCTCTTTTGAGTGACCAGTGATTTAAAAATAAATTGCTATTTGACAGATATAAGCTGTTCCATTGATTTGGTCACCTTCATAGACCTTTATAGACTTTATAGTGATTATGGTGCAGAATACTCACCACCTCATTTAGCTCCATAGATTTATTATTGCACTTAGTGGTCAAAAATAGGAACTGCAACAAGCACTAATAGAGGCCCATTGGGGTAGGGATCACTCTTCCCCATGCTCGCTCTATGAATGTTTTGTTTTGCGTAGGGAAGGGACAGAAGACAGGATAGTTAATGATAATACCTGTTCTGTTTTCATCTCGCACCCTGTGAAACCACAACTGCTTTTGAATTTCTTTAAAAAAAATCCATTTGAACTTTCTGGTCTCTGCTTTCATTGAAAACTAGTATACATAATTAGTTTGTTCAAATCCATTGTGTTGGCTCTCAGCTAGAGCTGAAACAAATAATCGATAAAATCGATAATAATTGAATATGAAAATCGTTGTCAACAAATCGCATTATCGTTTAGTTGGTCTGCGCTCGGTACATTTACTCATTATGTTACTTCTGTTCCGAAAACACGCATCGGAGAGTAAATACTAAAGTTGTGTCCTAAATGACGTACTATACACTTACACTATGCATCGTGTACTCACTGTGTACTCCACCGTCTAGAGCAGTGTTTCTAACGGGTGGGTGAATGGTCAGTGGTGTAATTGCAGGGGGTCCGTAAGAAAGTTTTTAAAATGTTTAAATAATATTATATACATTTTTTTGTTAAATGGATCAAAACATATTCAAATGAGATGTTTTAAAATTAACCAATTTGGTTATTCACGTGCATTCACAAATATCACGATCATTGATTATTTATTTTAAATTTACTTACAAATGAAATAATAATTTGCAAAAACCTATGAGTGGTTGAGAAGTTCAAGTGTTAAGTATAATAAAATTAAGTAACATATATAGAAATGACTGTTAAATATATAGCCTATAATTGTTGTGGAGTGAGGGGGTCCTTGTGGATTGTTCGAAATATGCTAGGGGTCCAGAGCTCACAAAAGGTTGAGAACCACTGGTCTAGTGTATGAATTTTAGAAAGGTAATATCGTCTCAAATGGAACACATTAGTTTTTTACTAACCGGAAGTATAAGCCGTATCCCAGTCAGTGGCACATGACATCATACGCATGTAATGCGACGCCGCTAGCTTTAGCAGATACCCAGAGTTACCGACAATGACTTTCTTCAGGTTATTGTTTATCAACTTTTTATTCCCAACATGACCCCAGTCACTATAAGAAATCAGACGATGTGTGCAACCTCCAAGTCCCCTAAGGCAGGGGTGCATTTTATGTTAAACACCGCAGAGATGATAAAACTTTACAAAGCGGAGTTTGTGGAGCAGGGAAGCACAACAGTGATGCACGAGCACAAACTTAAGTTTATATCCAAAATGCTCCACTGTGTGCAAGGGGCGGGGGAAACAGGTTCAAGATGCTTAAGAGGTTTAGTTTAATTTAAGTTTATTGTCATTATTTGCTGTATTTGCGTGCTTGCAGAGTAACTTCTGTCGTTTATTATAACGGAAGTGATGTGTTAGTAACGAGGCCGCGTTGCTCCTCACTCGTGGTGATAGACAGTGGGAGCGTGAGTAAGATCTGTAACGTCTAATTAAAAATAACAATATAAATTTTTTTATATTATATATAAGTATTTATGCTTTGCTTTTTATAGGTATAAAAGAAAGCACAGAATTAAACCACAGTCCTAAATTAATAATATATATTCTGGCGTGTGTGTGTGTGTGTATTGGGTTCTTTTCTGTTTTATATAATTGGACAAACAGTTGTGTAAAGTTTTAGTCTGAAGTTTATATTTCTAACACTCAGTTTGTGGGTTTTATTTTAAATAAACGAAAAAATGGTACTGAAAGTTTGCCCCGCCATCCGATCAATCGATTAATCGAAAATCGGCCAACTAATTGATTATGAAAATAATTGTTAGTTGCAGCCCTACTCTCAACTGCCTATCACAGGGTTACTCACTGGATAGTAAGCTATAGCATAAATCAAGTGTGATAGCCTCTTGACTTCATATTATTTGAGGCTATGTAATTATTTAATGTTGTCCTTCCCCATCAAAACCTATGGCCATGAAGCGCTTCAGATTAATTGTGATTTTAATGTGAATATGATTTTAAAATAAGAATTTATTTTTAATGCTTGTTCTGCAGGAGACTTGGGCTAACAACATAAACCAGGTGCGAGAGCTGATGACCACTTTCATCGATGACACCATGAGAAAGACCAATGATCCAGAGTTCACAGTCGGGGAGGTACAAAGTCTTCAAGTTTATTTATACCACTATAGTAACTTTTACATGAATTTGTAAGGCTTAACTTCTAAATTTTTTTTCTAGTTCCTTAGCTTTCTGTTCTCCAAAGAGAACTCCATTTGGGACGAGAAGTTCTCCGAATTGTCTAGCTTGGACATGAACAACCCTCTGTCTCACTACTGGATCAACTCATCTCACAACACGTGAGTGGGGACCTTTGAAAACCACATTTATACACAGTGCCTTGCTTTTTATGAGGTACTTCCTGTGGCAGAGTGTGATGTGTGTCACTTGTTTTTTGTTTTGTTTTTTACAGCTATCTGACTGGTGACCAGTTACGCAGCGAGTCTTCTACAGAAGCCTATGTGCGCTGCTTGAGACTGGGCTGCCGCTGCATTGAGTGTTAGTGACATTAGTACACCTTTATTATATGCCAGCTTTCATAATATAACTTTTCTTGTAGTTCTGCTAAAGTGGATTAAAATTAAAGGGGCGGGGGAGAATATTCTTTGACAGGCTGTTCATGCAAATAAGGAAATAAGAACAAGCCTAAGGTATAGTCTGACACCTTATAGATTTCATTTTACTTGATTTACTTGACCCTTTTGCACATTAAAGACACAGTGCAGTGCTCCTAACTGACTTTATTAAAAAAAAACAAAACCTTTTAACAAAACTTTAACCAAATCAGTTATTTCTTTAATGATTTGTCTGAATAATCAATAATGTTGATTATGAAAAATTATCAACATGGATTTTGATATTCGAGTATTCAAACGATAACCAAAATGTAAGCACACATAGGCCACTATTTCTGTGTAGAATCTAATGAAGTCAATGGGGGCAACAGCAGCTCTGAAACTTCTGCACCACACAGTGCGGAGTGCAAAGCTGTTTTCAGGCACGGCACTGTTGAGGCAGTTTTAAAGTATCTAAAATTGGATTCACAGATTTCACTTGCAACGCATAGGCCTTTTACTTAGATAACTGGAATGGAAACAGAGCCAGATAGAATGTGGAAAAAAAGGTTTAATGTCATTTTCATGCCAAGTTCATGTCTCATGAACACGAGAGCCACAGGTGAGGGTGCAAGTGCAGGTGGACAGGCTTTTAATAATTGTTGCGATCAAAACAAAGACAAGATCCCAAAATAAGTGGAGTCAAGGTGCGGGCAAAGGACAGGCGATCAACAAACAGCATGAATTAGGTCAGGCAAGAGCAAATCGCGGAAACCAGAAACAACATCAAGAACAAAGGTAACGATCAGTATTCAAAATGCTTGGGAACAACTGGTGAAAATCAACACAGAGCATATACTTATCAAGGTGAGAGTAGAGTCACGGTGCTTATATAGTGTGCGTGTGTAATAGAGTGAGTGCAATCAGTAATCAGGTGAACATGGACATTAGAGTGTCTGTGATGACTGTGAGTTGCCAACTAGTCCTTGGCAGCCATGTTTGTAGGCCAGGCTGTATTCTGGGAGCTGTAGTTCGGCACTGATTCTGGCATAGAAATGACAAGCAACAACAAGAGAGAAATAAAAAAAAGAAACACTGGTAGTTAGTATGGTACGATGCAGTCTGCACAAAACAGACATGCGTTTCATAGCAGAACAAGCATTAAGAATGAAAGCAGCTGAAAGCTCGTGGTTGGTGAGTGAAATGTACCATTTTATGTTATAGTCTCATATTACGTTTCATTCAAGGTGCTTTGTTTTTTTTCCTTTTTTTTTTAAACATTTTTTTATGTAGTCCTAACATATTTGCAGCAATTTCACAGTTCACTGAGGCAGGTTAAGTTTCATTGTCAGTTTTTAGCCTGTTGAATTTTGGTTACGTTTAATGATGAGGAACATCTGTGTGATCAAGTAAACAGCTAAAAAACTAATATATTGAAGTGCTGATCTCACCTGTCATTTGAAGGTGATAAAAAAATTTCAAACTCTCTAAACGATATAGCTCAATGCTTTTTGGTCTCTTGCATTTGCACAACTCCTTTCCATGTCTTTTGTCCTTGAGCTACTTAAGAATGGATTAAAACGAGCTAGTATTAATGTTTAATCAATTTTTCTTCTCACTCCTGGTCCACAAACACACCATCTATTAACATGCATGGACTCTTTGAAATTTGGAACAGTTTGCATGACTTGTGTCATATCAAACAGTGCAGTGGTTAGGGTCAAGGACAGGGTTAATATTCATACCGTTTCTTACGACTTAATTTGTACAAAACCTCAGAGTGAGCAGAATCCAATCACTTTACCCTAGTTTTCATGAGATCAGGTTGCTTTTATTGTTCTTTACCCTCCAAAAACCAGACTCCTCATGTCTTTCGCACTTACCCCACACCCAGAAATGTTGTTTCGGCCAACCTAATAATCCTCTGAAAATATGCGCAAACAGGAGGAAGTAAACTAGAATAATCATATTAATTTAGGAATATAACTGATTAAGTAAAATGGGAGTTGAAACACAAATACAATAAATAAAACTGCAAAGTGCCATTCCCGGGAAGTGAATACATTTTAGAGAGGTTTTCTACTATGGCTTGTCAAAAGTAACTGCTTTTTCACTGCTTACTATAGTTCAGAAAAATATATGCCCATTTAGCTGTCTGCTTTCCTAACTATGTTTTTGCTGTAATACAGTGGACTGCTGGAATGGGCCAGAGGAGCCCATCATTTACCACGGATGGACAAGAACCACCAAGATTAAGTTTAAAGATGTGGTGAAGGCTATCAACGAGCATGCCTTTGTAACATCTGAGTAAGTTAAACTTCCTCCCCTAAATATAAGCCGATGTTACATTGATCTGGTTCCTTTATAGATTTCTAGCTTTATTATTGCACCTAGTGTCAAAAACGGGAACTACAGCAAGCTTGAACAGATGCCTACTGGGGCTGGAATCACTCTGCCCCATGCTTGCTTTATGAATGTTTTGTTTATGAGTGGGGGAGGGACCGCAGACAGGGTTGTTGATATGTTGATATGATACTATCCTCTCACACACTGTGATAATGGCAACAATATGACGTATCTTTCTGTTCGCTTGTTGACAGTTGGTGTACTGCTTATTACAGGAATACTCACAGGATACTAGCCTGTAGCAATTTTCTGTTCACTACATAGAAATGGCTGTCATATTTACTTCACAGCACTACGAGTTATTTCACAGCACCCAGTTTATCTTAATCTAAATAATTATATGAAAATGGTCCAATCAAATGCTCGGGAATCACATTGATGGCAGATGTTTGTACAGATTTGTGAATGCAGCTTGTGACTGTGGTTAGGTATCCCGTGGTGCTGTCCATAGAAGAGCACTGTGATGTGAAGCAGCAGAAACTGATGGCGCAGTACTTCAGAGATGTGTTCCAGGACAAGATGCTCACTGACCCAGTGGAGCTGGAAGCGGAGCAGCTGCCCTCACCCACCCAGCTCAAGGGCAAGATCATCATCAAGGTACTCACTATATAACTATATAAGGATTTTAGCAGGAAAGCAGAAGACTTCAGCTTTAATTAGGTTCCAGGTCAATTGTATCAACCTACCTTTTGTGTCAGTTTCACTGTCGTGTCACTGAATAATGTATATTAGGATAAATAATTGAATTGGAGAGGTTAAATGAAATCCCGATTCAGCAGACTTTATATATTTGTTAACGGTTTAAGTGATGAGGTGAATTTAATAGTTAATCTAGATTTGCATTTACTTATAAGGAGCTGAAAGAGATGGAGGGATGACACAGAAATGACAGAAGTACAGATGAAAGAAGGGAAATGGCAAAAGAGGAAGGAAAAAGAGAAATAAGGACCGAGAAAATACAAAATGCTGATAAGCAGATAGAGAGAAAACGAGAAGGAGATGTGAGTGAGAGAAAGGGCAGTCCTGCAGTGTACATCTGCTCTCTGTCTGTGTGTGTGTGTGTGTGTGTGTGTGTGTGTGTGTGTGTGTGAGAGAGAGAGAGAGAGAGAGTTTAAATCAGAGCTGCTGATCAGTCATTTGTAAAGTCCATTGTAAAATGGTAGTAGTTTCAAAAACTATTGAAAAAATAAACCTATATGATTGATAAGAATCTCTGTGTGTTTGCATGTGCAGTATATTTTATATATATATTTTTGTCATTGACTGATCAGTGGTTTAGATTTCTGTTTTGCTATTTCATGTTGCCTTTTTTTCCCCCCTTTTCTTTCTTTCTTTCTTTCTTTCTTTCTTTTTTTTGATCTCCACAATGGCCAGAGTGCACAGTAGCCATGTTTTGAAGCTCCAAACAAATAAAACTCCTCATGACCCCATTTAAACATTTTAAGCACTAGCATTCAAAGAAAGCAGGAAGTTAGTCAGACACTGTAACAAATCATTGTTTCCATTGTTTAAGCAGATATACAGTAAAATCAACATTGGAAACTATATTTGCTGCAGTAGGCATTCAGCTGCTGTCGTATATAAACTGACACAGGAAATACAGTGTAGTTATAGGCTGGGGGATTAAGAAGCTGCGGTTGTAGTCTGCTGGGTTGTGATGGTTTGTCTAGGGCTAACATGCGCTCGTCTGGTTCTTCTTTAAAACAGCATAAAAAGCTGAATATCGGTGAGAGCTTTGGAACAAAAGACCTGTCCAGAGGAGAAAAGCAGGGAGAACTTTTCATCTGGGACCCCATAGATGAGGTGCTTCAAAATCTCCTTCATACCACCTTAATGGCTTTGCCTTAAATTAACAGACGATGTTTAATTTACTCCGATTGAGCAGAAGTGTGTTGAACTGGATTATATATTCAACTCCAGAATGATTGGTACCCTTCATGAAAAAATGTATATATAAAATGAACAATAGATGCAACAAGAGATTTTTTAAAAAGTGTTTCCACAACTGAATGTTATTATCTTGTTGAAATCCCTATCTACATCCTAGTGTTGCCTTCCTGGCAGAGGCATCTAGGTGTATGGCTGAAATATCCTGGTGCTTAACAGAAGTAATGATAACATACATTTTCAGCAACTTGACCATCAGCTGCAAAATAGCCCCTGAGGATGACAAACCTGTCACTGATGTGCACAAGCTTATCTGACCACGCGACACATTTGGGTCCTTATACAGAGTGGAACGTTATATACGTGTCACCACATATTCATACCCCAGGAAAACAGGAAAAATCTAAACTAACAAGAGAAGCGAAATTAGGGAACAATAAAAATCAAAGAAAGCAATTAGTTTTTATTCATATAAAATACTCTTCACAATAATTTTATCACGTTTTTGAGAAAAATACATTTATATTTAAATGTTTTATATCAGAGGGAAGTTCCTCCAGTTGTTTGAATGGAAATATGGAGCATTGTGCATAATGATTATGTTATACAATCATTTGTGCATTTTGTCTTGAAGGGTGCCAATAATTCTGGAGTTGACTGTATACTGTATTTACATTCATTCCTACATCGTTTCAGTGTGTATGACAAATGTGTATACTTGTTTTTTAGAGATGGTATAAGCACTACTGTGTGATCTCCAAAAACAAACTGTACTATGCAGAGGAGAATGAGTCAGATGAGGACTTTGGGAAGGTAATTCAGAATGCAATGATCTTTGTTCTCGAGATCGGTACAATACAAAGGCAAAAATGTAGCCTATGAATTCAGTGAATTTTGCGTCAGGGCTAAGCGTTTGCTGATTGGTTACTGTGTCCTCTGCTCTCATGGTCAGAGTTTAGGCAGCATGGATATGCACCAGTCGGAGCCCTGGTTCCACGGGCGTCTGGCTGAGGGCAGGCAGAGCGCTGAGAGACTGCTGCAGGAATACTGTATTGAGTCTGGGGGCAGGGATGGAACTTTTCTGGTGCGAGAAAGTGACACCTTCGTTACTGACTGCACATTGTCCTTCTGGTACGTCCAGCAAGCTCAGTATTAAAAGAATCAGATTCAAGTGGTAAACAATCAATTCAACTGCTTTAATCCTTTCACTATAACATAGTGAAGTGTTATGGAATCTGTATCCGAACTGTATGGAATTCAAAAACGTATATGAATAATCATATTGTGAATATTCCTAACCAGCCTCTCTTACATAACTGGTCCACACACAGAGCAATATTTCATAGACACAGTCATCCATTTTGGCACTTCTGTGTAGTTCTGTACATTTCTAATGTAAATAGTTAGCAATTGGGTATTTCCAAATTGTCTGTAGTTAGGTGTGAGAATGTGTGTGCGATTGTGCCCTGCAATGGGTTGGCACCCCATTCATGGTGTTCCCTGCCTTGTGCTCCAAGTTCCCTGGGATAGGCTCCAGGCTCCCCCGTGACCCTGTGTAGCATAAGCGATACAGAAAATGGATGGCTGGATGTTTGGCAATTGTACCATTTGTGTTTGTGTGTTGCGTAGGCGTAGTGGGAGAGTACAGCACTGCCGGATCCGCTCATACTCAGACGGAGGCCACGCCGCATTCTTTCTGACGGAGAACCTGCATTTCCCCAGTGTGTATGCTCTGATCCAGCACTACAGAGAGAACCCACTCCGTTGCCATGACTTCAATTTGCGCCTCACTGACTTTGTGCCGCGTCCCAACATGCACCTTCATGAGGGGTCAGTGATTACTGTGGACACCGATAAGAAAAAGCCTATGAAAATTGTGCCCTGCCTAAAGGAATAATTTGTCCAAAAATGAAATATACAGTGTTCCTCAAATCTAGTAGATCAACCAAGGACATGTTTAATGTCTGATATGTTTCTTTCGATTAGCACTGGAGTGAGGCTAAAATCACTAACCAATAATGGAAGTCTCACTCTTAATGGTTTTTTTTTGTAAATATCTGCTTCAAACCACATCTGGGTCATAAGTAACGTGACACATTTGTACAGCTTTCCAGCACTCTTCTGTATTGTGAAACAACAGTTTGCTGTTTCAGATTTACTGTAATTATATAATAGTTCCCTACAGTACACACACATCTGTGTCTAAAATACTGTTCCAAGGATGACTACTCACATATCCCCACATAAGTGCTTATTTAAATATGGTTCCAGATGTGTTCATTGTTAAAGCAGTGGTTTGATAATACTGTGCTTTTCTCCTATGCAGGTGGTTTTACAGTAACATGAGTCGAGGTGAGGCAGAAGACAATCTACTGAGGATCCCTCGAGATGGAGCCTTCCTCATAAGACAGAGGGAAGAGTCAGACTCTTACGCCATCACCTTCAGGTGCTCTTCTAGCTTCTGTCTTCTTTTTACTCTCGCTTGTACTCCTTTATCATATGAGGCTTTAGTACGCTCTTATTTTTACACCTGTAAGTCAGTGTCAGCTGAATTTGTTTGCATGGCTGAGTTTAATGAGGGGGAATGAAACTGCTGGGTTTCTGTGGCAGAGGTGAAGGCATGGTCAAGCACTGTCGTATCCACAAAGATGGATCCCTGTACGTGTTGGGCTCCTCTAGCGAGTTCGAGAGTCTGGTGGAGCTGGTCAACTACTTCCGCAAGAAACCTCTTTACCGCAAGACCAAACTGCGCTACCCAGTCACACCAGAGCTAGTGGAACGTTTCAGCATGGTCAGTCCTTCTGTCATGTTTCAAAACCTCATTTACAAAATAAAATAACAAGATATGTGCAGCCTGCAGTAGATATGTAGTTAGTAATAATTAGGGCTGCATAAATACAGATAGTAGTATCAGATATTGGACCGATACTGTGATTATTTACTCACACTTGTAAAAATGCTTCCATACCAACATCTAATACCATGTGGTACTATGTGACTTAATGAAGAGCAGAGCTGTGTCACTGATCCTGGCCATTAAAATTGAGCACGGTTGTGCTCACACAAAGGTATTCACAAGCATGGAGGAGTGACGTGACTGTACAGAAAAACTGTTACACCTGAGAGCACTTCACTTCTATGAGCACTGTGGTGTGCATGCTTCCTGTCCTTTTTGCTCCTGCATTAAGGTGCAGTTCACTATATTAATAATACATATCAAATGTGATTACATCTTAAACATGAAACTCAGCATGGGAAGTTAATTTCTAGCAGCACATGGCAGCAAGAGCTAAATAAACAGAGCTAGATTAATATTTCATGACACCCCTGATTGATTAATACTAAGTAGGTTACCCATTTCATTATCAATAACGGTATCAATGAGCATCCGTAAATGTCTCAGTGTGAAAAATATGGTATCGATGAAGCCCTAGTAATAATAAGATGGAGCTTTCTGCAAACGGTTTTTCATTTATTTTGTTGCAGACGGACAAATCTGCTTCGATTTATGACAGCAAGCAGTATGTGGAGGCCAATGAAATTGAACCATCTCCGGTATGTACAGTCATGCAGCGCACACATTTTGAAATCCGGTGAAGCCCTATGTTACATTATTAGCAGTAGCCTAAGATGGAAGAGTACTTGTTTGCTATCATTGTCTCTCAGATAGGAAATGGATCGTTAGTAAAGAGGAAACGCAGTGTCATGTCTGAGCGTATTTAGATTACTGTGCGTTCTCTCCTCCAGCTGTTTTGCATTGTAGTGTGTGATCTTGCACATTCATATGACATGACATGCCAAAGGGCGATTCAGTGTTTTAATTTGAGACACTTTCAAAAACTGTTGAAAGTACACATAAATATCTAGCTTACTCTGTGACAGCTCCTGATCTTGTAATGATATGTTCCTCCCCTGCAGCCTCAGAGCACAGTGAAAGCTCTTTATGATTACCGGGCCATGCGGCCAGACGAGCTCAGCTTCTGCAAGGGCGCTCTGATCTACAACGTTACCAAAGAGAGCAGTGGATGGTGAGACACTCCAGGTTTTTTTTTGTAATGAGAGATAATTCAGTTTATTTATATTTGTTTATAACCTTTAACAATAGACAGTGTCACAAAGTAGATTTAAAGAAGCCCAACTGTAGATATAGACCATTAACGAGAAAGCCAGAAGCAATACTAGCAAGGAACAACCTGCTGAGATAGAATCAGGAAGAAACAGACTGAAAAGGGGAACTCATACTCTTCTGCGTGAAACCAGATAGTGAGGTTGATAAATGTTGTACAACCCCAATTCCAAAAAAGTTGGGACGCTGTGTAAAATGTAAATAAAAACAGAATGCAATTATTTGCAAATCTCATAAACCCATATGTTCTTCACAATAGAATATAGAAAACATATCAAATGTTTAAACAGAGGAAATATACCATTTTAAGATGTGTTGCTGCCATCAAATTCAAAATGACCTTTAAAATGGTACATCTGGTATCTGAAGTCTGTGTGAAATCACGCCCATTTATAGGCCTGCAGTGGTCAGGTAACATGGCATTTCGCGTGTTGTGTGACTATAAAACGGCACCTGTAAACCACGTCGTCAGCCTCTATTATCTGAAGTGAAGATGCGATTCACAGGCAGAGCTATGCAACTTCTCGTTCCCTTCTCAGGGAGCAGGGTTACATATGTAACCCAGATGTTCCCTTTCAAAGGGAACTCAACGTTGTGTGAGCTTCACGCTGTGGGAGCGACAATACCCACTCCGTCATACTGAGGGTATGGCCTGTTAAAAAAGGTCCGAGCCCGAGGGTTACTGCAAGACCCTCGAACCCATGGTGGAATACATGTCCAAACTGTAATATCGAATAATATGTGCGGCAGTCACCCTGTAAGAGTACTCCCTTGGATAAAGCCTTCGAGCAGGTAACGTCCCCAAGTGGAATGAACCCTTATGCCAAGAGGTGTAGCGAGACCACACGCCTCATAAGCGATAGAGATTGCTTCCACTATCCAATTAGAAATGCTCTGCTTTGACACAGTGTCACCTCTACTGTCATCGCCAAAGCAGACCAGAAACTGTTCTGACTTATGCCACTGTTCGGCGTGGTGGACACAAGTACAGAGAGCCTTTATTGAATACAGTACAATATCTCTTGTTCTAATGTGAGGAATGAAGGAGGGCAGAAAGCCTGCAACACTACTGGCTGGGCAGCAGACGTAGGCACTTTAGGAATATAATCCGGCCTAGGATAGAGGAAGGCCTTGGCTAATCATGGGGCAAAATCAAGACGGGTATGCGTGGTCTGCAGAGGGGCCTCAGCTGCCTGACACCACTCATAAACCTCGATGTTAGAGGATGTTGCCCCACAGAGGCTCCATCAATAGAGGCGTGGCTGGCCGAAATGTTGGTCATGTGGCCCCTAATTGTAGAAGGAGCCAACCCTGCTCGGTTGAGAGACCAGAATCTATGAGCTGGTGCCCGGCCAGACCCACAGTTTCCATAGTTCCGGCCAAGGGTGATAAAACAACCCTTTGGCTTGAGACAGTAGATCCCTGCGAATGAGAATCTCCCATGGGTTGCCGTCTAGCAGGGATATTATCTCAGAGAACCATATTTGAGCTGGCCAATAAGGTGCTATAAGCAGCAGACATAGACGGTATTGGTGAACTCTCGCTAGAACTCGTGGGAGCAGAGCGATCGGGGGAAAGGCGTACAGACATGACCTCGGCCACATGTGTACCATGGCGTCCGGCCCTAATGGTGCGGGAGGAGTGAGGGCAAACCACAGCGGGTGGTGTGTTGTCTCTTCTGAGGCGAACACATCCACTTCCGCTTGGCCGAACCTCCACCATACGGACTCCACCACTTGTGGATGGAGTCTCCAATCCTCAGGCCTCAGCCCCTGCCACGACAGGATGTCTGCCCCCACAATCCGATTGCCTGGAATGTACATTGCACTCACTGACAAAAACTTTCCCTCTGCTCAGAGAATAATTAGTTGCACGTGCCTGAACAGGGGCGCAAACAGTAATTCTGGGGGCTAACTGCCCTAACAACCTCACGTCCCCTGATACCTCCCTCTGCGGCCCTTCAGGACTGCTCCTTCTTTGCCTGCTTGGCATTGATGCTCATTCTTAGATCAGGCCTACGAGCGGGCTGCGAATGTGGCCGACTGGTCCCCCTGGCTTTCTGTGGGGGGAGCCGGGCCAACACACTTGCATTCTGTGCCTCCCTCACACTAGTGCGGGCTAACTCGACACAATAGGGAAGGAACTGGCTGAATGCCGCCGTTTGCCATTTAGCCTCGCGAAACCCATCGGCAATGATGTTAACCACACCGCCGAACAGACTGGATGGTTCAACGAGGCGTCCAGCAGGGAGACCTTATCCTTATTCCCCATGCTTGAGAGATTGAGCCATAGGCGCCTCTCGCACTAAGAGACAAATCCGTGGCCCGGCGAAGCTTCACTACTGCCTCGGGCCAAATTCCCTCCCCACTGTTGAGCTCATTCAGCAGGTTTGCCAGGTAGGCCTGCAACACTGCCATTGCATTTGGTGACCCACAAGCGAGAACCGCTGCTGCATATGCTTTGTCAACCATCGCTGAGATAGTCTTACACTGCTTGGATGGCAAAGCTGACCCCCCCAAAATTCCCTGCTGTCGATGGAGAGAAGTAGCTCGCAACCGCCTCCCCCACGTTCGGCATAGCCAAATACCTGTACTGTTCATTCCCCACGATGGCCGAATAATCTAACGTTGCAGGGTTATAAACACGGCTGGCGTACAGTTTTCCCTAGAAGCGTGATATTTCATCATGCACTTCTGGAAAAAATTTATTCTGGAGATTTATTTTTACTGGGGAGAAAGCATGCATCCAGCCTGCTACAAGCCACTTCCTCTTCCCCAGGCCAGTCTGAACTCAGTTTTTCTTCAGCCCTAGTGATCACTTCGAGCAGCTCTTTATATGATTTGAGAGCTGCTCTCCATTTTTGGTGCACTGGCTCACCCCTCTGGCTCCTCGGAGTCAGAGAGGGTGGGTTGATCCTCCATACCAGAAGGAGGAGTCGCTACACGATGTTCACAGTCAGCTGCTGCCGCATGCTCCACTCCCAAACACCTCACACAGAAAGTGTGTCCGTCCTCCCCCGTAATGAAACGGGAGCAGGGAGTAACACACTTCCTGAACTCTCTGTGACTCATACTCTCAAAGAGGCGAGAGACAGAAAACTAAAGATATATATATTTTTTTGAGTCACATATAACATGCATTTTACAGCAGGTTTTTACAACAATTCACCTGAAAAAAACTGTTGCCAGCTAAATGGAGGTCTTTCTGCGGTTTTCCGCCAAAATATAAGCCACATAGTTTAACACATAAAAGTGAATTAAGTCAGAAATATATTACTGTTATATTACTATTTGTACCCCCAAATAAAAAATATTATTATTTTGTTAACTATTATATAATATACTATTATTCAGTGCAGAAGTAATTATATATAGCAAATATATGTACAGTATCTCACAAAAGTGAGTACACCCCTCACATTTTTGTAAATATTTGATTATATCTTTTAATGTGAGTACACCTCTAAGTGAAAATGTCCAAATTGGGCCCAAAGTGTCAATATTTTGTGTGGCCACCATTATTTTCCAGCCCTGCCTTAACCCTCTTGGGCATGGAGTTCACCAGAGCTTCACAGGTTGCCACTGGAGTCCTCTTCCACTCCTCCATG
>JANDJT010000179.1:25651615-25663058 GCA_024331685.1 Stegophilus panzeri
AGAGAGTGTGAGAGAGAGAGAGAGAGAGAGAGAGAGAGAGAGAGAGAGAGAGAGAGAGAGAGAGAGAGAGAGAGAGAAAGCAAGGCTGGTGAGGGAATGACTGTTTATCATGGCCATAACATAAGTGAGAACACAAACTAAATGAACAGATGAGCTGAGCAGATGAGATATGTGCATACTGTCCATATCTATTTAGCCATTCTGTTTTCATTGTCAGCTTTTCTTTTTTTTTAACAGGCTATGTCAATTCACTAATCAGATCAGAATGAGTATCAGAGCGAGTGAATGAAATAAAAAAGTCTGTGAAAACCCCTTCCTTCCTTCAGCTAAATAAATTACATACCTGCAAAATGTGATTGGTCACTAAAGAGGATCTGCCACAGAATCTGAGCTGGTTGATGTTTAGCAGACTGGATTCTCTGATTTACAACTAATTTTGTTTATATTTTATCGATTCTGCTGAAGTATTTCTCAAGTTTTGGATTTTTCGCGTTTGAATACTTTGCTGTATTAGCATCCGTAGCATGTGTCTGCCAGTTGAAGACACCTGAAACAGAGCATCAATACAGTTCAATGCCACTGAACACACTAAAGCGTTTCTCTGTTGAAAGTGCTTTTTTCATCTATTAATCATCCTTATCTGCTAAATGTCAATCATACTGTGGTGAAGAAAAATAACTCTGAGCTGGCAGATATGATCTAACCTGCTCTTGTTGACTGTTATTGATTTCTCCAAGTTTGCTGATGGTTTTGCTTCTCTAACTTCAAGGTAGAGAATATATTTTTAAAAAATTTACTTTTAAAATGCAGGAGGTAGAAGAATTATAGCTACTGGCCTCAGCCCACATTTCTCCTTGGCATCTGTAGGATAACAAGTTCATATTTCTGTAAATGGGTGTTTTAATGCCTTAATAAATAACCATAAACCCTAACAACTATATTTTCAAAAGTTGCTGCTGAAGAGAAAAATGTTCTCGATGACATCTTTCTTTTTTTTCTTTTTTTTGCCTGATGAGGTTGAAAATACATGGCAAAGTCCATGATGCCATGTAGCCTACCAAAATGTCTAGGTCCTGTGGCAGAAAAACAGACCCAAAACATTCAAACACCACCACGATATTTAACTGTTGGCATGAGGTACTTTTCCATATGGCTACCTCTCTGTGTGCACCAAAACCACTGGTGTTTATTGACAAAAAGCTCTATTTTGGTTTCATCTGACCATAGAACCCAATCCCATTTGAAGTTCCAGTAGTGTCTGGCAAACCGAAGACACTTGAATTTGTTTTTGGATGAGAGCAGAAGCTTTTTTCTTGAAACCCTTCCAAACAACTTTCTGACCCCAAGATGCAACTAACTTCTGCAATTCTCCAGCTGTGATCCTTGTAGATTTTTTGGCTGCTCAAACAATCCTCTTCACAGTGCATTGAGACAATATAGATATGTGTCCAATTCCAGGTTGATTCATAACATTTCCAGTTGACTGGAACTTCTTAATCATTTCCCTTATTGGGGAAATGGGGCTATATTGTTATAGCCACTTCCCATTTTGTGAAACTCAACAACCTTTTGCTGCACGTCACAGCTATATGCTTTGGTCTTACCCATTGCTATGAATGACTAAGGGAATTTGGCCTATGAGTTACTTCATATTTATGCCCCTGTCATGGTTGAACAATTTCCTGTTCCTAGTCACCCAGGTGTGCTAAAAAATGTTTAAAATATTAATGGGAATATACTTCAAATATATTGTTCTCATATGAATTCATAGGGGTGCCAGTAATTGTTGCACACCTATATTTAACAAAGATATATATATATATATATATATATATATATATATATTGGATAAACCTGTGTTGTGTTTGCAATTGTTTGAGATCCATGATAGATAGCAGAGTATTTTTGTGCATTTTTTTAACAAAAGATCAAAAGGTTGGTATTTACCTACAGTGTCAATATTAGTGGAGGGCACTGTAACTAGAGCTGGCTGTGAATGAATCTCAGGACAAATGAGCTTACAAAAAACTTTGTTTATGTATCACATTATTTACAGAGCACTAAGCGCACATGATTTTACAAAGTGTACAAAGTGATGCTTTATACTTTGTAAGCTGTTATTACAATCACCCATTTATTCTGCTTGCAGGATCCATTTCCATTCAGTTGTATTTACACAGTGCTTTTAACAATGGACACTGACACAAAGCAGCTTTACAGGAATCTGGATGTAGACTTAAATTCTTAACGAGTAAGCCAGATATGACAGTGGCAAGAATAATGCCCTGAGACAACATGAGGAAGAAACGAAAGGAGACAGACTTGTATGGGAACCTATCGTCTTCTGGTTTACACCCAAAATTATCATTAATAAATCATTACAGTATGCAGCAGAACAATACTAAGGCTCACACTCTTATGATTGAACTTTCTGCTCGTTATTGTTTTAATGGGCTCCTTAAAGAGACAAAGTGCTACAACCCATCCGAACTGAATTTTGAGTCATTTGAAGAATGCATCATATAATTGTTGGAAATAAACTAGATATGTGTACAAAGACTAAACACAGTGGGTATTGGCAGTCAAAAATAGTTGAAAAATTGACGTGGCCTAATATATTATCAGGAATGAAGTCAGAAAAACAAGAACGTTAAATAAAATCTCTGAGTAGTACAAGTAAAGGCTTTAGACTGGTTTATATTCATGATGTGAAGTGATAAACAGGGTTTCGGGTGGTTTATCTGAACGCACGGTTCTCCAGGATTACCTGAGTGGACCACAGGTTGAGCTGTTTGAGGGACGGCAACTTGATGAGCTGCTCAGCGCAGGCACTGGTGACGTTGGTGAAGGCCAGACTCAGGTTTTCCAGGTTCCCGAAGGAGCCAGAGCTCAACAGGCGGGCAAGATCGGCGTCCTGTGCAAGAAACATGGCACGATCAGACGCAACATGAGCGAGAGCGCAGCCTGGCTGCTGATTGCCATTCAATATTCATACACGTGCTTGGAAGAAACCATGTAGTTAATTGAAATCTCATTAGAAATTTGAATTTAAATGCAAAAAAAAAAAAAAAGTTATTACTTTGAATTTACCATGGCATCTAAAATAGAATTTTGTGGTTTGCAAAAGCGCAGTCTAAAATCTGTAGCTGAGTTTCAAGCTTAGGGGTTGGCGACTGAATGCTTGAAATTTGAAAGTGTATGTAGAATTGCTGTTAAAGAAAGCATCCAGTCAACATTCTTATATTTATTTCCAAAATAACATCCACGTAACTTGCAAAACTTGTAACGCTAGTCTCTAGTCACCTTGTGTAAATGAATCATTAAAATGTTTATTTTCCTATCCTCCATATTAACAGAGAGGAGACAGAGTTCTGTGTTCAACTGCTTTTGCCTGCAAGTTACCCTGAGTTTATGGTTTAAATGTGAAATTCAGTTTCAGATTTTAGACGACTCTTTTGCAAAACACAAAATTCTATTTCAGGTTCGGATGGTATGATACCATTTCAAAAGAACACTCAGTTGGAGATCTTTGCATTTAAATTCAGTAGATTCAACACTATAGAAACATTCAGACAGAAACATATAGGAGCTAGGGCTGCAACTAACGATTATTTTTGATAATCGATTATGCTATGAAAAAGATATGAAATGTGGGCTATTCTATACAGCGGGGGAAATAAGTATTGGACAAGTCAACATTTTTTTCAGTAAATATATTTCCAATGAGGCTATTCACATGAACTTTTTACCAGACTTCAGTAGTAACTCAAGAAATTTAGAAATATACAGAAATCCAAAAATTAAAGTCCATAAATGAATACTGCGGCCGATTCATTTCTTCATACAGGAAGTGTCTTGAATCTGTCATTACAAACAAAGACTTCTCCACTAAGTAATAAATAAATTTCAGTTAGCGTGTTCAATACTTTTTTCCCGTGTCATTCCGCTTTATTACACACAACTTTATATATGGACGTTAATGTTGTGAATTCTTTATATTTCCAGATTTCTTGAGTTAACACTGATGTCTGGTGAAAATTTCATGTGAATAAACCGACTAATCCATAATGAAATTCGTTGTCGATTATTTTAATTATCGATTAGTTATTGCAGCCCTAATACGAACCTAACTAAACTACGACATGCAAGTTATAATACTTCACCATTATTAAGTCCCCCTTTGCGCAGTTGTTACTGTTTTGCATAATTACGCGAATTGCAGGAGATTATATAAACTCTCGCATTACAAGAGAGACGAAAGAATGTCCAGAATAAATAAACACACAGAGATTAAGGGAAGGAGAAGTGATACACACTAAAGTAATAAATAAAACACTTACTGTGGATTTGGAAGGCAGAGTGAGTCGGGTAGGCCCTCCTTTTCTTTGCTATAAAAGTAAAGGAGAAAGAGAAGGAGAGATTTCAGACTTGCTGAATTTCTGCATCTCACCAGCAGGTGGTGTGTGTGTGTGTGTGAGAGATCAGAATGTGGGACATTTTTAAACGTGACCCATTTAAATGTCCCACATTCTGATCTCTCACACACACACAGACACAGACACACACAGACACACACACACACACCACCTGAATCGTCCTGAAAGGACGGGAAACGAGAGCACTGCATTAAACCAACCACAGCAATATGTGACTTCGCATACTATCAGGAAACAGAGCCAATGACCGTTCTGTGGTGTGGCGTGATAATATCGGTTTTCCCGTCAGACAGCCATTTGAATGTGGGTCTGCGTATGTATACGTACCAGCTCTTTGAGTTCTCTCTGTCTGTCACACAGCTGCTCGTACATACGCAGGCCAACCTGCGTGCTCTCCAGGGTAGAGATGATCTGTAGCTGAGTGTCCTTATTCTCTATAATGTTATACTCCAGCATCAGGCACAAGATCTGTTCCACACATATAAACATAAGACGTGACCTCACTATACATTTTTAACATGGTTCGACGTCTTTGCTGTAATCGTGCACACATGTACACACACCTCCACCATGGTCTGGTTCCCTCGCAGTGCCAACAGCATGCAGGGCCCCAGTTTGTTTTCTGCCAGAGATAGAAGGAATTTCTTCGTCTTGTAGCAAGAACCCATGAGGATGTGAACCTGCGGTGGCATTGAGACGTCAGCTATTAACATAGATCTACTGCAGAAAAGAGTAGCTCTCTCTCACACACACACACACACACTGTACATATACACACCATGCTAGCAAACAGCTCTCCATCATCATCGCAGGCCACGCCTCCTGGACTGTAGAGCTGAAACCAGCCATCTTTTCCAGAACGCACACTGAGTAAACAGGAGTGCACCTGTAAAACACACAAGCACAGACCTTAGTGTCGTAGACTCTAGGCTACCAGATTAATATCTCTATATTATATCTCTACATGTTCGACATTTTAGTAGGCCACTAAACTCACCTCCTGTCTGGGGTCCTCGGCAAACCTCTGAATAACATACTTCAGCTCTCTGCAAAGACGTGTTACAATTAAACCAGACGATAGGCTTGCGTGATATAAAGATTTAATCATCTCTACGTGATTTTACGCTGCCACGAGGTCCGGTGACGTTTACTCCCATTACATTATATTACCAGACCTTCCAACCTTTACGTATTTTGTTTAGGCGCTCCGGGACGCAACGCTGGAGAAAAATAGTCACTCGAAAAAAAATATGCCAAAACAGCAGTCTTTTTTGAGCTCTCTGAAATTAACTGACACTCCCTGACAGCCCCGCCCCCTTCTCCCCGTCTCACATGCTCTCGGCTAGACTCAAGGGACGTCCGATAATATTATACTACCCTCCCCTACTCTCCTTAAACCTGAAACAGTGGAAATCATTTCCCTGGCTTTTTTTTTTTTTTAAAGCTCTGGACTATTAAATAGTTTCGCGATTTCTTTAAATGGGGGAAGAAGAAAAAAAAACAATATCGCACAAGCCTACTGGACATAACTAGTCCACACTAGTCTTAAAACACTTATAACTCATCGTTCTATTTTCCCTTTATATCACTACTTTATATCTTTATACTCTTGCAAAAATCAGAATGTGTATGAGAAGCTTGTACTGACTCTGGTGCATTAAATAACATGCTCCGTATTAATATTCCTAAACCCCAGTGCAGAGGTGGCATATATACATGTGTATGCCTATTACTTTGATAAAAAAAAATAAATGTGTGTGCAAATTAACAATGACTATTATTTCACTTTTATTCTTCTGGTCCACACCTCAAACTATAAACCGAGACAACAGACGTAACAGCTGCATAGAGATATTACTTATGTCACTTACTTTGTAAATTTGGCATGAGCAAGTGCCCTGAGAGAGAGAAAGAGAGAGAGAAAGAGAGAGAGAGAGAGAGAGAGAGAGAGAGAGAGAGAAACACATAACAGTCAGTCTGTGTGCATATCCGTGCATGTGTTAACATATTTCATGTTTTTGCCATGAGCTCTGGGATATCTGCCTGTTGTTGCCTTTTTCTTAATGAGGTCTGAAGGCTCAGATTAACATGTAAGCGCAGGTGAGTTCCCCACTTGTGGCAACCGGAGGGCTCTGTATGAGACACATAATGAGTCCCTGGCCCGGCAGGGCCAATTACACCGAGCTCTCAGGTGCTGTGGCCTCCTTAGGCCCAACACACACCGTCCCTCCGCAGAGCCCAGCTACGGCTCAGCCACGTCAGCAGACTCCCTGACTCCTTGAGCCCAGTGAGACCCACCCCGCCCTCCCATACACACACATCTCCGCAGCACAGGATGCAGGCGTTGAAAATAAATGAAATAAACCCTAGCAACAAAATGAATCTAAAGTAGAGGGATTCTTTCCTAAGTGCATCCTTCAAATGTGAAAAGGGCTAGAGGGTTAGAGAGGAACACTCACTCTTTGGGGAACGGGATGGGCTGCAGCAGGCTAGCCAGCGCTGGTCTCCAGTCGTCATAGTCCGAGCTGCAGAGAGCAGGCCAGGGGAAACGCCAGATTAGTGATACACACAGGAAGAACAACGGAGGAGGAAATCAGAGCCATATGTTTGTCAGGGGAGCGGGACACACAAGATTAAGAGATGAAACCTGAGCAGTGGTGCTGCGATTCAAACACTGCCAGGCTGCAGGATCAGGTGTTAAACTGTACCAGAGTTTAGCGCACTTATTTAACCAAGTCGCTGTTACCAGCAGGTTTCAGGTCCCTCATTGGCTCTCGTGTGAAAAACTCATACTTACAGCATGCTTACATCCTCGCCATAACTAATGCTGAGACAGCAGCACTACACACATATGTACATGGTCAGCCACACACACACACACACACACACACTCACACATTGTCTCGCTTTTTTGGACACACAGGATTTATTACTGAATAATCAGATACCAGAGCTCAGACACTCACAGCATCTTGAGGATGAGCGCAAAGCAGGCCAGCACTCGGTCAGCCTGGGCAGGGAGCTGAATGGACAGAGCGTTGAGAGCTGGGCTCACCAGCAAGCACTCGATTAGGCTGGGCTCACTGTCGCCCCCTGTGGGCACCTTACGCAACGCGGTGTTGGCAGTGTTGTTGTTGTTGCGCTCCAGCTCCACCAGGATCTCACTGGAGTTGACGATGGACGGAGGAGGGGGCGACAGGGCGGTTGGAGGATCGGGACGCATCAACCGTAGGGGCATCGGGGGCTTCCGCTCACTCTGTTGCTGACAACCGTTCCTTATCTCCTTTAGACTAGGAGAGTTATCGCGACTGAGAGGGACAAAGAGAAAAAGAGAGAGAGAACAAGGAAGAAAACGAGAGAGATGACACTACAGTCTCATTTTACATTCAAATACACAAAATCCTTTGTTTTTAGGAAGCCACACTTCGCGACAATACCTGCAGGCTCGCATTTAGCTGACAAAACTACAGCCTGGCTTTCAAAACACTTTGGCGTAATCAAAAAAACCCTAACGCTTCAATCGGTCTGATCGGAAGAGTAATGTATCAGGCATCGTAAAAACATCACAAAAGACCGAAATGGAAACTATTCAAACTAGTCGAATTAAGAAATGGAGGTAAGGGAACAACAAAGACGCATGGCGGTTTGGGACATCTCATTCCCATGGGACAGAAAGTTGACTAATCGCTCATGGAAAATCTGAGCCTAGTTCCTACAAGGTGTGCCGATGAGGGCCCGAGAGATGATGTCATTATTAAAGGCAAGCCTGAAAATAACACACATATGATCTCAGGTTGTTAACACGTAAACGTAGATGTGACTAAAACACGAAAGGCAGCTGTATGTTTTAAACTTCACCGGATTTCGATGGAGGTTAAAACGCACAGATGTGTGTGGGAGAGTCGAGTCGAGTGAAACTTTCAGAGCTCGGCTCACGTGCCTGGGACTCACCTGTTAATAAACTCCTCATAGCAGGAATAAATAGCAGCCAGGCACACTGCCACCAGGTTTGGGAGAACCCGAGGGTGAGGACACTGTCCAGTGGGGCCATGCATGCTGAAATAACACACACACATGCCAAAAAAGACAAACAATAATAATAAAAATTACAATTACAACTCGCACACTCAATCTCGCAGGATAAAACCAAGGTCCAGGACATGAATTAGCCACACACAGCACTAAACAGGCCATTAATATGACAGCCCTAACAGGGTGTGCAGGAGCGTGTAAACATATATGTGATAGCAAAGTTTACATGTGTACAGTTTAGAATTATTGGCACACTTTAGGAACATAAAGACTAGAACATGGATAGAGATGTAAGGAGAGATTATCTGGATCCTAAAAGACAACTTTACATCATCCCTGTATGCTTAACATAACATTTAAAACAGAAAACAGGGACTGGTCATACATAATGGTGCTTTTTATGCCATGTATATATATATATTAAAAACTACATTATAATGTGCAGGTCAACAACTAACATACCTTTTGTGTTGAAAGCTCTTTAGTTTTCCCCACAGTGATGACAATTTCTTTTTTAACTTATTACAATCTTTTAACATATTTATAAACTGCCAACAGTTTGTTAAGGAGTAACCGATAAGATTAACCAATAATCTTGATGTTGAAGAGAAAAAAGTTCTGACAGTGATTTTTGTTATAAGGAAGAAAGGTGATTTCTTGTTTAAGTAAAGTTTTATACGTAGTGGGCGGGGGGATTAGTTCATCAGTATAGGATGTGTGCACACATTCACAGCTAGCGATACTGACCTGTGGATGAACTTCTTGACTACCTCCATGCCTGCGTTGAGTTCATTCAGAGCCAGTATATACTCCTGAGTAAAGAGACGCAGTCTGGGACACTTCCCAAAATCCTGGAGAGACAAAAAACGGTTACTAAATCAAACAGCAGTGCTCTGTGCTGGCCATCACACACACACACACACACACAAACACTCACCATGTTGTGTTTGAGAATTCTCTGGACCACTGGAGTGAACACTTCAATGACCACCATGGAGCGTGGACGCTCGCGACAGTGCTGCGGGAAGAAACAGAACTTCTGAATGCTGAGTGCCACTTGCCACGCTATAACCATCCACTGCACAGGCTCATGCTGTACTCGTGATTCACAGTCTAGTCACCAACGAGTGAAACTTTCACACGTAATCTAGCCAAATAACTTCCTAAGAACCGAGTACGTGTGCAATCGATCAGCTGTTTCAGAGTTTCCTGTCCTGGATATATAGCGGTTTTAGTGGTGAACCCGGGTACACGTTACCTTGCAGAAGAATTCACACAGGTCAGGGGGAGGGTGGTTATTTTCCAGCAGGGGAGCAATCGCCTACAGACAGATAACAGTACCATTATTCAGCATGCACACACACACACCCATACGGTATGTAAATTATTTTTTTCTCCCATTATATAGTATGCAATACAGTATGTATGCCCTTTAAGCCATTACAGCTCATTTGACATGGGGTTAAGAACAGTTCAAAAACATCCAGGTTCTGAGAGAGTAAATATAACTCAGCAAACGCACTCACCACAATGATGCTCTCATGGTCCTGGGCGCTGAGGTTGGTGTTCTGAGAAGAAAGTGACATGAACAGATTACTCAGAATCCACTGGCCTGTTACTTCCATCTTAAAGCCATAGAGCAATGAGTTGGTACTCAACAAGCCTTGTTTCCAGCCAACTTAAATATCCTGCATGGCTGTGCTGTTTTAGTGTGTGCATGTATGTATGTGTGTGTATATATATATATATATATATACATACACACACACACACACACACACACACATAGGGTTATACTATATTATATATATATATATATACACACACACACACACACATAGGGTTATACTATATTTTTTATATATATATATATATATACACACACACACACACACAAGACTAATCACAGAAATGCCAACATGACTAATAAGAAAATCTTAGGAGGCAGAAAAAAAAAAAGGAAAAGCACCAAGTTTGGTGGACGTTACAGCTTCATACTAACAGCAGAAACCATCAAACCTGTTGGTTGATCTGATATTTAACTGCAGTCTGTGGAAATGTTTGGATTTATAAGCAACCAGCTGAGCGTATTACCAGCCAAGTGTATCAACCAGCTGAGCTTACTTTATACAGATTTTCCATTACAAAAGTGCTTCATTTACATAAGTGCATTCCAGTCCATTTCCACATGTTGCACGTAATAAAAAACCTGTGGGGAAAATATTTACGGATGTAGTTGCAGGTATTCGTAGATCTGAACACTGGCACGTATAAGTAACGGTCTTTAAACTTTTATTTCTGATGGAACACTTGGGATATGACAACAACAACAACAAAAGCAATAATGATAAAAAAAGAAAAAGCTGTAGAAAAAAAATGGCATGGCAACATACAGCACAACCTGTTGTTGAACGAACTGTTTGGTGATAGTGAAATGCAAAGGAAAAAAACCCCCAAAAACAAACGCTAAACAAAATGTTCCTCCTTTTGCATTCAGTGCATTCAGTTTCCTTCACTCAAGATCTAGCCTGACCTTTTTCTGGTCACATGACACTCTGAATGGCACGGATGAAAATCATGTTTCCGGTGGGTGTGATTCTGGAGAGGATGTTAGCAGGGGTAATGTATTTAAAAATGTGCTCCAAAACAACAATAAGAAAACACAAGTCAAAAGTTCAGTGTGACTGCTGCTTAATAATTAGGGGCTTCTCCACATTGTTACTGACCACACAAACCACAGCCCTGAGCTCTTGTTGTCTATGTGGGTTACATACAGTGCCTTCCAGTAATATTGGCACCCTTGATAAATATGCTTTAAAAAAAATGTCTTTATTGTTTAATCTTTTGATCTTTTGTTAAACAAAATTCACAAAAATACAAGAAATAATATATATCGTCGTTAAATATAGGTGTGCAACAATTATTGGCACCCTTTTAGTCAATACTTTGTGCTACCTCCCTTTGCCAAGATAACA
>JANDJT010000179.1:25672849-25690082 GCA_024331685.1 Stegophilus panzeri
TACCGCTGATCCATCGTGCCGAAAAGTTCCAGTTTTGTTTCATCGCTCCACAGAAAAGAATCCCAAAACTTCTGTGGATTATTTATATGATTTTGAGCTGACTTTTCTTGTGCTTTTGGGTCAGTAGTGGTGTACATCTTGGGAGTTCTGGCATGGAACCTTCTGTGTTTAGTACGTGCCTTACTGTGCTCACTGAAACCTCAGTGCCTGTTGCCACCAAGTCGTGCTGCAGGTCTTTTGCAGTCACAACCTGACTGATCTGCTTGCAGCCACTGATAGCTTCCTTTTTCTGTGCTCCAGCTCAAGCACACCCGGTGCAACTAATGAAGCCCTTGATTACCTGCATCAGGTGTGCTTGAGACAACACCTGTTTTGCATATTTGTGATGTTGTGAGGGATTCTGTTCAGGGGGTTGAATAATTTTGAAACTAGAGAAATCATTATACGTCACATTTGGGAAACCACTTGAAGCGTTCTTTGTGTTGAGCTATTTCAATTGCTTTTGTTTGATTTGTTCATTGCAAACAGCTGAAAGTCTGTACATTTTGACAATAAACCTGATCTGCAATGGGGGTTGAATCATTTTGATTGCAACTGTATAATCAGTGTTGAACAGGTCAAGGTCCATAAGCTAAAACATCTTAATTTACTTGTGAGACAAAAACCCCCAGAAATGTTCTGTACACAATCATTAGGACACTTGAGTAATGACGCACGCATAATGCAAATCTCACATTTTCACCTGTTGGACAACTGTTTCAAATTGGAAGCACATTTCCAGGTCAGAAACTCACTCGACAAAGATGGTCTCACTCCAAACCAGTCATGGCCCTCCTAATATTTCCAAACATGTTTGATTTTTACGATTGAAAGTTTACACGAGGTTTGTCGTGTTAGATGAAATTGAATGAAGAAAAGTAAAACAGAAGCGAGATGGAGGAGCACTACATGAGGGAAATATGCTGCAGAGATTGAAGACTAAGAATGATGACCATGAATGCTTTCAACTGTTATACTTCTGGTATGTGCACTTGTGTCCCAATGTTACGAGGATCTTTTACGGATTTTTAAAAATAACTAACTCACCAATGAACTGGATTGAGAGGAAACAACGTTTTGCACCCGCTGAAATGACAAAAATGTGACTTTCACATCTGACACACCCCCTGTTCGTCCTCATCTGGACACCTTCCTTTGATATTTCATAGAAGCTCAAATGTTACATTTTTCCTGTTTTGATTTTATTGATTTGGTCTTCATTTCAGCTTCAAGGAAGCGACTTGTGTTTAAATTTTTGCATACCACCCCAACGGTCATCCTGAACATGAACAAGCCTCCAAAATAGTCAGAAATGTGTGTGTTCTGGTTAGTAAAAAACCGCTAGTGTTCCGTTTGAGAAGATACTATCCTTCAAAAATTTGTACACTCTAGACAGTAGAGTATATAATGCATAGTGTAAGTGCAGAGTGTGTAGTACTTCGTTTGGGACACGACTCATGATTTAAATAGGAGTTCAGAATTCGAGGGAAAGAGTCATTGATTGAGTCAGGACTATTTTAAGATGATTGGCAGTCCATCCAGGAGTTAGCGATTTTGCAATCACGGAAATTAATGCAGAATCAATCAAACTCGGAGGAGCTCGCAATTCTTAATAATTAAAGCTGATTTTCCACAGATTTGTGCCGAGACACGTCATGTGACGTCATCAAGACAGCCAAAGCCCTCTTTGACTGGACAAAAAGCACACAAAGCAAATTTATTTTTTGGGCAGCTACAATCAGAAAAAAAAAAAAAAAAAAAACTTCCATGAAATCCTGTACAGACCGGACTGTCCTGCATGACCATGGTATTAAACTGAACACACTCCAAAACTGACTTCCTTTTTTAGTTCCTTAAACATTTTTTTGACTATAGGGCTCTTTGTGTGCTTGTAATGTGTTGGAAATTTCTGAAACAGAACCCCATCAGGACACATCCATATGTCCTATAATGCACCATAGTCCTATAATGCACGACTAAAACAGGAATACTCCACGTCTTAATTCGATTTGTGTTTACTTCGAGTATGACTTTAGCTGGATTAAGGACATCAATAATCGCTGTTTACATGCTAGTTTCTTAATCAGAGTATCGTCTTAATCGGGTTAATATCGGATTATTGTTGTCCATGTAAACGTACTGTATGTTTGGTTTACACCAGCTTTAGTTTCTGCTCTCATACTTCTTTAAGAACTAAAGATCCATCCACTAACGCTCACGCCCCATACCAAATTCTCAACATGCTCAAAATGCTTGCATCTGTTTAAGATTATTAATAAAAGAAAAGCATGATATCTCTTTATATACATATATAAAAGTGTATAGTGACATCATTTATCACGATATCGATATTACGCTGTCATATTGCCCAGCTTTACACCACAGCAGTCATTTCTAGGTTCTGCTCTTCAAGTGCATGACTCTGTGTGTTGTTCCTATTGTTCACAGAGTCATAGGAGTCATGTGAATGTTATGTTGTGATTGAGTTTTATGTCATATGATACTCATATGATATGATACGATACATACGATAACATGTCTGAATGACATTTTCATGGTCGTTAGAGTGGAAATTGTTGTTAAGAGTATAGCTGAGAGGTCGGACCGTCTGCCTTCACGCTTTTCTTTCAGCCAGTACTCCGCTTAAGGATATAAAGATCTTAACTAATCTATCTGATTTTGCTTAATAAAGTAAAATAGTCAGTCGGTGTCATATTTGTTCACTGCATGTATAAAAACACGCCAGTTAATTGAAAAGTATCTGAAAACATAAGTAGTTTCAGGCTAATATCAGTTTGATTTTGATACGTTTTTCTTTTTGTTGTGTTTGATGGCGTTTTGGGTTGTACCTGGTCTATACCATTTCTAGATTGATATCTCGATCGGATTTTTTTTTAGATCAGATAAGAAAGTTTAATCATACAATGTGAGAGACAAAACTTCCGTAAAAGCCTCCGTAATTTTACTATGCGTCACTCTTTTCAGGCCCCGTTTTATGGCGTGTTCAAGTCATGTTGGAAAGATTGTATTTACGAGTTGAACGCATAATTACAAGTGGGAAGCCCAGAGTTTCTGAGTTGGGGCGTGTCAGTACGAACGCACGGTGGAATCAACGGATGCAGCGTCTGTAGTCGACGGCGATTTGTTGAAATTGAATGTTCACTCGCCTCAGAGGCTGATTTCAGTTATGTGTTGTTGTATTATTTTTTATATATATTGCAGCAAGTTATTGAAACACAAGCAAATTGGTTAACATTTATGCACCTATAGGAGAGAAATGGTTTGAGTTGCGACGTTGTACGAGCATTTCGTTTATAAAAAGAGAGAGAATAAAAGTAAAATATAAACCACACTTCTTATGGGTATTTAGTAGTCACATGTCTTTGTCAGGATTTTTATTTACAGTAAAACAAGCTAATTTCCTGCACAAAATATGATCGCGTCGTACAGTTACGATATAATATGTACGTTCACAGTGGCTTCATAAACTGATTAAAAACATCAAAAAGCAAAACACACCTGATGCGCATTCTTTGTTCTTCATTTTCTGGAAGTAGAGTTAAAAAACCCTGCTGTATTTCTTGTAGTTAATAGTGAGAAGGTACACCGCCATGTCGCGCCGACCCACGTAACTGTTCCAGTCTGAAGTAAATGAGCGTGTGTCTCTCCTCGACACCCCTGGAAGCCCCACCCCCTTCTTCGTATCTCACATTAGTATATTTCCTTTTTAGAAAAGCTGTCCTGTTTTTTTATTATATATTATTAAATATATTAAATATTATATTATTTATTAGGGTTTTTTTTCTTCCTTTTTCTAGGCCTGTTTAATCTTTTTCAAAAATCCTTTGCCTTATTTCTCTTTTGACCAAGAAGGTGCTTTTACTGTATTTGGCAAAAATTTTAATGGCAATGATAATTTGATTGAAATTGATTTAAAATGCTGTGACGGTCATCACAGACTACTTTAAATGGTGCAATGGCTTCGGGAAAGAATGGTGCATGTGTATACAGTATATGCGTGTGGTTTTGCGTAAAGTTTATCTGCACACTTTCTTATAAATTGCTGTAGGATACATTAAGCATACATCTTAACTAAAACAGACAAGTAGCTGCAACCTGAAAAGGTTTCTGATAAGGTGGTGAAATACGTGTGAATTAAATACACAGTTGGTCACTAGAATGTAATCTGATAACCATTTATGCTTTTTGTAACCGCTGGGCCATTTTATCATTTAAGTTCAAATATGTCCGGAATTGTTTCAAGCTGTAAGATTTTACAGAATTATTTCCTCTTTTCTGCATTAAAGATCGTATAAAATAAAAGTGTCATTTTTTTTAACGCAGTACAGTTTTGCTGGTATTTTGTTAGCAAAGCTATAGATCAGTCCCTCCAGGATGTCGCGATTTCCCGATCGCAGAAACGAATGCAGAGTCGAGCAAACTTCGCAATATTCACAGAAGCTTGCATGTGAAATCATCGCAACATGCTAACAAGCTAAAAGGTCTCATTTACCAACAAACATCACTGTGAAGGACCCTGCAAAACAATTTCGCCCAACTGCAATTTCGCCAATTCAAGAGATTTTGAAAAACAAAAACAAAAAACAGCCGAAGCATTTCTGGCCGCAACAATTACAACAACAACTAAACAAAGACTCAGCGAAATCCTGTACAGACTGATATACAGAAATTTCACAGCGATGTTTGTTGGTCCTTGAGACCTTTTAGCATGTACTCATGTTCGACGCACGTGAATCAAAGAGGGCTTTGACGTGACGACATTACAAAACTGCAGAAAACCCACAATAATTTCGACAAACTGCAAGCTGCTCTGAATATTGCGGACTTTTCTTGATTTTGAGTTTATTTCTGCGATCGCAAAATCCTGGAGGGACTGGACATATCATAATACATATATTTAGCATGATACGTAACCCTACTATGGTATACACGGCTCTGTTCGTACTGTTAGTCTTTACATTTATCTTAACTGAATTAACGTGCTGATGTTACCTGTAGATGGATAACCAGCCTTTCTCTGGTTGACTAGAACTAAACCTAAATGTAGGCGCGATGAGCCAAACGCACAGTCATGAGATACTGGAACACACACGAACACACACACCGTATCATCAATTTTATTTTTAGGAAATTAACCAAACTTGCAAAAAATTCGCTCTCATTTTCACTAAAAAAAAGTTTAGTCACGGCAGTCCATGAGAAAAGTCTGGCCTTTGACACAATTATACGCCATCAGGTTCATTATCAGTAACGGCTACTCTATCATCGCTACTCTATATCTAATGACTTCCACATTTTGAGGATAAATCATTATTAACGCCAAAAACGTACGTCTTATGTAGAATTATGTATGGTATGCTTATTATGTACTTATGCACGGTGATGCACTAAAATGAAAGATCGAGTCCAAAGCTGGAATTTCAGGAAACACAGAGTTGAATACCGGACACTAAGGCTGCGTCAGAACATCCGTACTACGCAGCAGGCAAAAATCATTACACCAAAGCAGTAGTATGTCCGAATTCTCAGTATTCATAAAATGGTAGGCGAGAAATACCTGGATGACCCACTGCTTCCGCCTCGATTCTGCAGTATGGATCCACTGGACACTGTGGATACTGTGCTATCCCATAATGCAACGGGGCTGGTGCGGAAGAGTTGTCAGAATCCGCGCCGCGTAGTACGTCCGGATTCCGGAGTGTATTCATGCTTACCCCTTATACCGATCAGTACGTACTGTCACAGTATGCGATTCCGGACACAGCCTAAGTCACAAGTATTGACCAAATGTGTTTCTATTCATTTTTGAACCACTACAAAAGTTTATTTGATTGATTGATTGGGTTTTTTTTTTGGAGGGGCAAAACGAAACTAGATACTGATAACATTGGCCCCAAAGCGCTGTGTGTTTACAGCACTATAGCCACCCTTAAAGCTGCATCTTACTGTAATGTCACACACACGGTGCTGCAAGTCGCCAGTACAGGACTCGGTTTGACGAGCTGTTGCTGAAGGTGGGAACCCTAACTTCAAGGCAGGACACGAAGTGGCGCCATTTTGAAATGCATTCTTTTAGGATTTAATCAACCAAATCTGATGCCTATATGATGTAAGGTTACTCGGCTAATCATGGCAGGTATGCTATTTGTCATGTTTTGACACGGTTAATAATAAAACACTATTAATTATTACGCCAACAATGTCGGATATGGTTTTCCACCTACCATTTTTTTTTTTACTTGCGTCACCGTATGCGGCCAGAGACGCATCGTCATAAAGAATTGGCCAATTGTTAACCGCTATAAGAAGGAACTTTTCCTCCATGTTTGCTGCTCTATAGTGTCTGACAGAAGACGGATCACATGTGCTCTACAGTCTTCACTCCCATTGGTAGGCGCTCCACATTTGCGTAAAGTTTTCTCAACTTCATCGCGTCACCGGACACGCCCACATCTAGTCGCCATTGGCCGCTGTCGCCGGAAGTCGGCAGCTCTCGCTGAAAACAAAAGCTCTCCGGTTACTTTGCTGCTGCGAGTTGCTGTATGCGTGAACGCAACTTTGCTGTTGCTCTAATATCCAATGTTTCTAATGTCAATAACCTCTCTGTAAAAACAGTTCGAGTTTCACATGTAGATACAATTTGCTTTGCAATTTTTCACTGGCCTTAAATGTTCATTTCAGTGCTTCACCAGTTCTAACCTTTACCTCGGTTACTAATCTTTTTGAAACTATCATTAGCTACAGAGTACTGCTACAGAGATGACTGGCGTGTTGTGCTCGCAACATTGTGAAGAACTTCCTGCTGTCGCTGTTTAACCCACTCTGAAGCCCAAAAACAGTCAAAATATCCGACCCGTTACTCATTTAGTGTAATCATGAGTAATAATGAATTAATTATTGAAATTTATCACTGAACGTATTTGGTGGCCAAACATTTCATAGACGTCACAATATATCCTTATAAAAGTAGTTTTCAGTAATTAAAAAACCAACTTTCCAACATTGTGCTTCTCCCTTTTCTTCTGTACAGACAGTGCTTCAGGGGCGTGCTCGAGGTCATCTGGTACTATGGCTATGCTGACTGGTGGCCGGGCGATATATCGATATAACATCGATATCATTATAAATTAGTACGCGAAACACTTTTCTGAGATATCGCTGATATGATGATGTTTTTTTTTTGTTTTTTTTAAGATTTTAATAATTACAAATGAAATGGTACTGAATGGATGCCAGTGATTTGATGTAATTTTGATGCAGTTTCTTTTTAAAAACTTAATCTTCTTTGTCTTTGTAGGCATTAAAGAAAAGTATCGTCCGACTCAGTTTAACCGTTTTCTGTTCATTTTACTACTGTTTCGCAGACAGTTTGTCAGCAAAATCATATATCGCGATACATATTTTGCATTGTTAAAACGTAAACAATAAAAAGGTATCGTGATTAGGTCTGCAACTAACGATTATTTTCATAATCGATTAGTTGGCCGATTATTTTTTCGATTAATCGGATGGAGGGGCAAACTTTCAGTACCATTTTTTCGTTTATTTAAAATAAAATCCACAAACTGAGTGTTAAAATATTAACTTTACACACCTGTTTGTCCAAAACAGAAAAGAACCCAATACACACACTCACCAGAATATATATTATTCATTTAGGACTATAGTTTAATTCCGTGCTTTTTTTGCATCCATAAAAAGTAATGCGTATATACTTATATTTTAATTATAATAAACATAATTTATATATACACACACACACACATATATAAATTTATTTATGCATTATGTTTATGGATGCACAAAAAGCACTGAATTAAACTACAAACTAAATGAATAATAAAAACTCACTTTCACTGTACCTTGTTTTACTTTTGATCATAGTGTTTTAATTAGACATTACAGATCTTACTCACGCTACCACTGTGTATCAGCGCGTCTACACCACGAGTGAGGAGCAACGCGGCCTCGTTACTAACACATCACTTCCGTTATAATAAACGACAGAAGTTACTCTGCAAGCACGCAAATACAGCATATAATGACAATAAACTTAAATTAAACTAAACCTCTTAAGCAACTTGAACCTGTTTCCCCCGCCCCTTGCACACAGTGGAGCATTTTGGATACAAACATAAGTTTGTGCTCGTGCATCACTGTCGTGCTTCCCTGCTCCACAAACTCCGCTTTGTAAAGTTTTATCTTCTCCGTGGTGTTTAACATAAAATGCACCCCTGCCTTAGGGGACTTGGAGGTTGCACACTTTCTTCCCTAGTCACTTATTGATTACGCCTCCATCTGATGTCTGATAGTATATTTAAGTCCACTGGACTCAAACCAACACTCTGGGTGTTAATTCAACACTAGGGATTTTACTGTGTTGGTGTGACATTTAATTTGACTCTCTGAATTATCTTTTGTTTATTTTATCCATCAATGCAACACTTGAACTTTTCTATCACTCATAGATTTATGCAAATTATCATTTCATTTGTAAATAAATTTAAAATAAATAATCAATGAACGATCGTGATATTTGTGAATGCACGCAAATAACCAAATTGGTTAATTTTAAAACATCTCATTTGAATATGTTGTGATCCATTTAAAAATATATATATAATATCATTTAAACATTTTAAAAACTTTCCCACTGACCCCCTGCAATTACACCACTGACCACTAGGGGTCCGCCCCATTATTAATTTTATCGATTAGTTGTTGCAGCTCTAATCGAGATATGACAAAAATATCACCCAGCCCTAGGAGATAATACAAATATTTTATCTAAGGGTTATCTGATTCATTCTGCAGATTTAAGGCTGTTATTATATCTAACTGCACGCTGAAACGAATTAGGCCTACTGTCGCAATTTTAACATGATTTTTTTTTTTTACACAGCCATACCACAACTAATCCTAAACGTGCAACCGTTTTAACATTTCCAAAACCGAAATATCATGTATACAATTATACACTATGTTCAATAAGACAATCTGTTTCATGTATCGATCATGAGTATAAACCAGAGGAAGCTGACATCAACGTTATGCTAACCCACGTAGAGCGCAAACGAATACAAGTCTTTATTAAAATATATTACAACTGAAACAGTTGTAAGCATACCGGGAGTGTCAGATAACCGTTGCAAATATTCACTAACAAACGCTACCGTAGGCCTGAGTGGGAACACGAAAAACAGTCCACATGGATGTGTGCCAGTGTTTGAGAATGTCTTCCTAATGGCAGATCTGTGCTGAACAAAAGAGGCACTTCAGCTCCTCTATCTCAACCATAACACGTATCTGGATAATTACCAAGACGCTGTATGAGAATGGGACAACAACATAAATACATACATACATACATATATATATATATATATACACACACACACACACACACACACACATTTTTTAAAGTGCGCTGATTAAAGAACATGTTACGACTGTTGTGTTTTGTGGCTGTTGATTAGAGATGTCTGTGGCAAACTAATTGGTAGATTTAATAGCAGTGCCTTAAGACCCTTCCTTTATTGTGGCCTTTTCTGTCTCCAGCATTCAGCTTCATACTGAACCCAGCTTTACCAGAAAATCCCGGAAAAGCCACGACTCTCATCTCGTTAATGCCTGGACAATGGCGGCTCCTTTAGCTCCTGCGCTTGGTGTTATATTTCATCACGGGGTCTATTCTGATCTGATCCGACTGAAAACTCTGATTACACCCTTCCCTTTTTGGATGGGGAAACCAAACTGTTTCTTCCATCCATGACAGAGCAGCTCCGGGGCAAGGAGCTTGGGAGGAAAAGCTTTTTAGTGCCTTTTTCATGAAAGATTGACAGGAAGCGTGTATGTCGGCATCACACAAACATTGTGTAGGGCCTCGGTGCTTGAGGAAAACGGTGACTCACGTCTTTCATATCTTTCGGTGAGATCATGTTTCAATAGAAGGCACGGCGTTTACTTAGCAAAAGCTATAAAATGGCAAAGGATTTTTTTTTTTTTTTTTTTTTTTTTTTTTTTTTTAATGCCGGGTACTGGGTACTAGCGGAAAAGGAGATGGGTGAGAAGCTATTTAAGCAAAATGCTACATTTTGTTAGATTAGCATCACACACACATGACTTCAGGCTGAAATGGAAAACCTCGAGCTATAGGAAAAAAATATAATTGCATCACTGGAAAGAGCACAAGTTCAGAGGTTTAATGCTTGAAACAAATGTGGGGAACGTTCTTAAAATTACAGACGCCAAGAAAAACATCTTAACCTTCACCAAAAGAAAACATTAGCCACAGTCAACTACCCTTCTATTAGCTATGGTCAACTGAACACAGGTCACCTGCTAAACAGCTATTAGTCTAGAGAGCCGGAGACGAGAAAACAGGGCAATCAGCTGACTCTTACTGCCAACACACCTCACTGATGTTGTATGTTGTATGAATTCAAGTCTGTTACACGCAGACCGGCCTACAGATCTGAGGCCGAAGTTAAATCGGACCGACTCGGAGCGATCTTTTTCCGAGCTCGTGAATAAAAAAAAAATATCCAGGAACTAAATATAGCCACTCAACAAAAGCCTGGACGAAGAAGCGTCCATGGGAAACGCGCTGATATTTTACGCCTACGTGGAAACATGGGTTATTCTGAACCGTTTCAGCCTGAACTCTGACAGCATGACTACATCTAAAAAGACTTTATTCTGATAAAATACGATCCACGTTTCCACGAGCATGCCGAGTGCCTTTTGTACGCTGGCTGTGCTGCGTCTGTCTGACGTGTTTCAACAAGACCGTATCTCCAGCACATTTACTGTGAACCATGAGTCACTGATTTGACACGGGGACAATATGAAACAAGGGAGGGAGATAAAAAAGTGTGTGACATCAGTAAGAGACTGATGGTTAAAACTAAATACATAAATAATTGTCTCACTTTTAATGATTGCTGATGCTGGCTGACTAAACTTGGGCGCACCACACCACACCACATCACATCACACCGCACCACACGCGCTCAAAACCGGCTTAAATTAAACTGAAATCCATTGTAAACATCTATTTCTGTAGTCGCTATAATGGTAGAAGAAGATCCACATGACGCATGGGGTTAAACTACCGGTGTGTAGGATCAGCTGCCTTGTCTGTTTACATGATTACATTTTATTCTGTCTCATAAAATGTGTAAACATGAACAAACCACACTGAATCTGGTTCATCTTTAACCCAACACAGTCCTAGCAGGCCAATATAATTCATAATCCAATATAATCAACACACAACATTTGGTGAATTTTCTTTTTTTCTTTTTTAAACTTGTTATGCATGGACATAAAATTGGCCTCAAAATCTTTTGGTTTCCATGAGATGTTATGATTTCTGTGCTGCTGGTAGCTTTTAAAGCCATTTCTGCTTTCATTTTAGGCCTTGACTGAAAAAAAAAGAAGAAGAAAGACTGAAACAGAGGTTTTCATTGTGCGAAAATAAAGGGTTTAT
Organism: Stegophilus panzeri; assembly: GCA_024331685.1. NCBI lineage: Eukaryota > Metazoa > Chordata > Actinopteri > Siluriformes > Trichomycteridae > Stegophilus > Stegophilus panzeri. The sequence goes on from JANDJT010000179.1 coordinate 25,684,401, forward strand.
TAACGATCGAGGTGTTCAGGTGGATAGAAAAGATGAATAAATCACATTATTAAGGGTTTATTAACGATCAGGGTGTTTAGGTGAATATAAAAGATGAATAAATCTCTTTGTAAAGGGTTTATTAACGATCGAGGTGTTCAGGTGGATAGAAAAGATGAATAAATCGCATTATTAAGGGGTTATTAACGATCGAGGTGTTCAGGTGGATAGAAAAGATGAATAAATCGCATTATTAAGGGTTTATTAACAATCAAAGGTGTTCAGGTAGATAGACAAGCTCAGTGATGCCATGTAAAGATGTTCAGATAGACAGAAGGGCTGAATAATGATATCATTTATTGATATCATTTTTTAAATTCATGACCAAGATGTTCAGATGATCTAATGGATGTCCTACATGTAGATGTAGATGGAGGATGAGAAAAGGCCTAGCGCGTTCCTGGTAAAAACGCAAACCTGAAGACTGGAGACAAAGCCAGAGTGTGTGTAGCCATCATCATATCAGCTGATCACGTGAATGTGAGGAAATAAGGACACTGAATCTGAATGACATGGCGGTGTGTTGTTATGATTAAAAGCTGAAGCGATGCTATGGCGCAGGAGGTGGAGTGGGAGCAAAGCAACAGTGCTCTTCGACATCTTGTTTCTGAAATAGCGTAGCTGCTGTAACAGTGGTTCAACATGGCTATCGCGAAGGGGGAGGAGGTGTGTGTGTGTGTGTGTGTGTGTGTGAGAGAGAGAGAGAGAAAGAGAGAGAGATCACGGGACCTTACCGTGGCAGAGACGATGCTGCTGTCGGTCAGGGTGAGATGGTGGGGTTCCCATCTCCGCAGGAACTTGGAGGTGAGGATTTTGCTGAGGAAGGTGCGCGGGTGTTTCACAGCACACACCTGGATGTCTCCCTCGTGCAGGAGTTTATATCGCATACCTCCACCTCCTCCTCCACCTCCACCGCCGCTGCTGCAGTGAAGCGCGCTCCGGCGGCACGGCCCCGCGCCCAGCTTACTGTTATTATTATTGCCCTCCGGCTCCAGCAGTGGCTTGCTCTCCTCACACTGATACGTCTGGTTATTGTGCAGCTCGTTGCCCAAGCCGCTGCCGTTAAAATCCATGTTCACGCACAAATATTCCAAAGGCCAAAAAAAATCGCCTCGGTGATTAACTTTCAGTCTGAACCGAGAGGAGAGCCGAGCCGAGCCGAGTTACCTACCGCGACTCACTCGAGGGCGTTAAACCGACAAGCCATTCAAAAAAAAAAAATCCCTGCGAAAGCCGCGTAGGTGAAATGCGAGATGTTTCATTAATTACCAGTCCGAGTGTTGTTTTTATATATATATATATATATATTGTGTCTCGCTGCCTTTATTCTCTCTGAAACGTGTTTCCTCGCGCTACAGCACTCCCTCCTCCTCCTCCTCTGACGAAGCGATTCAATATGTTCGGGCCATTATCCATATCCACTCTGTCACTCTGCACGACGGCATATTCCTCCGAGGTGTTCCCACACAACACGGCGTTTCACGTCAAACTCAAACACAATCCAGGACGCGACAGGTAATCTCCGCTGGTTTTGTTTTTTAAACGCTTATAGACACGGTTCCCCTTTCTCTCTCTCTCTCTCTCTCTCTCTCTCTCTCTCTTTCTTTCTCCCCCCCCTCTCTGTCTATCTCGGTGAAGGAACCAAGCGCTTCGACAGCATCATTCTGATTGGTCCATGCTGGGTCACATGACTTCGAAGTGACGTCAATGGAGAGGCGAGCGGATGCGCTGTTGTGCGTCTTTACACTACTGTATGTGTGTGTGTGTGTGTGTGTGTGTGTGAGAGAGGGAAATAAATTTCCCTTCACACAAAATGGAGAAAGAAGAGGACGCATGATTGTTGGTGGGTTTACTGTATAAAAAATACAAAAATAAAAGTCTCTCAAGATTGTCAGTTGTGTAGTGGCCTGTTACAGTTCAACTTAATGAAGTTGAAATCCAAAACCACTGCTTAGTTTAATGCCTGGGATACAGCATTTGTCTGGATCTACAAGCCATCGTGTCTATCATCTAACATTTCTGCTGTGAAGGTTGTCCAAAGAGAGTGAGCCTAATAAAAGACCAGCGACATGCGTCGGCATGGAGCCTGTAGCCTACAGGGCCTCAATTAAAAAGGAATGTCCTTCAGGCTACCAATTACAGCTAGGTCTTGATTAAGGAGTTTGAAATTTTCATGGTATGATAAACTAGACAAAAAAATAATAATAAAGTTTTACAATATTTAAAATATTAAATTTTCTGTATTATCGCTTATCCTACATAGGCTCACAGGGAGCCTGTTGCAGGGAACTCGGGGTGCACGAGGCGGGGGACACCCTGGATGGAGTGCCAACCCATCACAGGGCACAATCACACACACACACACACACAATGGACAAATTAGAGATGTCAATCAGCCTACAACGCATGTCTTTGGATTGGGTGAAACCGGCGTAAGACCCTCAAAGCGCGGCGAGAACATGCAAGCTCCACGCACGCAGGGCAGAGGTGAGATTCGAACCCCCAATCCTGGAGGTGAGAGGCAAGCATGCTAACCACTAAGCCCCCCTCAACAATATTAAATCTTCCATTTAAAACACACACACTGGTGGTGAGAGTGAAATTGAAAAAATAATATGTTGATCCCTAATTGTCCTTTTCTAGAAAAATATTTTTAAGAATGACTTTTCTATAAAATCTCATATTGACGTATTTAGAAGCGGAAAGACAACGTGCCTGTGAAAAAAAGAAAACAAACATTAGGCAAAGCTATTTAACCAGAAATAGACAGTTATTTCATTTAGTTGTGATCAGCAAAGTAGAGTCGCTGCTCCTCTGCATTGAATGGAGCCAGTTGAGGAGGTTCGGGCATCTGGCTAGGATGCCTCCTGAACGCCTCCCTGCAGAGGTGTTTCGGGCATGTCCAACCTGTAGAAGACCCAGGGGCAGACCAAGGACTAGATGGAGAGATTATATCTCTTGTCTGGCCTGGGAGCATCTTGGTATCCCTGTGGAGGAGGTGGCTAAAGAGAGGGAGGTCTGGGCATCTCTGCTTAGACTGTTGCCCCAAATGAACTGGACCCGGAGAAGCAGAAGAAAATGGATGGATGGCCAGCAAAGCCATGTTCGTCTGTGCGTTTGATAGCTGTCGTGTATGATAAAGTTACAAACATGCTAGGAGCACCAACAGAGGTAGCATGCGTAACATGTTTACAACAGTAGCAGATTACACAGGGTTTTCAGTGAAGTCTGTGTCTCCTGAATGGAGAAACAGAAGTCACTTTAATATGATTTAGTCCTGAAGGATGGAGCAAATTGGTAAGTTTTTGGTGAGTCGCACTCAAGACACAATAGGGATGCGGAGCAAAAGAGTAAAGAAACCGATCAGGTAAAAACAATTTTAAAAAAAGAAACCAGACGGTATTAGACAGAAATGCATTTTAATTGGTCAGCGGTGAGATAACCGTCTGATCATACACCATGACAGTGAAACCGTGACCCCATAACAACCCTAGTCCTGGCACACCTACGCTTGTGTCGTAAATCTATCTTTGGTTTTCATTTATTCATCTACTTTGAAAAATCAGTACCTCACTGAGCTCGGCAATCTTTTAGAGAAATGATCAAAACATCTCGGGTGAATACCCACCACTGTTTCTGATCCATTTCGAAATTCATGAAACTGCACAAGATTGCATTGGGTGGCTTCCTGAGCAATCTACAAAAAACAGTTGCTAACACTCCTCAGGAATTTGGCAACGTCTTTTCCCTTGACGTCATAACTGTCTTCGATAATGTGATGGTAAGAGACAGATGAGCAACGTGTAAAAAAAAAACAAAAAAAACACGTTTATTAAACTCAATGTGTCGGCCCTTCTTGTGTTAATACCAGATATACCTTGGCTCATCATATCGCATTTCATATGAGCCAAGTAAAGGCAATCCTTATCTCCTTTCTAATTCACTGCAGCCATAAAGAGCAGCTGTTTTGTTTCAACTTGCATTCGTCTGTGTAAATCCAAGGCCTTCAGTACAAACAGTTACACAGTATTGGCACTTGAATACTCCTCTGTAGACTACTTATGAAATGGGAAACTTTACTGTAGCATATACCGTGCGTTGTCTTTGACCTCTTTACAGGCAATGACGTCATGACACCAAGCAAAGCTTGATTAGTACCCATGAGAAAGATCATAAGCTCTCTTGTTTTGTTGACAGTCTGTACTGCGTGTGGTTGCCGAGACAGGGTGCTCATGTCCCTGCTGGATATACGCTGATGATAGACTATGCAGTCCCACAGAGCCCAGGCTGAGGCAAAAAAGCAGGCTGTATACCGCTTGGCATTCTCGGCCTGGCTGTCATCTTTCCTGACCAGGAATGAATAAGACTTACCATATCATTCAAAACGATACCAGCCAGTGTGACTTAGCACTTGGTCACATGGCTGATTGTGGTACAGGAAGCAGGCCACAGGAAGTGTTTTGTTATGGAGGTAAAGAGGCCGTGGGTTAGACTCTTAGAAGAGGGGAGGAAAAAAAAAAAAAACAAGAAAAAAAAACCCAAGCATTTAAACTGTCTCACTCCTTAAATTAAGATGGTTAGACACTTGGAAGAAAAAAAAAACCCCAGAGGGTTTTAAATTGTCCAACTCTTGAGATTAGGATAATCTCTACATGGTTCCCACAGTGAGCTCTGTTCCCTGCTCCAACCATCCCAAAACCACCCACTCTCATTACTCAATCTTACCTATGAATTGCTGCATATTAGATCTGTTTTTGTTTTTTTTTTGCAAAATGTGGTCACAAGCCACAAACAGAATCACATGTTACATAGTAGACAGTGAAACAAGTATCTGTTATGACTTGATCAGATTGTGGATCTTTACAGAAAGCTCCTATTATATGCCACTCATTATTAACACACACTAGACAAAATGCAGCAAGCATATAAAGACATTTTCAGGTTGCTGTGGAGAAAAAAAAAAATGGCACAAGTGTGAAATGTTAGACTGTGTATAAGAAGGCAGTGCCTTTATTCAGTGTATGCTCTTTACAGGTTTACTCAAATATCATGAAAAGGTGGATTTATGCGAATATTTACGGTAAAATTGTAAGGGAATGTTATACCCTGTAAACAGCTCTGTATAGGATATCATTTTCTATACATATATTATTATCACTATTATAAGAAGAAGAAGAAGAACAGGAAGACAAATTGGCACATATTAAAAAACAAAAACAACAACAACAACAACAACAACAACACCAACAACAACAAGAAAAAGCATTTTGAAATGACATTATAATCCAGTTTGCATATGATTTAAACCATGGTTTTGTTCAAATAGGCCAAAACGTCTTTGACCTCACCTATGAAATGTTATTTACAGGTCAGACGGGTTAGTGTTCACATCCGAGTATAGACACGTAGACATGTCCGGTCTGCTCTGTGTTTCACCCAGACGGCTTTGTGCCCTAGAGGATAATTCCCAAGCTCCTAATGTAGAGCACTAGAGGCCAGATTACCCCCGACCCCAAATTTGAGCTTCATCACTGTCCCAAGTCACAAGACTTCATGTTAAATTGACTCCCACCATGACAGCAATTTGGTTTAAATGATTAATGCCACCATCTTCTGTAATCCTGTGGTGTTAATCCCATCCGT
>JANDJT010000179.1:25704664-25717817 GCA_024331685.1 Stegophilus panzeri
GTGTGTGTGTGTGTATATATATATATATATATATATATATATATATATATATATAACCTTTGCTATTTTGTAATATTACTAATTCAATGAATAATAATAATAATAATAATAATAATAATAATAATAATAATAAAAATAATACATTTTTAGTTGGGGGTACAAATAGTAATATATATGACATAATTCACTTTTATGTGTTAAACCTGGTTTTATTTTGGTGGAAACCTGCAGAAAGACCTCCATTTAGTTGGCAACAGTTATTTTTAAATTCCCTTCTCATTACCAATCAGGTGAAATGCTGTAAACCTCTGCCCTCAAAAATGTTTGAGATTACTCTAACCTAAAACCAAAGTGAATTTGGCACGTGTTGTGTCTAAATGCACGTTAGAAGTGACTCACAGCACAGACAGAGATGAAGTCGGTGTGAAGCGGCATATACTGTGAACCGAGCCTCTCTAAAACACTGAGGAACCGCACACACTCCGAGTGCGACACAGTCACACGGCTTTACCATCTCAAACAGCAACGAGTGAAAAGAAAATCTAAATCTGCTTTACGGTGTCGGTTCGGTTGCATTTTTAAGACTTTTGAAACGTGAATTTAAGTCATTTTAATGCTAAGTAAGGCCTTATATTTACATTAATAAATTTAAGGCATTTTAAGACTTTTTAAGGACCGGCAGAAACCCTGCAAATCATGAACTACACAATTAGTCTGGTTATAAGCCTTGGTGAGTTGAGGCAACAGCCTGGTGGCAAAACAGCAATGAATGGTAGTGCTCTAACTGCCTGTGAAATTTAATACAAATCTATTCTGATTGAACAGGTGACGAGTTATTCTGGGGATGCAAAATAAGCTAGCTGTTAATGCAACAGAATGCTTTGGAATTCGTTTGGACAACATTAGCAAGGAAAAGAAATCCACAATGCAAATAACCTAGGCCATGTATCAGTTAAGCCATCAATAGCAAGTTGAAATACCATGAAACAGATTTTGTGAAAGAGAAAACCTGTTGAGAAGAATCATAGCTATAAGCATGCAACACCAAATAATAAATAAATAAATAAATAAATACTAGTTCTCAGCTCCACTTGCAGTTTACGTAAGGTAAATGTACTGCAGCTCCTGTGTCCTTCTACCCAATTAAACTCCTGTGTGTGTGACATTAGATAACGATCATTTGACTTTGATGGATAACAGCACCCAAACACACAGGTTAGACATGTTTAAAGATTTGCATCTTTTCGAGACCTAACACGGCATGCCCAGGAGGTCCCTCCCTAAACACTGGGGCTGGCTGTATCACCTTTAACGGTAGCAGCCGTGAAGGATAACAGAGATATCTTCAAGAACATGCTCATCATGACTAGATATTTTGCACAGGGGGGTTTCTGATATTCTGCATAAAAAAACGGGACAGGAGTAAAGCTCTGTCTTGAAGAAGCTACCGACCGGCAGTGATCACCCCATGACCAATTCGTCTCTCATTCATGGGCTGCAGGTCGATCCACAGCTGCCGGTTCCTGTCATAAAGAGGGCACATGCAGCGCGTCACTGCAGACGGCTTCCGAGTGCTGAACAGGAAACAAAGCAGAAAACACACTCAGTGTTAGCATACATGAAGATGCTTAAAATGACACTGAATATAGCTTTGTTATGCCATATTCATGGACTGACACCTAAAAAATTTAATCTAGTTCACTACCAAGACTAGTTAAGGGACAAACATCTGTGCTGTGTCTGTATTTCAATAGAAAAAAGAAACAAACGTATGAAGAATTATTCATACATATATCGTTCTAAAATTTCATTATGATTTCCCACGAAACTAAAAAAAAAAACCAAAAAAAAACCAATAAATTTCAAATAATGCACAATAACTTAAATTATAATACACACTGATGAATTCTTGATTCTTGCCCAGAGATGTTGGTTCATTTTCTAAACTAGCTGCTCCGACAGATGTTCAACACTTATATTAAAGCGCACCTATCATGGTCTAGGCTAGATTATTGTAATGCCTTACTGTCTGGATGTTCCAGTAGGTGTATAAACAAGCTCCAGTTAGTCCAGAATGCAGCTGCAAGAGTCCTTACTAGAACCAGAAGATACGACCACATCACCCCGATCTTATCCACACTGCATTGGCTCCCAGTGAAATCACGCATTAATTATAAAATACTACTATCGACCTATAAAGCACTAAACGGTCTCACGCCACAGTACCTGAGCGAACTTTTGGTCTTTTATGATCTACTTCGATCAGAAGGTGCAGGCTATTTGTTGGTACCTCGAATAGTGAAGGCTACAGCAGGGGGAAGAGCTTTCTCTTATGAAGCCCCACAGTTATGGAAGAGCCTTCCAGTTAATGTTTGGGTCTCAGTGTTTAAGTCCAGGATGAAAACAGAATTGTTTAGTCAAGCTTTTTGTGAATTGTTTTTTTTCCTTAGGTAAAGGAGCAGATCTAGAGAGCCCACTGGCATAGAGTGTTGTGGTGAACTGGGATGTTTGGATGATTATTCAGATATCGTTATAAAACTTCATACTATGATTTCCCACACAACTAAAGGGGGTTAGTGATGCTGACCCCTTCTGCTGTCCGGTCCTGCCTGATCCATTCTGATGCCCTACTTCTGGTTTGAGTTCTCATCAACTGGAAGTCACTCGCCGCTGCTGAGGTTGGCCCCACATGGTGCAGTCTAAAGATCATTGAGATTACTGAGGATGGTACCACTTAAAAACCATAAAAATGGCTTTGGACCTCAGTTCATATGAACAGTTATGCTATGCTGGCTAGGACTACAATTGCTATGATAGCTTTAGGACTGCAATTACCACGAATAGTTTTGCACTCAAGTCTCCATCAGTGAACAGTGGAGAAGTTCAACAAAACAGACTTCATGTAAAAACTGTAATAAATTTTCCTGGTTACACAACTGCACTATTTGACCATGTAGTATTAACACATTTATAGAAGGGATTTATTTATAATCGTATTATCCAGCGTCACCCAGATGAGGCCGGGTTCCCTTCTGAGTCTGGTTCCTCTCAAGGTTTCTTCCTCATATCGTCTCAGGGAGTTTTTCCTTACTGCTGTCGCCTCTGGCTTGCTCATTAGAGATAAAGTTATACATTTAATATCTATATCCTGAATTTAAATAATGATAATGAGTCTTCATTTGTCACATATACATTACAGCACAGTGAAATTCTTTTCTTCACATACCAGGAAGTTGGGGTCAGAGCGCAGGGTAAGCCATGATACAGCGCCCTTGGAGCAGAGAGGGTTAAGGGCCTTGCTCAAAGGCACAACAGTGGCAGGCTGGCAGCGCTGAGGCCTCAACCCCCGTCCATCCCATCAGTAACCCAGAGCCTTAACCTCAAAGCCACCACTGCTCCCCCCCTACATTTCTATAAAGCTACTTTATGGGACAATGTCCATTGTTAAAATCGCTATACAAAGAAAACTGAATTAAATTGAATTGAATAGTCTTTGGTAAAACGCTGTAGTATAAAAGGAATGAAACACTTTTGGATTATTTTCTTAGAACAGCACTCCGTGTTGTATTTTATTCCTATTAAATTTCAAATATGAATTATTTTTAAATAACAGTTTTTATTAGCGGATTCTGAAGTCTGGACCCTTTTGTCAATTACAATACTGGACATGATCAGAGTGAATGCAGGTTTGACTTGCTATAAACACGTCATCTTTTCCTTGCACCATGTCCTGATATTTCCATATGCTCTTTGTGGCTTGTTCTAATACTCACGCCCTGTCCTCACCCCCTGCAACGACGATGCACTCGGAGTAGCCGCGGGGTTTGAAGGCAGCGAGCAGTGCCTCTCCATGCTGCGCTGCGCCTCTTAAAGACTCCATGCAGCACTCGCCAATCACCTCCCTCATGAGCGGGTCTCCCACCATCTGCTCCTGCAGGTAGCTCTGGTCCAGGCCCTGCACCCACACTGCAGACATCACCTCCTTCATGTGCACCTACATCCAGACAGCAGGAGGATTCAAATACATAAGACTGCACACATCACAGCAAACATCCCAACGAACAACTGACATTTCTACAATCAGAAATCTAATTTGGGTCTGTTGGAAGGTTTTGGTATCTTTGTTTCAGAATGAGGTTGCAGTTATGACATTGGGAGGGCAACAACAGATATCCACCAATCAGCCATAACATTAAAATGACTGACAGGTGAAGTGAATAACACTGATTATCTCTTTACAATGGCACCTGTCAAGGGGTGGGATATATTAGACAGTAAGTGAACAGTCAGTTCTTGAAGTTGATGTAAGGAAGGAAGAAGGAAAAATGGGCAAGCATGAGGATCTGGGTGACTTTGAGGGCCAAATTGTGATGGCTAGATGACTGGGTCAGAGCATCTCCGAAACTCCAGGTCTTGTGGGGTGTTCCTGGTATGCAGTGGTAGTACCTACCAAAAGTGGTCCAAGGAAGGATAACCGGTGAATTGGCGACAGGGCTGTGGGCACCCAAGGATCACTGATGCACGCGGGGAGTGAAGGTTAGCCCGTCTACGCCAATCCCACAGAAGGGATAATGTAGTACAAATTGCTGAAAAAGTTACTGCTGGCTATGATAGAGAGGTGTCAGAACACAGTGCATCGCAGCTAGCTGAGTATGGTGCAGTGTAGCTGCAGATCGGTCAGCGTGCCCATGCTGACCCCGATCCATTGCCGAAAGTGCCTACAATGGGTACGTGTGCATCAGAACTGGACCTTGGAAGTGGGTGATCTGGAATGGAAGAAGGTGACCTGGTCTGACGAATCGTGTTTTCTTTTACATCATGTGGACGGCTGGGTGCGTGTATGTCGCTTACCTGGAGAAGAGATGGCACCAGGATGCACTATGTGAAGAAGGTAAGCCAGCAGAGGCAGTGTGATGCTCTGGGTAATGTTCTGCTGGGAAACCTTGGGTCCTGGCATTCATGTGGATGTTACTTTGACACGTACCACCTACCTAACCACTGTTGCAGACCAAGTACACCGCTTCATGGCAAAGGTATTCTCTAATAGCAGTGGCCTCTTTCAACAGGATAATGCTCTCTGCCACACCGCAAATATTGTTCAGGAATGGTTTGAGGAACATGTTCAAGGTGTTGAATAATTGATCAGTCTATTTGTCCAGCACATCCTACAGACACTCGATCAGATTGAGATCTGCGGATGTGCTAGACAAACATGTCTGATCCATGGAGGCTCCACATCGCAACTTACAGGACTGCAGCTAACATCTTGGTAGCAGATACCGCAGCACGCCTTCAGAGGTCTTGTGGAGCCCATGCCTCGATAGGTCAGAGCTGTTTTCTGGCACAGGGGGGACCTAAACAATATTAGGCAGGTGGTTTTAATGTTATGGCTGATCAGTGTTTGTGCTCCTGGACATCTAGAGTAGCAGAAAGATGTTCTTGGAACGTCCTGAGAATGTCAGAAAGGATGTCCTTTGTATCATTACAAGGATGCCATTTTGATATCGGAGCTGACGTCCTTCATATGCTTCTACAGTATGACGCAAGCATTGATTATTAAAGGCTCGAATGTCAAATAAATTAATTTATGTCTTTACCGTCTGCCTTGCTACTGTGGTTTTCCACTGCCCACTACTCTTTAATAATTAGTCCTGCTGTGTGGGTGAGTAAGACAGCCTTCCCTTCTTCACTGTTGATCAGAGCAACATTATTATCTAATCATGAACAATTACTGGTCAGCTCATGTACATAGAACAAAACAGCTACTGTCTCCTAGCTTTCAGAAAAGATGTAAGGATTGCCTTCATGCATTTTAAAAGAAGCATGTGACAGCCTTCATCCTCCAAGATGCGGGGCAGACTGTTGTGCTATAAGGGAACTGTTCTGGACTAAACTAACTGGGTTAAAAATAAAACAGAGGTGGCTCAACAATAAAGCAGTCACCCTAACATCAGGAAATGACAAATTCACAGCCATCTGTGGCCAGAAGCCAGGGGATCAAAATCAGTCATGCTCTCAGAGAGGGTCGGATGGCATTGCTCTCTGTCCCCTGTCAATCACAGTGACACTGCCAATCGTGGTCGTCTGTGAGCTCATGTATGAAGAAGTGGGCAGATAGCGCGTTCCTCTGAGTGTGTTACGCAGCCCAGTGATGCAGCATGAGAATTAGTCTCGGAAGATGAACGTATTAGCCTTGTTCATCCTCTCCGGTTGGTAGCTGTGGTACGACAGCGGAAAGCTGGCTGACCAAACTGGAGAGAAAATGGGGAAACCCTAGCCCTAACAGTTTGATTATTATTATTATTACTAGTAATAACATTAATATTATTATAATCTAATTATTAATAACCAAGTTCGCCTCTCTCACCCGACGGGCCTCGATGTCGTAGGCGAGCCAGCGCACCACGGCCTCCAGCACGTACTTCTCATTACCCACGTTGAGTTTCTCCATGGCTAACAGCTCGCACAGACGCTCGGGCGGCAGCTCGCGGAACTCCTCCGTGTCCACCACGTCCCTGAAGTGCGTCTGCAGGTACTCGGTGGCCACGTGGTGTACGTGGTGCAGGCAGTAGTGCAGGGAGAAGAGCCGGATGCCGATGCAGTTCTCCGCCGTGATGCAGCTCTCCAGGAACTGACAGCACAGTGACTTGAGGTCGGTGAGGAGCAGCATGTCAGCAGCCTGCACCACGTCCTGGATAGTGTCCTCACTCAGAGAGATCTATAATCAGACAGGAGGTTTGACAGGCGTTCTTGACAGCTGCTTTGTAACACACACACATTCAGATAATCAAATGCATCACCTCTCCACTGAATATGTAGTCCAGGATCTGCTTCATGATGGGCATAGAGATGCCCTGCAGCTCGATTCTGTATGTCGAGCCATCCTCTTTGGGTGGGTTGTAATTTAGCTTGGTCCTATAAATATGTAAACATGGTGGGGTAAATTGTGCAATTGATAGCGTATACGTGATTACAATTTTGACCCATTTCCCTGCACTAAGGAAAGAACGGAAAACTAGTGTTGACTCGAAACTCGTTTATAATCGATGTCTAAAGGGAGTTAAAACTCATTTATCCAAAAATTTTTTTGTATAATGCTTTCCTAAATACAAATTTTTCAGGTGAACATCATACAATACACAAGTAAATGGTCTGCACTTATATAGCGCCTTTTAACCTTAGCGGTTCTAGGTTGGGGGTTTGAATCCCGCCTCTTCCCTATGTGCGTGGAGTTTGCATTTCCCCTCGGTGCTTCAAGGGTTTCCTCCGGGTACTCCGGTTTCCTCCTCCAGTCCAAAGACATGCGTTGTAGACTGACTGGCATTTCCAAATTGTCCGTAGTGTGTGACTGTGCCCTGCAATGGGTTGGCACCCCGCCCTGGGATAGGCTCCAGGCTCCCCTGTGACCATGTGGAGGATAAGCAGCATGGAAAATGGATGGATGGATGGATAGATAGAAGTCTACAGTGTCAGTGCTTTGTAAGAATCAGAGTTAGAGCTATAACGTTAAGTTTTCTTACAAGGGGGGGTGAAAAAAAAAAAAAGAAAAAAAAAAAATAGGACAGAGCTGTTTGAGCTTGTGTGTTTCTGGGTAACATAAGCAACATTTTTTGACTTTCAAGATATGTGGGGGGACAAAGAAGAAGAGATGCTGGTGAGGGAGGGAACGTTAGCGATAGCAGGAACTAACATGCTTTGCTGATGTTATACAAGGTTAAACCTAATAGATAAAACATATGAAATGCCATTCTTTAATAAATAAAGAATAGGAAGCACACTTCTGTGATATAAGAAGAATAAAACACTTCTGCACGTGCCATTTTCGGAAAAAAAAAAAAAAAATTTGAGGTGGCATCTCATGACCCCGTTGTTGATTATTTTCCTGTAACTACACACTCTGGCATGTTTTAGACTTCACATATTTGAAACACTTTTCAGTGAAATTCAACTACTGGCCTAACTTCCATTATACGTGCGCTTTAGGCTACACGAGCAGTGCATAGAAATTAGGTTGAAAAACAGGTTTTCTTGATTAGCTAGGAGTACGTAATGTGCAGGATGGGAATGTGAAGGTGTGACAAGATATAAAGATCGGATACATGATGAACAACCTCTGCTCCTGGAGCTCCAGCAGCCTAAAAGAGTTGCTCTCCACCGTGAGCTGACACACCTGATCCAGTTCACCAATTAAACATTACAGCCAGTAAACAGTGTGTTGTATTAAAACTAGGGCTGTCAACATTAACGCGTTAACGCATGCGAGTAATCTAAAAATGTGAACGCGTTATTTTTTTTTTTTTTAGCACAAATTAATCATTTGATAAAGTTTGACCCCAACTTCTTCCCGTTATCGCAGCGCAGATGGTTACCTAGCTTTGTGTGATAAGGACACGGCAAACGCGAGTAATGGCAAGTTTCATTATAAAAAGCTTTCAGGTGGAAGTTTTGATCAAACCAAAGTTGTGTGAACTTATTGCAGTGATGAACTGTCCTTCCACCAAAGCATGACAAGTTTGAAGTAGCATCTTCGAGCGAAAGACATTTTTGCTGATGTTAGCAAAGATGCTAGTGCTGAGACGGAGTGCGGCCAGGGTAAGTTTGTCAACAAAACAACAACACCAAAGCTAACTAGCACAATTGCTAAAGGGATCGCTTCAGACTGCAGGCCCATCAACATAGCTTCAAGACATTATTCACATCGCCACAGGCGACCCATCTTACAAGCTACCTTCGAGGGGAACTATTGTTACGAGAATACATGAACTGTACAACGCTGAAAAAGCTATGAAAGTGAGGCAGTTGGCAGAAGGTACTTTTATTGCACTTACTGGAGACCACTAGATATCACACCTAATCGATGACAACTGGCAGCTGCACTCATTCACTTTAGGCGTGTTAAAAACAGAAGAAAGGCCGAAGCATGCGCTAGCCAGTTCGTCAAAGTTGCAGACGAGTGGGAAATAACGGACAAGGTCACAACCATAGGAACATATAGCAATATGATTGCCGCTGCAAGGCGTCTACCATTAGAGCATGTGCCGAGTGTGGCGCACATGATACCAAGGCCGATCACCGTGGCTTTACGGGACAGCGGATTTGACAGCGTTTTAGCCAAGTGTCATAAAATAGTCGGACACTTCAGACACAGTCTCGCAAACACAGCAGAGCTGAAAGCTCAGCAAGCCGCTCATGGAGGAATCCCTCATCCAGGATGTACCGACATGCTGGAATTCAACTCTTGAAATGATAAGGCGGATTCAATACAACAAAGATCCACTGAAAGCAACGCTGGCACAGCAGGAGCACAACTTAGCCATACTAACCTCAGCTGAATATGACAGGCTGGCAAAGATGGAAACGTTGCCAGAGGCATATCTCCTTGCAGCTCTCGCCTGGTTTCCCATTGAAGCTAAGCAGGGTTGAACCTGGCCAGTACCTGGATTGGAGACCTCCTGGGGAACACTAAGGGGCGCTTACCCTGTGGTCTGTGTGGGGACTAATGGCCCAGTATAGTGACATGGACACTATACTGAAAAAACAGCACAGCCTTTCAGATGAGACGTTAAACCGAGGTCTTGACTCTCTGTGGTCATTAAAAATCCAAGGACCCTTCTCATAGGGGTATAACCCCGGTGTCCTGGTGAAATTTCCTCATTGGCCCTTCTCCATCACGGCCCCCTAATAATCCCCCATCTCTGAATTGGCTACATCACTCATACACCACTAATAGCCGGTGTGCAGTGGGCGTTCTGGCGCACTATTGCTGCCGTCCCATCATCCAGGTGGATGCTACACACTAGTGGTGCTTGAGGGGATCCCGCCTGCCCCAAACTAAAATGCTTTGAGTGTCTAGAAAAGCGCTACATAACTCTAACTAACTAATGTTGCTGGAGCCCTGCAGGTGATTTCTCTGTCTTCTCCAATTTTACTGATAACAATAAGTAATTTGTAAGTCATCTAGACATAATTTAAGGCCTATACCCTAAACAGATGCCATCTGAATGAAAACTGTAGTCAATTGTGTGGTGCTCTGTTTGCACCGTAGGTACATCACTAAGCTTCTAGGTGGTGAAAAACATGTATTCTGCTACATGGTGCTACCCACACTATGTCATCTCCTGCGTACAATGGAGGTCTCTGATGTTGACCCTGCCTCCATAGTGCGCTTCAAGGCTGCATTCACAAAGGACCTCAACGGGCGAAATGAGAACTCAAACCTGTGGTGGGTTAAAGATAGCAACCGCTCTAGATCCTAGGTTCAAGGACCTTAGGTGCTTGCCCTGAGCAGAGAGGGGAGAGGTGTGGCAAAGTTGAGTGAGATGCTGAAGGATACAGAACCTGCACCACAGACCTCTGGAGAAAAAGTGGAGCCAGAGCCACCAAAGAAGAAGATGGCTCTCCTACTCATGGAATCAGAGTCTGATGAAGAGGTACTATCCACAGATAAATCTCTAGAGAGGTACAAGGCAGAGCCCTGTGTCAGCATAGAAACATGTCCACTACAGTGGTGGTCGTCACAAGCAGGTGCATATGGTAAGCTGGCCCATATTGCAAAAAGGTACTTGGAGACTCTTTGGCAGGCTACATTCTGCAGAAGAAGAGGTCAGCTCTATCATCTGAAAATGTCAACATGCTAGTCTGCCTGAGCAACTGGTTGGAAGAAGAGTAGACTGTATGATTGGTTGACAGGAGGCATGATGCACAGACGCACATTGTTTGAAGTAATTATATTTAACCCAGACTGTCGAGACCGTTCACTCGGTCTCTTCACAGACATTTTGGCATTCCATTTCTAAAACACGCCTACTTATTTGGTGCCTTCGTTTGAGTTGATGTTACTATGCAAAAAATTTACAGGTAAGCGATTTGTGACTTTGTAGAAGTAACAGTTGTTGGTTTCTGCTAAATAAGTCTGCAGTTCATATGGATGCCTCAACAAATTAAGAGATTGTTATTGAACACTTGCTAAATAAACGTTAATAGTTGAGATAATAAAACTGAAGAATCTGTTTCCTTAAACCGGTTTGTCATGCATTTATGTATTTTATTTATTTACAAACACCACACGTTTACAAGTAAATCCTCATATTTTAAAATTTGCGATTAATCGTGATTAATCTCGATTAAATTTTTAATCAATCGACAGCAATAGTTAAAACGTAACCCCTACAGGGTTAGGCAACCTATTTTTTGTTATTATCTCAGCTATTATGCATCATGCCAATCTCTACAGATAATAAATAAAAGCTATTTTGCCACCAGGTTGGAGTGGTTTTACAGTATGTTGGTTGCTGCACAAGTGCATAATCAGCTTGCATGAAAACCTCTCTTCTTCAGGTGTTCCACCATGTGGAAGAAATCCTTTCATATGAGACTGAAGGTGTTTTCACGCTCTGTCCTTTTCAGATCTCAGACCCTTTTATTATATTAAGAAACCCTTGTATTAAGAAACCAAAACTCACAAAGTAAGGTTTTTAGCTCAAAGTTATGATATCAAACCATGTGATACGAGTGAGAAAACTAACCTTTGAGGAGATAGCTCAACTGTCATCATCACTGAAGTCAGCATCATAAGGTGAAGCCCCAAAGATAAACAATGCTGCTTCAACAGGAGTTTTTTTCCACCATATTTTTCTTGTCCTTATCCTCTGCAGTCGTTCGCGGTGTTGTGCTTTGATTTCTTTCATTTTTTGTTATTGTGTTCTCTATTTCTCTTTTGTAATTAAAAAAAATGTTGTACAGGAAAATTAGCACAAGTTTAGGGTCAGCCATCCTGCAGAATATTGCTGTACCCACAAAGCACAGCTAGAGGACTAGGAACGAAAAAGCGACAGTATGAACACAAAAAGGTCTGAGACCCCATTACTTTAAAACCACTACATTCCTATGTAACTGAATAAAAGGGGGCTTTACCATTGATATAACAAAAAAAAAAAAAAAAAAATGCTATGTCAGATGACCCTGAAGGGCTGTTTGCACTAACTTTTCTGCAATCACATGGCATGGTGAAGGTCATCATTGGAGGGCTCTCAAATTTTTTTTCAATATTTAGGCAAAACTACTTAAGGCAAAACACTGAAACCCTGTCGGAGATAAGTAAACATTTATTTTTTGTCATTTAAAAAAAGTTGATATATTTTGAGTATTTTGTTAAATGGTAAAATGTAATTGTTGCCATACGGCAACAACATGAGATAATGTACCTGTGGTATGCGCGTTCACGAATTGCCTACAGAGCAAGAAAGACACAAGGCTTATCTAATAGTAGATTTACATTGTTTCACATTCAACGCAAGAAAAACTGTTGTAATTTCACTCATTTTGCAGTTGTACCTTTATTTTCTAAATTTTATGTTTCAAGAGAAAGAATTATAAAGATACTCCATCCAAAATGTTGTGAAACACGGATGAAGTTTTGTATGTATTTTGAGTACAGTATTTCCCTGAGGTTTTTTATAATTGTTTCGGCCAAAAATGCTCGATTTAGTGGCGGAATTTTTTCAAAATTTGTGACACAATTTACGGAGTATTTTGTGGGGTGTTTTTTTTTGCGGAAAACTTCTTTAATTGGCGAAATCGCAATTGCATGAAATTGTTTTGCCCGGTCTTTCGCAGTGATGTTTCTTGGTGAATAAGACTACTCATTTTTTTTTTTTAAATCGCAACCTCCTCTGAATATTGCGGAGTTTCCTGCGTTAATTGTGTTAATTTCTGTGATTGCAAAACTGCAAAATCATGGAGGGACTCAATGAGTGCACAAATCCATCCACATATTTTTGCAACTGTAATTCCTTTCTAGAAGATATAACGTTTACATGCTTACTAGGTGGCAATAAACTGGAAAATGCATTAATTGGAATTGTAATCTCAGACATTGTGTTATTTCTGACTATATGATAGTGTCCACTATTACACACTTTTGCCATAAAGCAACAACTTCCCAACTACCCACCCTATTTTTTTTAAAAATCGCTTGAACTAATTCAAGTAGGAGCGTGAAGAGTGTGAGGAGTCTGAAGAGGAGTAGGAGCGTGAAGAGTGTGAGGAGCGTGAAGAGTGTGAGGAGTCTGAAGAGGAGTAGGAGCGTGAAGAGTGTGAGGAGTCTGAAGAGGAGTAGGAGCGTGAAGAGTGTGAGGAGCGTGAAGAGTGTGAG
>JANDJT010000179.1:25731974-25743278 GCA_024331685.1 Stegophilus panzeri
ATATATGTCTTTCAACATCCAAACATGTCCCCAAATCACCACAGAATTTGTTGTGAAAAAAACCCTCATCACTTCCTGATTTGATGATATCGAAAACCTGTGGTTTGTACTGAGGTGGGTGTTCAACAGGTATAAAGGATTTTAAACTTCTGCATGGAGGAACTCTCAAGATCCCTCTATAAGTGTCAATAAACTGGTTAGACATTACAGGAAAAAGCTCAGTGTTGTTATTTTCTCCAGGCGAGGTTTCACAAAAAGTAATTGTTGGGGTGTACCAGTGTTTTGCATGCAGAAATGTCCCTATTTTAACTGTTTAAAATATGCATTGCAACCTCACTTACCCAGGGTCTCTGGTTCGAACCTGAGCCCAGGTTACTGTCTATGTCTGGAGTTTTTCCAATGCCTGTGTTGTTTTTTTTCTCCAGGTTTTCTGGTTTCCTTTCTCCTCCCAACACATGCAAGTAGGTGAATTGGCTATGCTAAATTTCCCTTAGGTGTTAATGTGTGTGTGTGCAGGGTGCCCTATGATGGACTGGTGTCCCATCCAGGCTGTTTTCCTGCCTCACTCTTAAGTGTTCACAGGACAAGCTCCAGATCCATTGTGACCCTGACCAGGATAAAGCACTTCCTGAAGACAAATGAATGAAAATATGTTTATTAAAGTATTGAACTAATAACTTGTATTAAAAGAATATAGAAATAATATTTTTATGAATGTGTTTACAGTTCAAAAAATGTCATAACATGACATACCATTAAAGCTGTATTGATTTTCCTCATTTCTCCTATTGTGAAAATGAGAATTTTTTTTCCTGCCTTTGTCTTATTCTAATATTTTGCCTCGCTCCCACTGTGTCATCCTCTCTGTCTTTCACCTCTGTAGCAAAATGATTATAAACTGTAGGCAAGGTGTCCTAATTGTGGTGTTATTTGCCAGGGTGTTGGACTTGAGGGTATCTGTAGGGGAAAGGGTGTGGTGGAACTGCAGCATATGACTCACTTCATTACATTTTGTCTATTGTTGAGTTGTGTTTACATTGGCAGCACTTACGGTCAGTGTTCACCTACTGTCCGCATCCAGTAATGTAGAGCCTCTGTTTCTCTGGCTGCTTTGGTCAAAACAAAGTAACCACAAGAAGTGTAAGTGTGTGAAATGTGTTTGTGGGTGCATGTGTTAAATTGCTAGTGTGTTTGTGGTTGCAGGGGGATTACTACTTTGAGTACACAGAGTGTGACAGCAGTGGCTCCAGATGGAGAGTGGCGATACCTCAGAGGCCAGGCGAGTGCAAGGGACTGCCGGACCCTGTGCAGGGCACTGACTGCAGTAGGTCCATGTGTGTGTTTGTATGCATGTGAAGTAGTGAACGATAGAGGGTTCATATTTTTGGAGAGATTTTATTCATTGTTTGTTGGCCAACAGCCAAGAAGGGTTTTAAATACTCACAAATTGACAACAAGAAGAACAAGTACCAGAAAACGTCCAACACTCCAGCAGCAGGGTGCTTTGGCTAATACATTTCACACCCTTATCTGCTGAAAGGAATTTCCTCTTGGACTCTCTTGGAAGTTCTTTAACCATCGTTTCCTTTTTTCATTCTCTGAAGTGATGTATTTTTCCTCATCCTACAGAGAGTAGATAGTGGTCTGTTATTGTTTCCTAAAACATGTAGTGTACCTAGTTTCCGATTGTACACTGGCTAGGTTTAGCTTGATCTTTTGAAATCTGGGATGTACTTAATCATTGTAATGCAACCAGTATTTTGCTCTCTAAAATATGCCCAAAATATTTGTGTACATAGCGGTGATGGAGAATGATGCAAATATGATATTTTTCTATAAAACAATGAAATCAATTTGCCAAGTTTCTTCAGCATCAGGTACTGGTCGACCAAGGCTAAAGGCTAGATTATTAAAACTTTGCAAGAGACAAGTTATAACCTGGTTACCTATGAGCAAAATGGTACTGGGTCCTGGATTATAAACCAACATGGTGCAGTAACACAGAAAATGCTGCTCTTGGACAAATGAAGGTCTTGCAGGAAGATTTTTGCTATGGTAGAAAATATGGTAGAAGTCAGTGCATTGCCAATTGTGTTTTTTGTTAGAAGACTCAGACAGCTTGCCGCCCTATGACTGGCCTCACCATTTTCTTACATTCCTCAGAAATCATCAACTAAGCCACAGAGTCCTGGTCATGTCCCAGAGATGGCCAACAAGACCTTGGTTTCTACTGCTGTTTTCACTAGTGGTTGGAAAACTCATTTGAGACAACAGATGTCTCAAATGGATAGAGAGATTTGGCAGCCCCAACAAGGTCACCTCTGCCTGTGGGTTTGGCTCCTCTGATTGAATCACCAACTGAGAACGATGACCAAGCAGTTCAGGAAACACTCCTGAATGTGGGCCTTGTATGATTTTATGTGGAAACTGTTTTGTGAATGGTGTGCACATCATTGGCTAGATCCAGTGCATTGCCTGCAGTGTTTCTTCATGGACTGCTAGATCCCGGCAAGTCCCTATCTACAATAAAGGTGTATGTGGGATCATCATCACACACCACAGCATGATGGCATTTCTCTGGGTGCTCTTATCATTTTTAGGGCCTTCCTATGAATGGGCAAAGGTGCCTCCATCCTCCACATTTCACCAAGAGCTTAGTGTGAGATTTCCCCCTTGTGCTAGGGTCCCTTAAGGCCAATCTAAAAGAGCTGATCTGAAATGGGTATCTGAAAACTTTGAAGCCTTTTTGCTAGTGATCACTTCAGAGTAGGAGAACAGCATGCTTTGGTGATAAGCTTGCCCTGAATGAATAGATGGCTAGATGATTCTTGGGTGAAACATGGTTTGAACCGGGGATTTCTGCCTAAGGTCATATGACTCATTTTGTATATCAGTTGAGGACCTTGCAGTGTTCCATGAAGGCAATGCTGGAGATCATTCTTTGTTGTGCCCAGTACATACCATTCTGTACTGCTTAGACTGGAGAGCATATATCAGATCATCAGATGAACTGTCCATCTGCCATGGAGGAAAAGGGACTTCCTTGTCTAAACAGTGAGTGGCAACTGGGTGGTAGATGTCATCACAAGGGTCTATAGATGGGCTGGATGCCCAGACCCTACAGTGACTTGCCATGCTATGAGGAGCATCTCTTCCTCATGGGTATTAGTTAGAAACATGCTGCTTCAAGAATTCTGCAATTTCTGTTACCTGAACATCACTGTGTGGCTTCTCCAGGTTCTACAAGGTTAACAGTGTCCTTCTCAGAGCAGTGATCTTCTATGAACACCTTTCCAGTTAGTCCTAAGGTGTTTCCAGTCCCTCATGACCTTGTGGCATATCTTATCAAGGCAGTTTTCACTCATGGTGGTTAGAAGTTGTGAAATAGAATGTCAATAACTGTGGACTGTGCACAATGGATAACCATCATGGGGTTCTTGGAAATTTGGAACCAGTGGCAACTTGGCAAGAACTTGTAAGAAGGTTCCAGGGAAAGGTGGCTGTTTTAGAGCGGCATTTATTGCAAATACTGCATTATACAACATATTATGAGTTTCTAGGAAGGTCTAGGCATGGTAGTGCAAGTTCACAATGTATCCAGGTGATTCTCACCACACCCACCACAATATCTACAACTGTTACACACATACTTAGCAGTATGCATGTAGAGTGCAATATGTGTATAAGTGTTTGTATGGGTGTGTATCTATTACTGGGCCAATCCTAATGCTCTTAATTTTTTGCAAAATATTTTCCTGTCTTCTGGGCATATTGAGCTTTTCTTTAGTGATATCTTGTGAGTGATTAAACCTTTCTTTGGTAGCATTCTCTTGTGGAGCTGGGGAGTTTTTGGAGATGTCTTCTCAAGAGTGCACTCAGTGTGCAGCTGGGTCCTTTTCTCTCGGCAGTGGTATTCGCTTTGATGAGTGGGATGACATTCCTCCTGGATTCACCAGCCTGGAGACATCTCTTGATAACTCACCAAACAAACACGATGGGCCAAGCTGTAATGGGTGAGTGGCATGTTCACTTCTCACTGCAGTATCATCACAGTTTTGATATTTTAAATTATTATATTATTTTCAGATTTCGTCTAGAAATCAGTTTAGTTACAATTTTTGGTTTAGAGTCAGGGCCATAACCAGGATCCAAATTTTAGTGAGGTCCAAATTATTGCAGAAATGTGACCCACTTCATTGTTAATATACCACAATGCTGAATGTGTACTACAACGATTGCTATTTTCTAATGTCTTATAAATACAAGGGATTGGACGTCTGATAGCGTAGGTGATATGAGATATTATAGTGGCGGAAATAAGTATTGGACGCGTCAACATTTTTTTCAGTTAATATATTTCCAATGAGGCTATTCACATGAAATTTTCACCAGACATCAGTATTAACTCAAGAAATCCGGAAATATAAAGAATTCACAACATTAAAGTCCATAAATAAAGTTATGTGTAATAAAGCGGAATGACACAGGGGAAAAACACTATATTGAACACACTAACTGAAATTTATTTAGTACTTAGTGGAGAAGCCTTTTTGTTTGCAATGATAGATTCAAGACGCTTCCTGTATGAAGAAATTAATCGACAGTATTCAGGTGGGATTTTGGCCCATTCTTCTGAACATATTCAAGTCAGGTTATTGACTGGGCCATTCTAACGCCTTGATTTATTTCTTTGAGACTAATTGAGAATTTCCTTTACTGTATGCTTTGGATCGTTGTCCTGCTGGAACGTCCACCCACGTACCAAATTCACTGCTGGTATAGTGTTTTAGGGTGATGTGCAGTGCCATTTCTTCTCCAAATATGGTGTGTAGTATGACAGCCAAAAAGTTTAATTTTGCTCTCGTCTGACCAGACTACACTCTCCCAGTATTTCATAGGCTTGTCTGAATGAGTTGTAGCAAACTTTAAATGAGCTTCGACATGCCTTTTTTTTGAGTAATGTAGTCTTGCGGGGTGAGCGTGCATAGAGGCTACGGTGGAGAAGTGCACTGCCTATTGTTTTCTCTGTGACGATGGCACCTGCTGCCTCCAAGTGTTTCTGGAGCTCTTTTCGAGTGGTCCTTGGATTTTGGGCTACTCTTCTGACTAGTCTTCTGACTCCCTGGTCAGAAATCTTGCGAGGAGCTCCTGTGCGTGGCCGGTTGATGACGGAGTGATGTTGCTTCCACATGTGTATAACGGCCCCAATGATGCTTACTGGAGGATTCAGAAGTTTTGAAATATGTCTGTCTCCGATTCCATCAATATGTTTCACAACAATAAGGTTGTGAAGGTCTTGAGAGAGCTCTTTGCTTTTACCCATCATGAGATGTTTCTTGTGTGACGCCTTGGTAACGAAAAGCCTTTTTATAGACCATCAATTTACTAACGGAGCTGATATTAATTTGAACAGATAGGAGGTATAATTACTTACGGATTTCAGCTGGTTCCTTGCCTTACCTTGCCTTGGAGAACTGCTTTTTCTTAGTGTGTTCAATACTTTTTCCTGAGTCATTCCACTTTATTACACATAACTTTATTTACGGACTTTGTGAATTCTTTATATTTGCGGATTTCTTGAGTGAATTTATTTTACGTGAATAACGTGAAATATATCTCATTAGAATCTCATTGGGGGATAGCTCAAGAACGAGTGCTTGACTGTTTGTAAGATTTATATGGAATTATCATTGTTACCACCAGATTTTGGAATTGATTCAAACAGGGTTAAAGTCACAGCAAGGTCAAATGTCTGAAATAGTTTTTCTTCAATAGGTTCTTTCCTGTTTGAAATATATATTTAAAGGTATTTGAAGGATATGAAGTAGTAACAAGAAGGACTAGACTTGTTGGCTGCAGAGGCATCCAGTTGCTGACGTCGAGTTCTACTCGTTCTACATTGTTTACATATGACTTGTTATTTTTCTGTGTGTGTGTGTGGTGTCCTGTTTTCCTTTCAGCTCCTCATGGATTGCTCGTGGTAGTTATGTGGAGTCGAACCGAGATGAGTGTAGTGTCGCTCTTGTCTACGCCGTTCATCTCAAGAAGCCAGGCTCTGTCTCATTTGACTATCAGTATGTGGACAACAACATCTTCTTCGAGTTCTTTGTAAGTAGCACACCTGTCTTAAACACCTCATTAATGATGTAACCATGGTAGGAGGTGGTGGAGCTTCTTTAAATGATTTAAAAGAAATGATTTGAATGTGCGTATTCATTTATCATGCTGTTTACTGTAACAGATTCAGAATGACCAGTGCCAGGAAATGGACAAGACGTCTGATAAGAAATGGATGAAGCTGACAAACAATGGAGAGTGGGCCAAACACACGGTACTTAAGTATTCGCATGCATACACATACTGGCTTGTTTTGCAATTGCCTCTGAAGTGTAGAGTGTAAAATCCTGTAAACACTGTTCTGCAGTCAATGACTGTGTGCGTTTACAGCAGGGCCTTTTCCACCTATGCAGGTTAGTTTGAAATCTGGTACAAATGTGCTGTACTGGAGAACCACAGGAGTTACCGTGGGGGCTAAAGTAGTCAAACCAGTGCTGCTAAAGAACATCCAGATAGAAGGTGCAGTGCAATAAAAGGAAACATTGATCTTAATTTAAATGGCTTTCTGACGCTAATGTAATTTTTATCTTTCCTAATGTAATTTTCTTCTATATTCCTCCTTTCCACCCTCTTTTTTTTTTTCTCTTTCTCTCTCAGGTGTGGCATACATGTCCGAGTGCTTACCCTGTAAGCCGGGCACGTTCGGTAACACTCCCGGCTCTTCCTCATGTCAGCCCTGCCCCAGAAACACATATTCAGGCAGAGGAGCCAGCTCTTGCACTCCCTGCGACATGGACACACACTATGCATGTAAGCATATCGCCACTATAATTTATACTGTATGTTTTTATCACAGGTGTTTTTAAATGCTGATTGCTGCCCTGGAGTGGTAACAAGTTGCTGAGTATAAGATTTAGTTCCTCTCCAAATGAGAACAGTGTATTCAGTATTCTGCTGAAATCACACATGGTTAATGAGAACACTGTAATCTGCAGGTCTACAAATGGCCCAACCAATATGAAATGTAATAAATAATAATGATTTTGCTTTTAGGGAGCGAAGAATGTATGTGTGCATGGTGCCCTGTGAAGTGTTCCCAGAATAGGTTCCAGATCCACCGCAGCATTGTGACCAGGATACTCTGCTCACTGAAAATGAATGCATTAATGAACGAATGATTATATCACGTGATCAGAAATTTAGCAGAAGCCAGTGGGTTTGGTTAAAGATGGCTTACCAGCAAAAGTCATATACATACGACATGTCTTTTATAACTAAAAAACAAATGACTACATTAAAATAACTAAACGACAAACTCTAACAATGCTGAATGTTTGAAGAAACACAATTTACACAGTCTGTGGGATTGCAAGTAGGGCTGCACAATATGGATGAAATATGTATACAAAATGGGGAAAATATGATACAAGTTGCTGAATATGACAGTTGTTACAAATTGTGTTATAAGTGCAATTTTACAGTTTTAACTGGTAGTGCAGTGGTGCATTGTGGGTTGCTGGTTTGATCCTGGATCCTGGATGCTAAATTGCCCCTAGCTGTAAATGTCTGTGTGCATGGGGCCTTGTGATGGATTGTTTTCCCAATCAGGGTATATGGGTGGCACTTCATGCCCAGTGCGCCGAGGATACAGACCCTCCAGGTTTTTTCGATTGCAGAAATGAATGCAAAGTCATGCAAACGGCAATATTCGGAGGAGCTTGCAGTTTTTCAAAATTACCGCAAATTTTCCACAGATTTAGGAAAAGTTACGTCACGTGCATCATCACAATGTGCATTCAGCCAAAGCTATACGATTCACGTGTGCTGAACATGAATACAGCTAAAAGGTCCCACTTACCATCAAACATCACTGCTAAAGACCATGAAAAACAGTTCTGTGCAGTTGCAAGTAGTTCAAAACATTCATTCATCAAAAAGATCATGATTATATATTATAAACACAAGCTGTACGAGCTTCTCTCTCTGAGAAAAATCTGTGATGAGTGGTTAGTGGTTGTTCAAAGTTGCATTGTGTTTGTGAATGTAGGTTTTAAAGTCCAAAGTACCTTAATGATGGCAGATTTGATATTGGCCAGGTCCATGTGTATAATATACAATAAAAATAATAATACACAATGGTTTGAATGTGTTTTGAAATTTGTCTCTTCTTTCTATATGGACCAGTGGAGGGCTCTACAGAGTGTAAGCCCAGACCTGCGTGCTCAGAGAAAGACTACTTCCAGATCCACAGTGTTTGTGATAAAGAGGGCAAGGTAATGCGATCATACTTTACATTAATACCTCATATCATAATATTTGTAATACTGATTAATTAAACGTGTTGAGACCTTTCTCTCTTGTCTCTCAGACTCAGGTTATGTACAAGTGGATCGAGCCGAAGATCTGTTTGGAAGATGCGCCTGATGCTGTAACACTGCCCCCTTCTGGTAAACGTGAGCCATGCCCACCCTGTAACCCTGGCTTTTATAACAACAACACTGCTACATGCTCTCCTTGCCCACAAGGAACCTACTCAGAAGGCCTCAAAGGTGATTTCCAGAATTCCTTCTTCAGTGTAAATGTCTTCTCAAGTATGTTGAGGCTTTGAGTACAGTAGGTGGAGTCATTGGGGTAGATTTGTTGTGTTGTAGCCGTGTGTAAGGGCTTGAATAAAATATAGTGAAGAATCGAATACATTTAAAATGTCTTTGTTGTTTCTTTCTGAATAGAACGCTAGTGCTGATGTGGTATGTGTTTTGGATTTTCTCTGTCACCATCTAGCGTGTCAACCTTGTCCTGCGGGCACAGAGCCAGCCCTGGGCTATGAATATAAGTGGTGGAACATTCTGCCCTCTGGCATGAAGTCGTCCTGCTTCAATGTGGCCAACACCAAGTGTGATGGCATGAATGGTGAGAGAGAGAGAGAGAGAGCGCGAGCGAGTGAGCGACATCCATCTGTATGAAACTGTAGGAAACAGTTTAAAAGCCAGTGGCATACAGATGCAGAGCCAGTCGTTGACAGACAGATGGCACTGTTGCACTATGAGCAGCTGTTCCAGGATAAAGGAATAGGAGAAAGAGTTGCATACACTCTTTTTATAAAAAAAAAAAAAAAAAAAACTGTGCTTTTCATGTAAGCATATATATTTTTATGCACATTTTAGCAGTCCATACTTTACTGATTTGTGTGTGTGTGTGTGTGTGTGTTAGGTTGGGAGGTAGCAGGAGATCACATTCGTTCTGGAGCTGGAGGATCAGATAATGATTATCTCATCCTAAACCTTAAAGCGCCTGGATTCAGGTGAGACAAACCAGCTCTCTAAAATGTTCAGGTAAAGGTTTCCAGTCACGGAATGAAGAGAAAGCCATATGCATTCACTGTGATGTAAGATATCTACCTGTTGAAGAGTATGTAATGTATTTTTAAGGATGAACTGATCAAATAGTGAATATCGATAGAGCGGCAAATATTGTCTTGAAACTCTGGTTTGGTATCGGATTGCATTGGACACATTTTAAGATTCAGTCTCGTATTTATGCAGTAAATGGCCATAATGTTGACTGACACCAACACAGATTGTGTGTGTGAGGACAGGATACAAATTTTTGTACAACTTGGAAGCAGAAGTGAGCATTCTGGGAGAATGGCGGTGTCCACCCAGTATCTGCCAGTAGTCAAAGTTCTATCCCTAATGATAAGTAAGGAGTAAAACACGACACAACATGATGTTATATAAAAAATAATCAACAGTGGGGTGGTGTGATGTAGTCTGAAGCAAACCAGTGTTACTCTTACTACCCTGAAGTGTTTATACCTATTATGCCACAGCAATTTGTCAGAGATTAAATTTTTTTTAATCAATAAAAGAACAACATATGAAACATTTTATTCATTTAAAATGCTTGATTTTACGGCGACTTTAAAAAAAAAACCCCTCTTGAATTGTGACGTTTGTTGGTAAACGAGACCTTTTAGCTGTACTCATGTTCAGCGCATGTGAATCGAAGAAGGCGTTTGGCTGAATGAGCGTCGTGATGACATCACATGGTGACTCTTGACCCAAATCTGCGGAAAATCTGCGGTGATTTTGAAAACTCGCAATATTGTGGAGCATGCTTGATTTTGCGTTCATTTCCGCGATCGCAAAATCGTGAAATCCTGGAAGGACTGAATGGCATTGTAGATTTCCTGTTATAACTTATGTTATATCAGCTACAGTAGCCTCTAATGTTAGTAGCCTCCTTTTATTCTCTCCTTCATAAGACAAAAATCCAGCTTGTTATGCTAGAGAGAAACCGCAAAAACCCTTGAAAACTTAGTTACAGCTTTACCTCCGACTGTTGCAAAGCACTGACATTGGAGACTCTTTCCACAAACACGAAATAAAATCTCCTCATAGAAAACTTCACCATATCAACTATTGCACACGTAATCCGTTAGATCCGTTGTAATCCGTTAGAATAAACATTTTAATATTAACCGTGCAGCTGGCACTATCGTCAGGGCTGCTGCTATAGAAAATTAATCAACACCTTCTGACCAGTCCGATTCGAGTATTCAACAGTACTGTGGTGTGATTTCCTCCTTCATGATTTTAGCTTAACAAACAAACAAACAAACAAACAAACATTAATACTTATCGCTAGCTGGTAGTCTCAGTTATGAAAGATCACATCCAGACGTGTTACAGTATAAAAGGCTGCACTTGTTAAAAATTTTCTGGTTATGTGTCTCAGGTTACCAACATCAGTTAGTGGAATCAGTGGAAGTGAGTTTGGACGCATCACCTTCGTGTTTGAAACCATATGTTCAGCTGATTGTCAGCTTTACTTCATGATGGTAAGTGTGTGTGAGTGTGTGTGTGTGTGTGTGTGTGTTTGGTCCATGTGGAACTCACACTTTTTTCAGCACTTCACTTCCTCTTCCTTGGCATGCTTTGTGCCCAACTTTAGTTTGGGTTAGTTTTCTGTCTAAGGAAGCTCTTGTGCATATGTGTTGTTGTTTTCTGCAGGACACAGACAGACGGAGCACCAATGTGGTGGAATCGTGGGAAGGCAGTAAGGAGAAGCAGTCCTACACGCACATCATGACTAAGAATGCATCTGTGTCTTACACATGGGCTTTTCAACGCACTAACCAGGCTAAAGATGTATGTGTACACACTCAGACTCACATACAGTATCTCACAAAAGTGAGTACACCCCTCACATTTTTGTAAATATTTGATTATATCTTTTCATGTGACA
>JANDJT010000179.1:25743378-25756316 GCA_024331685.1 Stegophilus panzeri
GTCACATGAAAAGATATAATCAAATATTTACAAAAATGTGAGGGGTGTACTCACTTTTGTGAGATACTGTACATAGATACTGTATGTAAGGCTGTATTCAGAGTTTAGTTAAGCACACAGTGAGGATTTAATGCTGAACTTGTGCTCATTGGTATTCAGACCTCAGACATACAGTAGCTACAGATTTATCCTCAAGAACAAAGCTGTGTCGCAGTTATGTGTGATCCTGACCTTAGACTTAAGCCCATTTTTCTTGTGTGATATCAGCTCAAGCGAGGAGCAGTATTAAGTCCAGCGCCTCTCTCTGACAGTTCACATGTCAAGCTAAAATGTATGTTTTGGACTGCAAATACCATTTGAGGCCAACATTAAAGACATAAATATGGCACAATTAATTAATGTAATGTCCAGGAACCCCCCCCACACAGAGATCATAGGAGACATCATTTTAATCGCAGATTTTAAACCAAATTGTTTATGGGAAAAATTATAAACAACACTTACATATAGTAAACTGTAAGTGCAGCAGATTATCCCTTAACCTTTCTATTATGTTGGGAAAAAAAGTTACATCCATTATGTTATGGGTCAAAATGACTTCTACAGTTTAAATACACACAAAAAACAGCAATGAACAGCTTAAAACAGTAAACCTTTATTATAAGAAGAAATATTTGGATATAAGTTCATGACCCTAAATGAGGAAAAGTCAAAGAGAAAAAGAGAGATTAGCCAGAATTTCAGACATCTCAAATGTGGAAATTGGTCAAATTGACCCATAACACAATAGGAGGGTTAAACAGTGAGCAGTGATCTTTTTAACAAACACATTATTTTATGATAAAATAGCTTGGATCCCATGCACATATTATAGCTTCTTGGGTTCGAATTTGTATTTTGTGGCCAGATTAAATTCTGACCCCAATAAAAAAGAAAGATACATTCTTGTGGTCTGTCTAGTCACTTGCTACAACACTAAACTGTACATATAGAGTTTTTCACACCTTCATGCTTTCCGCCTCTGTATGCCTAATACATTGTGCAACAAAATACAATGTGCTCAATCAAGTGCTATTTTATAAGCTGCTGAATAATGATGGTGGAAGCCATATTGCATCGACGTTAATGTGATAATTAAATCTGGGCTTTTTATATAATGGTGTATTTGCAGTGTAGTTGCCTACTACATTTTATAAAGGAAGAAACCTAATAAATGAACTTTGTGTGTCTCTCATAGGGGCGTCAGTATGTCAACGACATGGCAAAGATCTACTCAATTACCGTAACGAATGCTCTGGATGGTGTAGCCTGGGCATGCAGGGCTTGTGCTATTGAGTCTCAGCAGCCGGGTTCGGCCTGCGTGCCTTGTTCTGCCGGTTATTATATAGATGAGGAAACCAATCAGTGCCAGGAATGCCCACCCAACACTTTCCTCTCAGGACACCTCATCTACGGCCAAGATGCATGCCAGCCCTGTGGACCAGGTGGCCGCAGCAACAAGGTACAGTCAATGCTTCTAGCCATGCTAGAGGATAATCAAGTTGCTGATCTTCCTCATGTCCAGTGTTTACATTTATGGCATTTGCCAGAGCAGCTTACATTTATCTCATTTGCTTGCAATACTTGCTCAAGGGCCCAGCAGTGGCAGCTTGTTGGTGCTGATATTTGAACTAACGACCTTCTGATCAGAAGTCCAACGTCTTAACCACTGAGCTACCCACTGCCCTCAGAGACTCCACATCCTGTAGTGTGGGGCAGGGGGAATACTGAAAACTTAATTTTGACAACATATACAGTATAAAAGTCCAAGACAGCCTAGTTGAATCATCATGCTCCATGTTTGTTCCTGAGAAATTCTGGAATATCCCAGGATCCAAGAAGCAGGATTCTGATTGGTTGGAACTCATGAGCATAATTGGAAAGTGTGTGGTGCTTTCATTCTGGGCAAATCTTGTAGTGTAAGAAGTTTAATTACTGAATGACAACCTTGACAAAAACGGTGGTCTCCCACATTTTCCACTTCAGTTAGGAGTGTATAAATCTTTCGGTGCAGTCTATGTATAAGGTGCGTAGTGTCTTGTCTGTCTTGGTTGGACAAGGATCCCTGGCCACAACAGCAGAAATGCTCCAAAATATATAGTAGCAAGTATATTTTCTGAGAGATCTCAACACACTGTCCCCTATTGAACTTCCTAGTTCCATTATAACCAAAGATTTAACAAAGATTCAACACCAGCTGTTCATTTCACACAACCACTCTGGAAGTTCTCCTTTCAAAATTCTTGCTATCACTTACTGATTGTTTATGGCATGAACAATAGCAGTTATTGTTACATTATAATGAACAAATATTTCATGCATATGGGTACTTTAATATTGCATTACATTATAAATGACACATACTACTTCACAAACTCAACATTGAGCAAAGGTTTCCAAATTTTTAGGACGTAACCCCTCCTTTCTGCTCACACTGCACTAATATTTTTTAAGGCACTATGTGGTTACAGTACTCACTTAATTTCTTTCTGTTATGGTATTATCAGTTTGGTAATCACAATTAAGAGAGCAGTAGAGATTTCATAAGTGCATTTGGAGAGCTCCTGTTATTATTAGTTATCAGTGTGGTAGTGTTGTAGTAGCTGATTCCAGCAGAGAGGAGTGCAGACCAAAAATAGATCAAACCACTCCAGATGTTTCATGCCGGAGCTCTGCAGCATAACAATGGGATCTTATAGATGTTTACGATTTGATTGGCTCCTATTTATAATCTTCAACTGTGCTTTTTATTGATTTGGTTGGTAGTACCAGAGTTTGAGCTGCTGGATGTGTGGCCAGCTGAGCGAAACAAGTGAAACAAGTTTTATTTAATGGAATTTAAATAAGGCAGTCTGTAGACAGTGATTACTCTGGTTGTGAAATTCTAATGTATTGTGTAGGCTTGGGCTATGAAATGTATTCTGTTTGTTTTAGGAGCACAGCTTGTGCTACAGTGACTGTTCATTCACACACACGGAACTCAACAGAACTCTGCAGTATGATTTCAGTCCCCTGGGCTCCACCGGCTCCGTCATAAATGGCCCCAGCTTCACTTCCAAGGGCACCAAGTACTACCATCTATTCAACATCAGCTTGTGTGGGACACAGGTTTGTATACATTCACACACAAGCTTAAATTGGGATTATATGATGCTTTTCAAAGTCAGATTTTTTCAGTTTTTTTGTTTGATTTCTGTTCTCTCTAGGGTCACAGGCCTGCGATCTGTACAGATAATGTTACAGACCTATCTGATAAAGATCCTCACAGTGCTGAGGCCAACTATGTAGAAACCTTTATCTGTCAATCAACTATCATTCCCTCTGATGGGCGGGGTTTCAGGACTGCTCTTGCCTCACAGTCGATCAGTCTGGCAGACACGTTTCTTGGTAAGTTGGTGATGCGATTTTGCAGATGAAGGACTTGACAATATTAGAAAAACCATTCAGACATTACATCGATGCGTAACAATACAAACACTCTAATTGAAACATAAACTGCAATAGTCAGTGCACCAATCTGTTTGTTCAGTCTCTAATTTGGTGGCCCAAAAACTCTCACAATCAAATGTGGAAGACATGACTATATGTTTATTTGACTGACCATACGGATAAATGCATAATCTTGTTGTTTAAAAAAAAAAAAAAAAAAAAAAAAATTCTGTTGCATATTTTCCAGAAGTTGATTTATGTTGTTATCTAGTTAGTTAGCAATGTTAACTAGGCCAGAAGATATTAACTAACAAAATTAACCCACATAATCAGCTAGGTAAATCTAGAGTTGATAGAATTTATCCGAATAATAAAATTAGTTCTTACCAATAAGAGTTAAAATCCACCACTGAAGTGAGTCGCACAAGGAATAAATAGAAAGTGTTGTGCCCAAAAGTACATATCAAATTTAAAATATTGTTCTAAAATTAAACCAAATAGAGACAAGAGTTTTATCTCTGGTTAATGTATGAGAGAACACTGGTGACTGCCTCAGCAATCTACTGAGTCACATCCTCTGAGCAGTAATGAATAAAAATAGGTGGAAACATAATCTCCTTGTCCCAGCACCCCAGACTGCAATTTGTAAACATTTGTAATCTGTGCAATATTCCAACACTTATGATGCTTACCAAACTTATGATGTTTATGTAAATGTTTGACGAGCCACTTCGGAGTAAAACCAGTTCTTAAATGTGTTGGTCAGTGTTTCAACACTAGAAGCATGTCCACGATCTGTTCTTCCTACTGGGCTTTCACTGGACATACTGCAAAGTGTTCTGTAGCTTGGGGCCAGTGATTTTCAGTGGAGATTAGTTGTCCCAAGAACTTTTTGTTTGTTGTTTGCCTGCCATTATATATTATACCCAAGTCTAATTATACTTCTCAAATTAAGGCTGTGTAAAAAAAAAAAAAAAAAAAAAAAAAAAAAAAAAAAAAAAAAAAAAAAGGCTTGCTCTGATTGGCTACAAGCAGCAATAAAGAGAGACCGAATGAGAGTGCCCTCAAGGAGAGCTGAACATTGATAGCACAGCTGAAATCAAATATTCAACGGTATTAAACTTTTCAGAAATAACACCAATACAACAACTTCTGTGAAGCTGAAAATGTTGATGTCCAACTCCAGAGATACACACAGCTGAGGTCATAAGTTTACATACGCCTTGCAGAATCTGCAAAATGTTAATAATAAAAAATAAATAAATAAGAGGGATCATAAAAATTGCATTTTTTTATTTAGTACTGCCCTGAATAAGTTATTTCACATGACAGATGTTTACATACTGTATAGTTCACAAGACACAGTAATAACTGAATTTACACACGCTTGATTCTTAATACTGTGTGTTGTTACCTGGATGATCAACGACTGTGTTTATGTTTTGTGAGAGTTCTTCATGAGTCCCTTGTTTGTCCTGAGCAGTTAAACTGCCCACTGTTCTTCAGAAAAATAATCCAGGTCCTGCACATTCTTTGCTGTTCCAGCATCTTCTGCATATTTGACTCCTTTCCAAAAATGACTATATGATGCTGAGATCCATCTTTTCACCCTGAGGATGACTGAGGGACTCGTACACAACTATTACAAAAGGTGCAAACATTCACTGATTCTCAAGAAGGCAACACGATACGTTAAGAGCCAGGGGGGTGTAAACATTTGAACAGGATGATCGGTGTCAGTTATTATTATTTTGTTTAAAGATCTTATATTTATCACTTCGTACTGCCCTTCAGAAACTACATAAGACATTTACATGTTTCCTAGAAGACAAAATAATAACAATTTATCACAATCTCTCTCTCTCTCTTTTTAAAATTATTACCATTTTGCAGATTCTGCAAGGTGTATGTAAACTTATGACCTTGACTGTATATCCCTTTGTATTGCTGCACTGCACTATACTACACTGCAATACCAGCATTCAGGACTCTCCTACACTACTACAGATCATTTCTGTGCTGTCAGCCTTTAGTGAAGATGGTATCAGTGTTCTGATACCACCCTGGGCCATAGCCACACTAATACAGATTTATTTTACAACTCATTTTCAGTACAATGTTGTCTACTTTTGCTTTTTTTTTTAAATTTTTTTTTACTTTGTTTGTGGGGGTTTTTTGTCCACAGCAAAATAATAGAGAAAATACTTGAGAAAAATAACTATACTGAGCATGTTACCTGAACCAGGAAGGTTATGCCATTCACAGAGTAATGTCACAAAGATTTAAGTGACAAAAAAACACTCAGGGTTGGTAACATGACGGTCAGGTGACAACAGACATGAGCACATTTCAAAAACTGTGATCAAAAACAGGTTTATTATGGACACAAGGTAAAACGGTGTGCACCTTAAAATGTGTTCACACTAATGTGGACATGTCCTCAGTACCTCCGTGATGTGGATGTTGAGAAACCTGTCATTACTGAGAGTTTGGTCTGGTTCCCTATAAAATATATATAATAAAGTAATACTTTAAACCTCTAAACGTGACTCCTTCAGTGTCTCCTAAAATCCACAACAAACGGGTTTGTTTTGTCTGTGTTAAGTATGAGGCGGTTGTTGTGGCTTTAGCTCCTCTACCTCGCTGTAGGTGGTTTCATCATTGTTGCTAATAAGGCCAGATATGGTGGTATCAGGGCAAACTTTACAACTTTACAAGTGGCTGTCTAATCCAACCATATGGTCATACACACACTTCAGTGTACCTCATTCTTACTGGCATATTTCTACTTTACATACTGCACAATTTTAATTGTTAGCTGCTTTTCAACTAATATTTTAGCACTGCTTTGTGCTAGAAAATAGATATACACATTTATCTAAGCCACAACTGGGATTCGCTGAGCTCTTATTTCCTGTCTTCTTTCGTAATCTTTGCTGTATTTATGTATACATTTGACAGTAAAATTTCATTTCTTAGGCTTTGTGTTACTCGTTGAACCTGTTTTCCAGGAGCCACAGTGGAGAAATCACTCAGTGGAGTAAATGCTAGACCGGAACTCTTTGCTGCTACATACAAGAGAGTCCCAGACATCAACTTCTTCTATCGGTATCAGCACAAGCAATAGAAACTCTTCTCCTTTTTATTGATATTATATAAAATCCATGTGGGAGCCATTCTGTTTTTGGCCATACTGTTCTTTTACATAATGCACAAGATTTAGTGTTGCGCTAACTTTTGCAGATCTCCACAGACGACATCTTCTTGCCAGAATGGGCGAAATACAGTACTCACGCTACGTTGTAACCCTGAGAAGTCCTCTAAAGGAGAAATATCAGTACCCAGGTATAATACCTTCATATGCTCCATGTACTGAGTCTTTACAGTACAAGCTTTAAATGAACATTAATCTTGTTCTGTAGTTGAAATCGCTATGGTGAGGGAACCGCAGTGATATTTCTGCTTTGTCTGCAGCGAGCCTGCCCTCATGGAACTATGGGGTTCATTTGTTCTTTAAACATTTGGCTTGTATTATGAAGTCCCAATAAGACAGTTCTTATATTGGATCATATATCATAAAGACTGTGCCACTAGAACAAAGCTTGTGTTTTGGCTGCACTCGCTGCTGAAGTTCTTGTG
This sequence comes from Stegophilus panzeri, assembly GCA_024331685.1. Classification (NCBI taxonomy): domain Eukaryota; kingdom Metazoa; phylum Chordata; class Actinopteri; order Siluriformes; family Trichomycteridae; genus Stegophilus; species Stegophilus panzeri. The sequence continues at coordinate 25,750,486 of JANDJT010000179.1, forward strand.
TTACTTTTCAACTTTTATAATATTACTCTGACTCTACAATGAAAGTCTCTACACTACAGACTTTGTAGGTTCTGTGTTTAAATAATGATTTACTTTAATTTTGAAGGGTGACATGGTGGCGCAGCAGGTACCGTTGCTACCTCCCAGCTCCAGGGTTCCTGGTTTGATCCTGAGCTTAATTTATTGTCTGTCTAATGTTTTGCATGCTCTCCCTGTGTCTGAAAGGGTTTCTCCGGTTTTCTACCACCTCACAAAAACATGCTGGTAGGTGAATTGGCAATGCTAAATTGAATGTGTATATGTGCAGGGTTTCCTGTGATTGATAGACGAAGGAGGTTTTTTCAGCCAGAGAGCAGGACCAATTATACTTGTATACATATATCTTGGACTGTCAGCTACAATGCCTATTAGGGCAAACACTTACACTTTCACCATTTGGGAGTTTTATTCTGAAACCAATTCAGAATTGAATTATTTAGACAAAAGTTTAGTTAAATTCTTGATTATTTGTGTGTTTACTGTACTGCATTATTTAAGTCAGTTGACAGCACTGAGCAGTCAGCTTGCATATAATTGATTAGCAACGTGGGTTGGGGTTATGGCTTTGCTGAGAGCTGTGTTGATGTGTGTTTTGATTTTCAGGGAGTGTCCTGCAGGAACCTGTGATGGCTGCACCTTCCACTTCTTATGGGAGAGTTCAAGCGCCTGCCCTCACTGTACTGAGGAAGACTATCACCAGATCGAGGGGGCCTGCAAGGGAGGAGTACAGGTGCTCTTTATTTAGCCTGTGAAAGTTTTCAGTCATACACGTAATGTTGCATCTTTAGTAATAGTAAGTCCTGATAGCTGGATTTTCTTGATGATGATGATGTATCACCACTCATCCAGTTAGGACTGCTGGATGTCAACCTGTCAACCTATACCTGAAGGGGAAGAGACAGTTCCTTAAGCACAACAAACCACACATTTTGGACAAAGAAGATGACCCTGTGTTCACTTCAGTAGTGATTTTTTTTTACCTCATGATCCTGAAGTTTCTCGACTTTAGTTGCCAGTGGTTGTTCTTACTGCATACAAGTCTTGCCTATTTTGGCAAGTCAAGATGTATTCCAGCTAAAAATAAAAAAACATTCTGCAGGGAAATGCTTGTGTATAAATTGCATCCGTGCAGTGCATCAGCATGAGCCAAAAACATTAACTTCTCAGTTACTGACATCTATTTAAGACAAAAGCATTGGCACAGTTCTTTTATACTGTGTTATATCGAACAATTCAAGCCCAACACTTCAAAAAGCTGTGACCAGGAGCTGCGACTGGAACCAATAAAATGACTAATCTTATACAGTAAAATAATGAGAAGTGTATCACTGTCCCTCAACACTTTACTCACCATATTGCTCCACATTTTATTTAAGTTAAACACCGCTCAATTTTATTACATTGCTTGTCCCACGCACTTCTCGTTATCAGTGGTCACTTCACCTCTTATTTTTGAAAACGACCAGCTTGTATTAAAAATGAATGACATCTGGCCACATTTTCATGTTCCTCCCAGTATGAATAAATGAGTGACTAAGGCCATTTATGTTAAACTGAAACAGCCATCTTCAAACAGAGGGGGGAATCCTGAAACACCAATCCCCTAATTATAGAGCTGTCCTGGCAGATTTTAGGTCAATACACACCTCTAGAGCCTGATATCATAGTTATCACATTATGTGATCCACATATAGTGTTTAAATAGTGTGGATTTCCCCAGCATTCAGTTGAGCAAATCCAGTCTTTAAGACTTCATATTACAGTAGGTTCTTGATAAGTTCCATTTATATAAATAATTTCAAAAAACAGCATCCTAAACCACAAGTTTCTCAAAAGAGATCGAGAGACATTTGAAGTAAATTGGAGAAAACACATGCTGAGATATGGAGTAGCCGAGATGCAGTTGAGTGTGTAAGTGTTGCCATGTTTTTCTTTTCAGGACACAGTGTATGTGTGGACAGAGCCACGGCTCTGTACAAGAGGAGTATCTCTGCCAGCAAAGAGGAGCAAGTCATGTAAGATGATGGATTTCTGGCTGAAGGTGGGAGCTGTAGTGGGTGCATTCAGTGCTGCCCTCCTTGTCGCTCTCACATGCCACTTTTGGAAGAAGAACAAAAAGTAAGACCTTCAGCTGTGTGATCTTAATCATCCACTCAGCTTTCAGAGAGCCGGGCTTACACTATACGGAAAACTATCTCAGCATATGAATATTCATACTGCCCAAATAGATCTCTTGACGTGACGGTGAAAATCACAGAGTTGCTCACTCTGTAAGATATCACATGACACAGGTGAGCACACTGATGACCACCATAAGTGACACACCAATGATGGCACTAGTCACCTTGTTGAGAAGGAGGCAGTACAGTTTTCTGTGCTTAACCTTTATAATAAAATGAAAGACCAAAGAATATCAATCAGTGATGCTACCTATACCGGACAGTTAAAAAAAATTCCATTAAGGTGGTAATCTACAGTCCCCTCCGAAACTATTAGAATGGCATGACGATACTTACTGCTGATGAGTGGTTTGCATCTTGTGATTTGGCCTCTATATTTCTCCTCTCAAAGTCTTCTTCACATGATGGATTGTGATACCTTCACCCCTGCTCTGTGGAGGTTGTTGGTGATGTCACTGACTGTTGTGTTTGGGTTTTTCTTTCTCACAATGTTTCTGTCATCAGCTGTTGTTGTTGTTTTCCTTGGCTGACTCATTCAGTGTCTGTTGCTCAGTACAGAAGTGGTTTCTTTCTTTTTCAGCACATTCCAAATTGTTGCAAAATTTCAGCACATTCCAAATTGTTTCTCCTATAGACAGCTCTCTGATCTTCATGTTGGCTTATCCTTTTTAACAACAAATGCAGTCTTCACATGTGAAACTGAAGGCTAAAACCAAAAGTAGATACTCAGATTATTATTGTTTAAACAATCAATCTAACAGGACACGCCTGGGTAACATGAAGCACCTGTCAGTCACATATTCCGATATTTTTGCTTGCCTACAAATTGGGTGGTCTGATACAAAATGTGCTATGTTCTATGTTGTTTAACACATCTACATATAAATACCAGGAGATAAAAGCTGGAATTCTAAACTCTCTTCACATATTCACATTTTGATCTCAGACCCAAATGTCTTCAGTCTACAGCAAAAACAAATGAATTGGCCTTGCCGTTCCAATAGTTTCGGAGGGGACTGTAGTATGCAGTTATATTAAAACTGTTTTAACAAGCTGGTCACTCACCATGTGCAGCCTTCAGTATGTGAATATGCACACTATGCTATCGTGGCAAACTGACCGTGACAACTAGGCTTCCGATATAAACATTGAATTGTGACACTGCACGATTACATTTTCAGACTTGTCAGACATTTGTTGTAATCTCTGACAGCTTGGTGGAATGTGATTTTCACACAATGCAGCAAATAGTCAACGAAGGCAAAATCATTTCTAAATCTTTCCACAATTGTACAGAGTAAGCCTGGCTTACGCTACGTCATTAGTTGTTTAATTACCTGTTTGTAAATGTGTGTATACGAATGGTGATTCCAATTTTTTCCCCCTCACTCCTTGTCTAGGCTGGAGTATAAGTATTCCAAGTTGGTGATGTCAGCCAATAAGGAGTGTGAGTTACCAGGAGCAGACAGCTGTGCCATCATGGAGGGCGAGGGAGAGGAGGTGGAGGATGATGTAGTTTACACCAAGCCCTCTTTACTGGGCAAGCTGAAGGCCATCGCTACCAAGGTACATGCTACACCACATGAACTGTGTATATTGTTCTTTCAGTATGTTCTATGCCACTAAGAATACAGATCTCATTGTTGACATCATGCATTAGAGCGCCTAATACCACAGTGCTGTTGACTTCTTGATTCTGACTGGTCATAATGCGTTGATTCATTTTCTATATTAGCAGCTCAAGCAGTAGTTTATATTAACACATTTTTAATGTGGCTATTATTAGACTTAGATTATGTAGAGTGTCCACCATGCAAGTCCCTATGAATAAGTTGTGACCATAGAAACAAGCAGGCACATTAATATAATCCTGTAATTTGAATTACAGCCGAGGCTACTGTCAGAGCTGCTGTTATAGAAAATTAATCAACACCGGATGACCAATCAGATTTGAGAATTCAGAAGCTCTGTGGTATAAAGAGGTTTAAAGGAAATCTTAAGTTTTAATTTATCCTGCTCTGTGCCGAGCGTCTCTCTGAAGTGTGGACTCTTGGGGTAGGCAAAGGTAATTTGTAAGGCTGGTGTATAATTGTTGCCTTAGCATTTGAAATTAAACCTTGCTTATCTGTGGTTACTGTGTAAAATGTCTGAATACAAGAAATGCATGCTTTTTAGAAAGACAGAGACCTAGGTTGAACCTGAGACAGACTTCTTCCCTCTGCCTCTCTTGATGTCTGGGCCCCTCTCCCTTTAATTCTCACAGCAATAGCAAAATCTGCGTGTGTGTGTGTGTGCGCAGCTGTTTGAGTATGTGCCTTGATGTTTAACTGAAGCCTGCTGAAGTAATCACTGAGGGGCTTCTTTAAGATTAAAAGACTATGTTGAGCTGCAGGGAACGATGCAGCGTGCCACGTCGTGTTTGCAGCCAATTAGCGAGAGAGAGAGAGAGACAGAAATACAGACAGACTGAGTGTGCTAGGAAGGACTTTTTTTCCCCTTTGGAAGTGGTATTGTTACTTAATGAAATGCGAGAATATAGAACGCAGAGTGAAGCTGAAGATGAAGAAGACTCCCTGTGGGAACACAATTAAATCTCCTTTAGCAGACAGAGACCTTTTCAGATGACAAAACATTAAGTAAGATTGATTAAACAAGTAAATCAGTGGAAGATAGTAAACTTAAACTACATTGGTTCTGCTAATCATAGTTGTAAATATTCATTCACATGATTTCCACAGATAATTGAATGCTTAATATGCACCATGTTGATTTCCATAATTTGTAAAAAAAAATAAGTGAAGGATGTTAAAATGGGACCAAGTAATGAAAGCCTGTCTTGAGATCACTGGGATTTTCAGCGAACAAAAGACCTCGGTATTGAGTAATGATGCCCTCGAGCTGTGTAGGCATGTTGCTGGGCTCTGACTCCATTGGTGGTAGATTCCTTCCTTTCTTTTCTTGTCCGCAGCCACACACTTCATGAATACAGTTGAATGTGTGTGCTGGTTGTCTAGGTAACGATGCTGCTTCATCCTTGGGCTGGATAAGGGCCGTGCTTTTGGAAGCGAGCTGACTTCATGGGCCAGGGTCCAGCTCCATGCGCCTGGCTACATTTGTTTCACCATGTAAACTGCATGTCGCTGTTTCTAGGGCAACGAGCAGAGCTCCGCGGCTGTCCAGCTGAAATCCTCCCAGCCGGAGAAATGGGTGTGGGGATAGAGGGAGGAGGAAGAGCAAAAGAGACAGGGTGGATGGATGGATAGAGACTTTGAAGCCGCTCTTCACTTGGGAACGTGTACGCATGCAGTGGCACTAAGCCAGACAGTGGAAGAGCTTTGGAGTAAAGAGCCGTGGGGATTTGGGCCAGAAGAACAGAAAAGCAGAGCCTGTAAGACGGTTCTGTTTGATGTCATTATCATGTCGCTGTGCAATCTGTCTGTCTGTTGGGATGTGTGTCTCCTTTTGTAATAATATTATAATACCATTTAGGATTTGGGACTTTGTTAGTAGGGTTATGCTACTTTGGGCTGCACACAAATGCTGGAATTTAGGAACAGTTATAACATATTTGTAAATTGAATCAATGTAAAATATACTGGCTGTGTTTAAACG
>JANDJT010000179.1:25768696-25800861 GCA_024331685.1 Stegophilus panzeri
CGTAAGCCTTCACCATGACAGACCCAAATCCAAGTCACAATAAGAAGAGCATTACTTGTGATTAAACCTTTGACATCGGCCATAAATAAAAATGTCTGCTCATTTTGATATAGAATATGTCGACTCTGCTAGCAACGTGACATGCAGGAAGAATCAGGGGGTTGCAGATTTTGGGAGTGTGAGGCACAAACTTCATTGCAGATAGGCCTCAGACTGCTGAGGCTCCTAGAGCACTAAAAAAAAAAGCTGCTTTCCATAATCCTTCACTTTTTTCCTTCTACATACACACATATTCCCCTGTAGTTTAATTTCAAGCACCAACCTTCTATTTTTACTTTACATATCTCTCTTGTTTTGTTGACACTTACCAGTTCACACTGGCATCTAGATAATATTTTACAGTACAGATTAACAGTAAAATGGACAACAGAGCTTGTAATGTGGATTAATTTATGTGTGTTCTAGAATAAAGGTTACAGTTCAGATGAAACTTGTTGAGTATTCTCTGAAAAGTATTTGTGTGCATGTATTATCTTACTGGAAGACAAACTCCATGTTGTTGATCTGGCAAATGACCTTTTACCCCCCATAACTATTGTACTGATTTTAGCCAGAAGCTATTTGTAGCCAGGTGAAAATATAAATGTATACTATTTGCACCCATTTATTTAAAGCCACTTTCTGCACACTAGTTAGGTCTCCATAACGCCACCAGTCTGGGAGTGTAAGGGCTAACACTTGCTAGCAAACTTGGCCTCAGGTTTACTCAATAATAAGACTAATTTTAGCTATCTTTTTTTTTTTTTTTTTTTAAAAGGTTTTAATTACACAATATATTAATTATACGAGACTTTGGCTGTGTCTCAATCAGCTCTTTAGCTCCCTACTTCATGAATCAGTATATTGTGTACACGAGTTCGGGCACTGGTAAGGACCCTGGCTCACTTCACATTGGGACACTTTCTGGCGATATGACTACGTACTCATGTTGTAAAACGTCACCAGCATTTATCAACAACAGGAAGGACCAATATCTTTCTGACATTATATGTCAACTAAATTTGTTAGCTGTCATCGTACTGTCATGGTACTTCAAGCAGGATTGTAGGCTAGCTAGTGGATTAAAAAAAATCATTAAAACCTTTAAAGTCGTCAGACTCAAACAAATCGTATATAGAACGTTGAATAAAGTTAAAAGTTGCTAATGTAAGTAATCATTTGAGAGTTACAACAACGATAACAAGCTACTTACATTTGTAGACAAAGTTGCCTGAGACTTCGTCTACCATTCATTTCAAGCTGAGGCTTCAGAAAATATGATATAATTTCCAGTAAGGGAACATATTGCTCATTGATGCTCCCTGGTTATGTGGTGCATTGTGGGATTTTTTAGGGAGCAAACGATCCAGTACACTGGAAGGATTTTGCGATTGAGACAGCCCATAAAATTACCGACTCTGATCAGTGCCCTGACTAGTGAACTAGGGAGCTGATTGAGGCACACCCTAATACTTGTTAGCAAACCTAGCAGCTAAATTAAACAACCTTTGCTGGAGAGGTGACATTTATTCACAAACAAGTAGCCTAATTTAAACCATAGCAACCCTGACCAGGCAGTTACTAAGGATTAATGAATGAATGTGGTCTCCAGAGCACACCTGTAGTCTCAGTTTGATTCTGTTACATCCCAATCTGTTAGGTATGCATACGTTTTTTTTTTGCCATTTGAGGGTGCAAATAGTTATACATACCTGAGTGCAAATAGATTCTTTTACTTTAACAATCCATACCATTACATTGTTTGTGCTTATAGTCACAGCAGTAAATCATGAACGCATCATTTCTACATCAGTGTTGTGTCAGTTTGCCCCAAGTTATTACATTACATTTCGAAAACAGTAAAACTTAAAATGTACTTTGACTTGACACTTGAGTAAACCATCACGTGAGATGACTGCCTGCCAAAGCAAGATTAAACACACGCCCAAGTCCAGTGATATGACTACACATTTCAACCCGTCACATAAAATGTACCCCCTCCTTCAAAATGTAGAAATGTATAAAACAGTCAGATGTAAAAAATAATACACATGTAAAAAAAGTGGCTCAGCAACCCCTAAAGTTCTAGAGGAAGCTTTCATATCAAACTACTAAACACATGATAAGGCACAAAGAGCCATTAAACACCAGATCACCGTTTACACGCACTCCTGTCTCACAAAGCACTTTATGCATTGCAGAAATACCACATGTTTGTAAGGGTTTAACAATCAGAAGCACTTTGTGCATGCTTTGTGAGAAGCAGTTTATGAAAAGCACTAGCGGACGATATGAATGCTTACTAAAAGGACTGTGAGACTTCCATCCTCTGGTCAGCCACTCGTTACATTCCCGACATCAACGTTACTCCTATAATGCTATCACCTTGTGCGGTCAAAACCGTCAGTAAGATTATTTACAAAATATACAACATATAAATACATACAGAACAGATTGTTACAATGAGGCCTACAAAAGAATACGACCAGGTTTGTCCAGTATTGCAGGCGTAGCCACGCAACACTTTCCTTTCAGTAATAAATTCATCATAGTCCAATGGTGAAACATTTCGTCGTCGAAATGTTTTTTTTGCTCCTCTGTTTCTCTACAACAATTTCAGTTAATATGTACAAGCCCTATAAAATAATTTAATAATAACAATAGTAATCATAATACACACTTTCTACACACTGTGGACAGGAGGAGTTCTTGGATGGAGCACAATGTGTGCTGATTGGCTAACAGTCGCTAAAGAGCAATACGTTGATGAGGGGTCACAGAGAGGAAGTGGTGGAGTCGACGATCTCTCTGCCGTTACACACCGTCGGAACACAGTGGCCACTCACAGATGCTGCACAGAGAGAGAGAGAGAGAGAGAGAGAGAGAGAGTCAGAATTAGAATGAGTCACAGAGAGAGACAGAATCAGACAGATAGATAAAACACTACAATATTAATTCTGCTAATTACAGTTTTAAAAAGCAAAAAAGACGTTGAGTTTTTCTCCACTGCTTATCCACCTTGCCTTCTTTCACTCCCTTTCTTTGTGTCTGTCATAGTATTTATAAAAAATAAAGTATAAATAAAGATGAAACTGTTTACATGATTTATTTCTTTATTTATTTTGCCTATGAATTAAACATTAGAGCCAAGGCACTGGGCTCTGCTTGGGCCTGTTCATGTGAAGCAGCGGGAATTACTGTTCTCTTCTCAGCTCCAGGATATAAACGTCTTCATCAGGTGACAATACTGATACACAAATTATGCCTCACGTAGAGAAACCAATAATTAACAATCACTGCAAGCTGCTTATTTAACCAGCGGAAGCAGAATCTGTTCAGCCTTTTGTGATACCTTTTATTGTTTCTTGAAATAAATCTCACAATTCTCCCTACAAATAATCCAAGATGAAGTGTTGCTTGTTAATTTGGGAACACTTTAGAGTGGCGGTCACGACACCTACATATGCCCTTCCTGACAAACATACTGTACATGAACATGTATGCTATATAAAGCTTATTACAACAAGCGCCAATTGTCATTAAGGATGCTTTAATCCCTTTGAGCTGAGTTAAATGACAAATGTCATGGATGTCATGGATTGTGTTAGCACACATACTTTCCAGACTAATAGGTGATTGTAGCTCATGGACCTTTATGGGTCAGAAAAAATATACATAACTGTCATTACAATGTTCTGGCACAGTTATAATTTTTAATTGATATACATATATAAAATATGCTTTCCTTAAAGGCCAGAACTCTAGTGGACATCACCTTAACAAAGGGAAATGCATATTTTGATACTGATACTATTTATTTTGTCATACACATGAACTTTTGCATTCAACCGTAATACCATGTTAATATTACAGTTTCAGTAAGCCAAGGCAAAAAATCAGATCATACATCTATGATGAAACTATTTGGCTGACACCTGGCAAGGAAACTAATCATCTTTCAAGCTACCCAGATTAAAAATTAAGGTAATATTTGAGGACTCCATTAAACCACTCATTTGTAATTTGTACAACCTCATGAGGAAGTGAACTTGCTGAAATGGCTCTTGTATTATATTGGTTCATATACAATGTGCAATGTAATCACTAAAATATCTAATATGAAAAATGATGATCTGGGATATTTCTTTAGGCAAGCTCTGATAGACTGTGTTCTCTTACGGCAATAGAAGTCTTTGATGGCTCCTCACCATGTGACGCGTAGGTAGCAGGAGGACCACTGACACTGAAGCGGTTCAGGTTGAGCCGGTGACTGGTTACATTTTTCTGGGGTTGGAACATGATGATGTGGACTTTAGGAGCAAACATGCAGCCCAGTACCACAAAACCACTGAGACTCACCGATATACACATTGTGGTGGTCTGAACCTAGGGGAGAGACAGTGACAGTTTATTCAATACTTCAAACACCTCCACAGATACTTACAAGCATGCTGATCATCAAATGCTATTAGCTGAAGTAGAATAGGGGGAGTTGCATTGAACATTGCGAGTGATTGAGTGAACATGGGGGATAATTACAATGGTAGTTAGCACTGTGGCTGCATAAATAGTGTTTGATTAGATGTTATTTGGACATCTTCCATTAACAGGCTAATCTCCCCTGAAGGCTTAGATTTTCTCTTCTAGTGCTTCCCTGACAATCTTTCCTGGATTACAACTGTGACTGAGGCATTAAGCAGATGAAGAATAGATAGGAAGTGAGGACACTAAAATGCAACAAAGGGTTTCCCTTCAATGATGACCTCAAGTAAAACCCTGTTAGAAAGCTAGGAACCCCTAACCATTCAAAGGACCCTTGAAGAACTCAATTTTCTAAGAGCATGGAGGGTTTAACCTTTAAATATGGTCTCAGGTAGAACCCTGTTAGAACTGTAAGAATGTTTACCTATTTAAAGAACCACTAAGAAACCCCCTAATTTCTAAGAATGTAGAGGAACCCTGTTTTCTAGGAATGTAGATAATTTCCCTTCAACTGTAGTCTCAAGTAGAACCATGTTAGAAATGTAAGAACCTTTACCTATCCAAAGAACCAATGAGGAACTCTATTTTCAAAGAGTGTGGAGGGTACCCTGTTTTCTTAGACTGTGGAAGGCTTTCTAATGTCACTTTTCCACTGCACAGTATGGCTCGACTCGACTCGATTGTACTCACTTTTTGGGGGATTTCCACTGTGGATAGTACCTGGTACCTGGCACTATTTTTTGTACCACCTCAGTCGAGGTTCCAAGTGAACCAAGCTGATACTAAATATGAGCCACGCGCTGAGGGAGTAGTGAATTCTCCTTCACGAGTGGTTCTGTATTGTGCCTGAATAAATGTGTGTCATTTAATACATACTTTGCGTATGGTAATATTCTATTAATTGAAAATTATGTATCATTGATCTCATTACAGATAAAATTACAACAAAGGTTTCTGTCTAAGATTTTTACATCTTGTAGTTACTGATTTCCAAACAGGCGTTTATCGACGTCGCTCCTGTCGCGGCTGAATCTAATTTAGTCATATAGTGCACTATGTAGGTTGTAGAATGATGTTATTTTACATCCTTAATAGGGTCGATGTTCAGTGAACAGGAAAGGCATTTGGAATACAGACTGACCGGGTATTTGTACAAGGCTTCGATAATACAACATTATTCCTGCGTGAAGGCGAGTGGAAGATGGCACCCACGTTGAGGTGGCACTAAACTGCAGTGGAAAAGCAAGCTCAGAAAAGTAAAGCGTGTCAAGTCGAGCCGAGCTGTACCGTGCAGTGGAAAAGTGGCTTAAGAGTGTGGAGAAACCCTGTTTATACATCTAAGGAACCACAGAGGAACCATATATTCTAAGACTATAAAGGATCCCTGTATCTAAGAGTGTAGAGGAACCAGGGTTTCTCCACACTCTTAGAAAACAGGGTTCCTCAAGGGGTCTTTGGATGATCACAAGTTCTTAGCTTTCTAACAGGGTTTTATTTGAGATCATCTTTATAGAAGTAAACCTTGTTTTCAAGAGTGTGGATTCTTTCATATTGAAGGGAATAAAGACATGGTATCTGTTTATCTTTAGTTTGAGTACTCCACTGGACACATGGCATAATAGCAAGAGCGAGACACTATACTTGTCTCAGTTCTTGATAGTGGAATTGATATTCCTTCATCTGCTTTGTTTGGTCTCTTCCTCTCTGTCTTGTCTTTTTCTCAGCCTGGTCATATCTGTAAAGTCTCACAGTGGTTTGATAGGTGTCAGCACTCTGTGTTACAACTGTGTGTCTCAGAGGACCAGACCCTCTCTTACAGAAATGCTCTTTTTCCTCACTTCATTGACTGCAGCCTTGAAAGACCCACAAAACAGACTGAGCAGACTGAGAAACGTCCTGCTCACGTCAGCAGGTCGTGTGTCTATACAGCAGTGCAGAGTTAGAGAGCGTGACTTCTGACTATGTATGCAATCCATATGATACATGACTAATTATCCGAGAAATGCTGAGGAGCGTCATTGCTTGCAATCCACTAATATTCATTATGAAGGGCTGACTGATTCTGGGGTTTTAAATATCTCTCTATTTTTATTCAGCTAATTCCAAGCGTCCTTTGCACGTCCTAGGATGTTATATTATTGTTTATTGGTATGCATCTATGCTTTGTAAGTACAATTCATATATTCATTTATTTATCTGCAATAATGTGTTAGTTATGGTGGAGCCTATCCCAGGAACCGAGTGGAATACTCCCTGGGTGGTATGCCAGTCCATCACAGAGCATTGGCAGTACAATTTCCTGATGATTTCAATAACCCCGCTGATTCTCAATTCTCCATTCTATTTTATAAACTCTGTGTAACTCAGTAACATTTAAATCAATTCAGGTCATTCCTTTTCATTATACAGAGGTACCTACCCTGTAGTCACTAGATGTGACATAGAAGATGGGCAGGAAGGCAAGCCAGATGATGCAAGTGGTATACATGGTGAAGCCGATGAACTTGGCCTCGTTGAAGTTCTCAGGGCACTTGCGGGTCTTGAAGGCATAGACAGTGCAGAGCACCACCAGAACAACATCGTAGCTGAGTGACAACAGCATGCTGGAATCCCGGACATTGCATTTGAGAATGACCGTCTGACGCTTCTCAGGCAGTGTGAAGCGCCGAGTGCCAGGCAACTCCAGCAGCAGCCACAGAGACACAAGCAGAAGCTGGACAGAGATGAGCGCCAGGCAGATGAATACCTGTGAGCTAGGGCTGATAAAGCGTGGCCGCTGTACACCACCATCTTTCACACCACTGAAGATGCGGGCGATGCGGTTGGTCTTCGTCAGCAACGCAGAGTAGCAGACTGCGAAGGAGGTTCCAAGGCCAAGACGCCGCAATGCACACACGGCCGGCGAAGGCTTGGCAATAAAGACAAAAGTCATGGAATAGGACATGAGGACTCCAAGTAGCAGGATGTAGCACAGCTCCCGGCCAGAGGCCTTGACCAGTGGTGTTTCATTATGTCGGATAAATACGGTGAAGACCAGTGAAGTACAAATGAAGCCCACGCAAGCAATGGAGACAGGCCCAATAGCCCAGGCATCTTCCCACATGATGTAGTCCTCAGGCAAGTCGTAGCAACCACTCAGGTCTGCCCGAGGCCACTGGCCCAGGGCACAGGGTGCGCAAGTGAATTCATCCGGCAGATATTCATAGGGCTCGCAAGGTGTGCAGATCCAGCAGCAGTACTCGCCTGCTTGCATCTTCTTCATCTCATTTGGAGCACATGGGTCACTGCATTGTGAGGTGGGTACACCTGTTCCACGTGGCCAGCCAATCAGGTACTCGTAAAGAGTAAGCGTTTCTGCCCATTCACCAACATGGATGTAGCCAAACCGGTCGTTACCGGGCATTCGTTGGTAGTTGAAGATGTTATATCGGCCAATGCCATCTCCATATTGGTCAAACTTTACCGTGTTTTCTGAGCCAGGAGGGGAGAGTGGAGCTAGAGAGAGAGAGAGAGAGAGAGAGAGAGAGAGAGCAAGGGGAAGAATAATATTAGGACATTAGGACACAGGACTAAATCACCCATAAACATGTAACTTCAGGACTGGTAAAGAAAGAGAAAAGACTGTGAGTTTAGGGTTTCTCTTTTGTCTGCTTCTTATTCACAACAAAAAAGAAACACCACAAAATGCAAAATGTGTACTTCTGTGTCTAATACTGACTTCAATTATAATCAGTAAGCGTTACAACATGGCTGCAGGCACACAAAGCAATTAAACAGTAGGCTGCTAAAACCATAGGGGAGCATAATGAACCCCCATGGTTACAAATTCTAAACAAAATGCCAGTATACTGAAATAGGACTTACTATAAACAGCACCATCAGCCTGTGAGAGCAAAGGCATTCATGGTATAAAGGGTTTGCTGTACACTTTACAAGCTCTTTCATTGTGTTTGACTTTATACACCATTTGGCTTACATGAGTTATGAGTTCTCTACTAAGCTTGACACCCACACAATGTCACACACAAAGGTAGGAAATCTTTTCAGTTTAATTGTTGTGGTTTTAAGAGGTACAAACAACACAAAGACCAGTTATATAGTACAGTACAAACTGAGTAGGATACTAGGACACTGAGCAGGATGATCAATGAACACATCAGTGTTTGCTAGCATTAGCCAGATGTTGGACAGACACAGGAGCTACAACACTATTATGTTGTAACAGCTGAACAGAATACATAGTGTCTATTCTGAAGTGATCATTACTATGCCCTTCTCTCTCTGAAGGCTAATTAACAAATGGACTAAGCAACAAAAAAAATCCCCACACTGACACCCATTTAAGAAGCTGATGTTCACTTGCAAATTTGGCAAATGAATACAAGTGCACAAACTCTGAGCTGTTCCAACACTTGGAAATACCCAGTGGTAGAAATGGCAGCATTGTCAGTTTGGTCTTTGAATTCTCTCTGACAATTCCTCAACCTCAGGTACATCACTCATGACTGTTCTCAACTAGAGCTGTGCACTAACACAAATGATTTCTGTCTGTGATATTTTAATAATGAGTTTAGTTGGTTCTACTTTCCCAAATATAAGCAAACCAGCATCCTAATTTAAACCAGTTTGACCCTGACCATGCAGGCTTCAGATCCTATGAGATCCTTATGCACACCTGTACTCTCAAGCAAATACACTATGTACCTTTTCTGACAAGCTTTGTAAAAAAAACAAACAAAAAAAACACACCAAAAACCTAAAACCTGGAATAGGGTACCTACTATTTCTTGGGGGTGGGGGTAGCTCAGTGGTTAAGACCTTGGGCTACTGCTTGAAAGGTTGTTAGTTCAAATCTCACTGCTGCAACTACTGGGCCCCTGAGCAAGATCTTTAACCCTCAGCTGCATAAATGAGATAAATGTAAGCTGCTCTGGATAAAGGCATGAATGCCAAATGCCATAAATGTAAATTTGCATCTGTATTTAAATCCATATAGAACATTATCTGTTCAATCTGAATCATGAATTTGTATTTGCTTACATCACTGTTGGGTTTAATTTTGAGTCTGAAGTGATTAACAGCTTTAAGTAATTCATCTTGTAGTTAACATAATTCCAGTTTGACATGAACACATTATTAGTGTTATGTATAGGTAATAGCAAAGCACTATATGTGCACATGGATAACAACCAAGGTCGTAGTCATGGTAACAGTTACCATAACAAAGGATGGAAAAGTGATGTATACCCTGTCAACACATTCGTGCTTCAAAGCCAAATAAACAAATCAACTCTGTTAGATAGACAGTTGATATTTCAATCTCGTAGAGAAAAGGGATATGCTGGAAAATCACACACCGTGAGAAAAAGAAGCTACATCTGAGGCTGTAAAATTGTTGAAGAGTGAAACCTCAGTTCATATGATGATTATGTACAATGTGACAAAAACATTTGTCATACGGTGTATTATGTAAGAAACATGGACATGAGCGCGTTGAATGGTGCTTAACGGTGGTCTCGGGAAAGTCCGTGTGTGATTTATCACTGCAAGTATAATTGCTCTGAGGGGAAGGATGACTCGTCAGATAGGGAAAAGAGGTTAGGCATTATGAACCCCATCCATCACGATGATAATATCAACGTGAGCACTCACACACGCATGCACATACTGTACAAATGTACACAGTGCACGTACACACACACACACACACACACACACATTCTGACACTACATGTACTCCAAGAATGCATGGATACAATCCCCACATTTCAGCACTTCATCTTACTAGAACAAACGAACATTTAGTTTATCTGTTCATCTCAATTTTACATCAACACTTAAGCATTAATCTTTATACTCAGTAGACGCTCTACACGCCCTCAGATTAAGTAATCAGCGTCTGGTAACAGGATAATTACCTTTAATAAAATTACTCACGACAAACACAAATTGCAGTTAATCAGCTTGCACTGAGGCTCTGGGGGAAGTGGTGAACATTTTGGAAAGCGTCAAAAGCTTCTTAATACAGCGTGAGACAAAACAAAGGGGATTTATGTTCCTATTTATCTAAATTATGTTTTATATGATTAAAGTATAATAAGTGTATTATGAGGAAAGCAAGTGAAACTTTATATACAGTTGAGTGCAAACATTTGCACGCCCTTGACAAAATGCAAAAGGCAAAGAAAATTCATTTACACCAATTACAGACATTTAATGTGTAGGCGTTCACAAACTTTTTTTTTTTTTGAAGTTTCTTAATTATCACCAAGATAAATACAAGACTTTGGAATTATAAGCCTCTGACTTTTTTTCTACAGCATCAACCAACAAATTAGAAACAGAATCACTAAACATATATCACAGATACTGCCATCCAACCATCTTTCCATCCATCCATCCATCCAGTTTCTGTTCCACTTATGCTACACAGGGTCAAGGGGAGCCTGGAGACTATCCCAGGGAACTCGGGGCACAAGGCGGGGGACACCCTAGACAGGGTGCCAACTCATTGCAGGGCACAATCACACACACACACACACACCCACACCCGTTAACACACTACGGACAATTTAGAAATGTCAATCAGCCTTCAGCGCATGTGTTGGGGCACCTGGAGGAAACCCCGGAAGCACGGGGAGAACATGCCAACTCTGCACATAGGGCAAAGGTGGGAATCGAACCTCCAACCCCGGAGTTCATAAGTTTGCGTCTCCCTTTCTAAATGTGATATATAAATATATATTCTCGAATAATGTGTATGCCCAACCTCTTTTGTATCTTTTGAACAGCTTTTGATCTCTGTTGTAATATTCAGCCCTCATGCTTTCTTATTTTGTTCTAACTCTGCCAGAATGCTTGGCCAGTCTTTTCTCACTCTTCCTGACATCTCTGTAACTCTGCCAGTTGTCATACAATGGCTTATTTAAATAAAGTCTGGAGACGGAGTGGGTTAGAGGAAACCTTGATTTCTTTATTCTTGCTACTGCTTGAACTTTTTAGTAAGTCCAGACCATACTCTCAGCTAAATGGCATGGAGAGTAATTGTCGGACTGTAGAAATGAGGAGAACTCTGATAACTTGGACTAGAGATATGGGTGGCTTCTGCTTTACTCTAGTCAACCAAGAATTCTGGTTAAAGAGCCTTGGAAAGGACTTGTTGAATACCAGAGCGATGGGAGGCACCTCCAGGGTTGGGGGTTAAATTCCCACCTCTGCCCTGTTTGCGTGGAGCTTGCATGTTCTCCCCATGCTTCGGGGGTTTCCTCCAGATACTCTCCCCCAGTCCATTGTATGTGATTGAGATGTGTTGGCACCCTGCCTTGTGACCCAAGTCCCTTGGGATAGGCCCCAGGCTCCCCTAGAGCCTGTGCAGGATAGGAGGGAAAGAAAACGTATGGATGGAATAAAAATAGGAGACTGGGAGGTGGTAGGTGTGGAAACTTTGTCACTAGTTGAAAGAGAGAGATGGGAATTTATAGAATGCTAACTAGTTTAAGGTGTGGAGTTTAGACAGGTAAAATCTTTGTTGCTGAGGACAGTAATCTTGCAAATATAGAATCGACAATCAACTCTGTATTAGGACGTTAGTAATACGTCCTCATTTACCTGTTGCGTTGAAATAAAAGCCACAAATATACGCATACTGTGGTAACAAAAATACTGCCAATACAGAAACTAAAACAACTGACTCACAATCAGAAGATGGAACTTTTCTTTTGTAACTGTTATGAAAGACTTTTTTTTTTTTTAGGATAGTCTGGATACATTTACATTTTATGTTTAACTTATTTGAATTCTTTTTTTTGTAGATACTATACACTATTGCAAAAATAGAAGTACATTTTCATGTTTCCCCATACCATGTGGTGTGCAAACTGCACTCAGTTGTAGCTATTGATCTGAATGGAGCTGGAGCAACAGTACAGGCTAGGTGAGAATAAACATTCCCTGTTCATACACAGATTGTCTAAGAAAATAATGAATTATGCATCCAGCTGACAGTGTTTTAGTGGTAAATGTTGTTCTAAATAAACATGATGAACCACAGCAATGGAATGGAGCTCAAGGTATTAAAACTAACAGAAAGAAAAAGATGGTACATAGAATAGTAGATCATGTTAAGAGACTCTGTGGAGATAATTATGGATTATTATATATGCTGTATATACTAAGCTATTGAGTGCACAGACACAAACATAGCATAAGAGAATTTCTTGAAGGTCATCTCTTCCTCTGAGAAAAAAATGAGTCAAACACTGTTACAACCTTTAACAAATATATACAGGTTTTTTATTCTCTGTGTCACATAGTCAGACAAAATGAGTGCCATTTTGTCATAATTGCTCTCTCTCTCTCTCTCTCACTCTCTCTCTCTCTCTCTCTCTCTCTCTCACACACACTCTCTCTCTCTCTTCTCTAAAGTACTGTTTGTCAGGTCACTTTAAACTCCTTACACTCCATGGTGACATGGTGCCCTGTTGCCTGTCAGTTCTGTCATGCAGAAACTGAGCTTGTGCAATCGGTGACTCAGGTTCCATAACATCTTACAAGTGGAGAAGAATAAACGACTCTCACGTCTCTTACAGCCAACTCTCACATCCTCTCTCTCCTCCACACGATCTCCATTCAGACCTGTTAGTTACATACCACTGAATATATAGACGGGTGACAAATTAAAGAAAAAATGTTGGCTCTGTCATCATGTAGGGGACATTTATTTTTGCTGGCATGCTTTGGTCCACTTAGAGAGTCACTGCAAATCAATACAAAGTTCTTCTGACTGATCACCATTATCCAGTATGGTTACAGAGACTTGTATAATCAATGCCAAGGTGAGTTAAAGTTGCTTGGCGGTCCAACACCTTACTAAAACACTATATTGTTTTTTCCTTTAATTTTTCACCCATCTATATGTAAGATGTTTTACACCAAAATATAGCTTTAAAGTATTAATATACACAAAGGCCAAGGTTTTAGTATATCAGCTCTATTAATCTTGTGCACATACGAAACTTTTTTCCCCAATTACCACATATTTAAAAGATAAAACAAAAACAAAGCACAGCCCATAAGAAAGTTAATAAAAATCTTTGTTACTCCTTAGGAGCAGAGATTAAGCTTGAGTGTAAACAAACTCTACAACTGTTTGGGTCACCAGTTATTCACGGCACAAAGTCAGAAAGTTGTCTAGGAATTAAGTATCCATCCATCCATCCATCCATCTGTACCGCTAATCCTACACAGGGTTGCAGGGATCCTGGAGCCTATCCCAGGGGATTCGAGGCACAAGGCAGGGGACACCCTGGACTGGGTGCCAACCTATCACAGGGCACAATCACACACACTCTCACACACCCATTCTCACACTATGGAGAATTTAGAGATGCCAATCAGCCTACAACACATGTCTTTGGACTGAGGGAGGAAACTGGATTACCTGGAGAAACCCCCCGAAGCATGGAGTGGACATGCAAACTCTGCGCACACAGGATGGAGGTGGGAATCGAACCCCTAACCCTGGAGGTGGGAGGTGGGCAAACATGCTAACCACTTTGTTAAGTATATTCAGTATATTGTGCAACTGGAAATGCAAATTATTCATTATACAGAAAACACACCCAGACACCCATCCATCCATCTTCTATACCGCTTATCCTACAGAGTCACAGGGAACCTGGAGCCTATCCCAGGGGGCATGGGGCACAAGGCAGGGTACACCCTGGACCGGGTCCCAGACACCCATTACTTATTAAATTAAACAAGCAAGTGACACAGAAAAAGAATAATGAAATCTGAACGACGGTAAAGTCATCTTCACCTGAAGAACGATGACTGAGCAAGTGTGCGCAAGTGTACTATTACAAATTAAATAGGTGAATTTACAACTGTTACAATATAAAATAGTATTTTCCATCATCTGCATAGCTGCAGTGGATGACGTCTAGAACACATTCATACCAAACACATTCACATCCACTATTTATGAGTTCATGGATCAGTGTGTGAATGCCTAATCGGTTCTGGTGTATTTATGTATTCTGTGTAACAAAGGGCCAATTTTCTTCTCTCAGCCTAGAAAGCCATAT
Organism: Stegophilus panzeri; assembly: GCA_024331685.1. NCBI lineage: Eukaryota > Metazoa > Chordata > Actinopteri > Siluriformes > Trichomycteridae > Stegophilus > Stegophilus panzeri. The sequence continues at coordinate 25,783,306 of JANDJT010000179.1, forward strand.
TGTTTCACTGCTGCATCAAACTTTTACAAAAGACACAAAACTATCCTGGCATTCCAGACATGAGGCGGTATAACTGTAGGTTTACACAGCACTCATTAGACGTGCTGACTAATTGAAACACGAACGGAATCAGAGCAGCTGCACAGACTCACTTATGCTTTTTATCTTGTTCTATGAGACGAGGCCTTGCTGTATTCAGTATCAGCACGCATAATCTGGAACAGTCCCCGTCAAACCGCATAATGGCATAATGAAGCTGGATTTTAGTCAAACAGTTAGTCCAAATCCTTAATGGCATAATGAAGTTGGATCTTAAGGAGTCTCAGATTGGGTGGGAATATGCCATGGCGAAGCGATCACAGTTAACAACAACAGATGGTAGCTGACAGCCACGTTTGTTGTCATGCAAGTCACAACGAGCCTCGTTGCCAATGATGACACCTGATCATTAAGCTGTTCGATACAGGGTTGAAGATTTGCAGTGGAAGGCAATAACAATGCTACTTTACTGCTAGCAAAGCGACTTTTATGCTTTACTGCTATTCTTTAAGTATCCAGATTGTTCATTAAAAAAAATAAATGTGGCTTGTAAAATAAATGAAACATTTGCTTATGGGCTTGTTTACATATAGGATTGTAGATTACATACACACTATTAATTAGGCAAACATACTGTATGTGCTTACTATGAAATAGCACTGATTCATTACAAACAGCAATGAATTGCAAAACAACAGTAAAATCATTTAAAGTCCCCATGAAGCGCCTTGAAACGCACAGCGTTATTCGATGTTTTGATGTAATTTCCACTTGAACAGGAAGTCAGGGTGGGACCTAGTAAGTGGCTCCTCCCATTTTAAAATGGCCAATAGAGTTTAGCTTACCTCATAGCTCAGGCGAAGCTATACCTGACAGCTACCATATAGTAGTACCATGGATGTGAGCCTGAGCATTAGCGATGTGTAGGATTCACTTGTGGAGGATTTCCTTCATAACCAACTTACAGTTGGAAAACTGAATAAAACGCGTGCATTCGAACAGCCAACGATACATTTATGACCCGTGCTTGCTGATACGATTCCTCTCACTCAACAACGGCAAATTCAGCAAGGTGATTTCTATAACATTGGGGGAGGGACACTTCAGATTCTAAAGATCATTTGACTGGACAGAAAATCTGACGAGAAGCTGAAGTGCAGAATGATGTCATCAAAACTGTTGATCCGCAGTGGTGTTAGAGAGGGAGTGTACATTTTGAATGCATATATCGTCTAAATACGAATTCTGTCATTTTTTTGGCGCACACTAGCTTCTAGATAACCTTAAGGCTATCATATTCATACTAAAAGCCACAAAACTTTAATTTTGATGTCATGGGGACTTAAAGGTTCATTATAATAACTGCAGAAGAATGTTATTTCTGCAAGGGGTATGTAAAAAGGCATCCTAGGGAAAAGCAGCTGAAGTTATAGGGAATAAGGGAGTCTGGTGTAAGAGAGGCATTTCTTTATACAGTCTGAATATGTCATTCAAAGAGTTGTATTTGTTGTTGATGACACTTATTTTTCAGCCAGGCAAATAATCCATAAAATTTTATTTTTGCTTTTGACAGAATGTTACTCCTGGATGTAATATGAAACAGCACAGATTCAATAAGTGACTTGTAGACAGCCTTTATAATGTCTTCATTTATGTTAAAACTTCCCAGATTTCTCTGTATTAAACAAAAAAATGTCTTGGATCTTTTTGTTTGTGTGTGTGTTGTGATTCACTCTCCATGCCTGGACCACCTCTTCATATGAACTGAGTGATCAGATAACAAGACAAGACACATTTGACCCAAATCAGTTCTGAACTCACAGTAGCTCCGTCCACTCGTAATGGATCTGAATACCAGATCTGAATGGGGTTCAAATTCCCACCTACACAACCTTTCTTTCTTTTCCACTGCATGTCTACTGGTGCTGAACAGACATAATTTGTCTGAAAATAAATTTTCTTTTTATAAGTGAACGTGATGAAAACATTTGCAGCATGTTACACCAATATGGCGGCTCTAGAACAAGGAACACTGGTTAAAACCTGTCCACCAATCACCTGAATCTCACTGCAGGCTGTGACATTAATTTTTTCAACAGACCATCCTAAAGCAACTTGATGACCAGGTGAATTTTTCAATGTCTCAAAAATGTCTCAAATCTAGTTTTATGTCAACTAATACAATGGAGATAAGCAATATATATATATATCACTTGTGGGATGCCTAAAGGATGACTACTCACTTTTTAAACATAAATATACGATAGTACAAGTTTATAAATATTTTTTATAGCCATAGAATATACATGAATAGATCATTTTAAAGTATTAAATGTTTGTATATTCAGTGCACTATTAAATTCCTTACATTTGATGTGACACTGAAAAAGTCTTACTCCATACTGTCACAAGGCCAATAATGTGGGAGTCTATTATCAATCCTAAAAACTTAACCAGTAGTAATGAACAGAGAAGTCAACACTCAGCATTTTTGCACACTGGAATGACAAAACCTCACAATGTGCTGACTGAACTGGTATAAATACAAGGAAGTAAATGAGCGTTAACAGAAAACAGCTGCGCTCGATAGACAGGTGAGTGAGAGTGAACCAACGTCTGGACTGGATTGTGGAATTGTGGTGGTTCCTGGATTACCAGTGAATTCTTTGAGTATGCTGATTCCCATCATAGAACATAATCCATCCATCCATCCATCCGTTTTCTGTACCGCTTATCCTACACAGGGTCACAGGGAGCCTGGAGCCTCTCCCAAGGAAGGCGGGGCACAAGGTGGCGGACATCCTGTACGTGGCGCCAACCCATCATAAGGCACCATCGCACATGCATTCACACACCACAGACAATTTGGAAATGCCAAACAGCCTACAGCGCATGTCTTTGGACTGGAGGAGGAAACCTCAGAAGCACGGGGAGAACATGCAAGCTCCACACACGCAGGGCGGAGGTGGGTTTGAATCCCCAACCCCGGAGGTGCGAGGCAAACGTGCTAAACACTAAGCCACAGCACATTATATTAGTAATATTCAGTTTCAGAGAGCTCTCCTCTAATCAGCTAGTGAGTGCTTCCACACACTTAAAATAAAAGAGTTGTCCATTAGAAATCCCACAAGTGCCATGCCTATGCATATTTGAAATGATTGCTGTTTTTTGTTATTTCACTGGTGTAAATTAAAAACAGTGCAGGAGATAGGAAGCAGCCTTAGGGGGCTTTTTGGATTTTATAGTCGGAATAAAGCCATTTACCACATGCTGTGCCCTGTCACATAGAAAGTTTTGTATCATCAAGTTGCTTCAGGATGGTCTGTTCTAGGGATGTAACTGAAATATATGAAAGATATGAACAGATTATTTGGAATGAACAGATAATGTGTCCTAAACAGATATAAATATCTATATAAATACAGATATGAATAGCAGGCATACTATTTATTTTCTGAGAACACCAGAAAGGTTCAAATTTCAATCTGTGGTTGAAATTAGAGGTGTGTATCGGTACAGGGATCCCACGAGTGGGATTTTTATTTTCATGCAGTCTTGATATGAAGCTTGTGGGACAAACAAAGGCCAAGTTTATTAACCTGTCTGGTCAGGGTCATGGTGATTTAAATTATGCTACTAATTTGTTTATACTTTTGGAAACTAAATTTGTTATGGGATTTGGATTTGACCAATTATGAACTGTTGTAGATGATGCCGAGGAACCGTCAAAGCCAGAATCCACACACCATGCTGACAGTATGGTTTCCATCACCAAGTTGTTAATTTAACTTAGGCGAAGTTTTCCCCAGTGTTTTCTAGTGTTTCCAATGCCATAGTGGTATGGTTTGTGTTTAATTAAAAAAAAGGAAACAAAAGAAAGAAAACCATGCCCACTTGGGGTTTTAAATCTGAATACAGATACAGATTTGGATATTTGGAGCACTAAATAGACACAGATACAGAGAGTTGCACTGCATTATATATCTATCACTGGGCTGGGGGAGTCGAGGAGGTTCACAACTTGGCATCCTGGACTCCACATTTTAGGCAAACAGCAGTGAGCCCAGGTTTGTCCTCCATGTTTGCCAGGAGCAATGCTTAAGCCCTACAAACTATTATATCATGCTGGCAGGTTATCCCTTACCTCCACAGAGACTTTGCTGGCAAACTGATTTCTCCATGGCTCAATACAGATGTCAATGTCACTGTCCTATAATCTCTTCCATCTTTAGAATGATATTCATGGCAAGAGGGATGATAGTAGTCTATCAAAGCTAGAGCCAATCAGCAACTGGAAATCTGTGCCAAAACACAGCCCTAACTGTGCCAGTCACTCCTGGAGCACCGTGCATTTATAGCTTGTATATCTTTCCCATTTTCATTTTTAAATACATTGTGATTGGAATGGCGAAATGGCAAGCCAAATTTTGGAACTGTATAGCGATTGTTTGCCCATAGGTTCAGTCCATTGTTTCATCATAGCTCAGTGGTTAAGATGTTGGTCTACTGATTGGAAGGCTGTGAGTTCAAATCCAAGCACTGCCAAGCTGCCACTGTTGGGCCCTTGAGCAAGGCCCTTAACTCTCAACTGCTCAGTTGTATAAATGAGATAATTGTAAGTTGCTTTGGATAAGGGTGTCTGCCAAATGCTGTAAATTTAAATCATAGAGGGTAGGAAATGAGATGTATTGCTTCCATCCAAGCTTGGCAGAAACACAATCACATAATATATATTAAAAACACCAAGCAGGAACACAGACAGGTGTCCTATCCTACTGATGACTCGCAGGAAAAAACACGAGAATAATGGTTTAACTGAGGCCATAATTTCTATAGAGGGTGCACGGTGGCTTAGTGGTTAGCATGTTCGCCTCACACCTCCAGGGTTGGGGGTTCGGTTTGTTGTTATAAGTTGATAAAAAAAATGATTTCTAAATTTCCTTATGTCATTATTTCGCGGTCTTTGACAGATAAGCATGTTACAGTAAAACAGATCAAGTTTATATGGTGATAATCTATACTGTATCTGCTCAGATTTATTTCTGAATGGACAAATATTTTAGAGGGTGACTGCAGATAAGGGTAATTTACTACCTTGTGTCTTTATACTTTTGTAGATTCCTCTTCTGTATCTCTTATGTATGTTTGCCTCTGCATTCATTTGAGATGACTGAATTTATTTGCAAAGTTAAGAATATCTGAAAACCTTATTTAAAAAGGTTCGAGTAAGAAGAACCTACTGATTAGCCAAAGATGAATTCACCCAGTTTCACACCTAAAAACCATACTTACGGGGGAAAAAAGATTTATGTTAGCATTGTGTAGCTAGCTGATTTATGAATTTGTATTTTCAAAGTCTACAATTGAGCCACTCTATGGAGAGTAGTATCTACCACTTTGGTGGTTTTTTTTATTTTATTTTTTAAAATGTTTTATTTTTATTTTTTACTATCCAAATATAAAAAAATATGGCTGTGTTTGTGTGTGTCTGTGTGTGTGTGTGTGTGTGTGTGTGTGGGGGGGGCATTCAGAGGTGTAAACAGCAAGACATGATATTTGAGTGGTTTTTTGTTGTCAATTTAAATACAAAGAATTGAAATCTGAATTCAACTGAGACATGAATGTTGTCGTATCCTCAACCATGAAAGATGATACAGTCTAATGGGAAAAACATTTATTTGTGAGCATGCTCTGAATAAACAGGCGACATAACATATAGTTTTTTGTGAGTCTTTGGATTATATTTAGACCTTGTTTAAAGTGGAATGCCTATAAGACTCGGCCCAAAATTGAATGAGCAGATACTTTAAAATTAAGCTACAAAGTCTCTAAACACTTATTCCATGTGAAACAGTTGTACTACACTGAGCTGACTTGAAAGAGAAAAGCAGCTCTAACCATTAACTTGGTAACTTTTAGTAACGGATTGGCAGAAATAAACACTACATGGTTGCGTTCATATGTGACTCGATCAGTTCAAACACATGTCGAATATGTAAAGGACGTAAAACAATGTAGTGTTTAAATTCCACTCACTTGATAAAAACCGTTTCACGATTGAACAGTGACTTCATTTAAAGAGTAACAATGATTCCATCCCATATGTCAGATGGAAGAATAATGATAATATGCATCTTTATTGGTCACATATACACAGTGAAATTCTTTTCTTCGCATATCCCAGTATGTCAGAGCGCAGGGTCAGTCATGATACAGTGCCCCTGGAGCAGAGAGGGTTAAGGGCCTTGCTCAAGGGCCCAACAGTGGCAACCTGGCAGCGCTGGAGCTTGAACTCCCGACCTTCCGATCAGTAACCCAGACCCTTAACTGCCAAGCCACCACTGCCCATTAGACCAAGCTTTAGCTTCGCCTCTGTGCCTCATATGTAAGTTATTTTGGATAACATTAAATGTAAGCAATGAGAGGAATTAAATTATTAAAGATGCAGTTGCTTACATCACACTAAGACTGAAGATTATACTGTATCTAGGGCTGACTGTTTTTTCATCCTAAATGTGCTGTAGAGCATTTTCAATAAAACAACAAATGCAGAATACTTTAATTTAGATTCAGACACCTGCATGTCTGTGTGTGTTTATCTATCAAGTACAAAGAGAAAAACAGTATGTATGAGCGAGACAAAGGACGACAAGGACGAAAAATATAATGTGGGAGCATGGACTGAGGGCTTAACACACACACTACAAGATACAGTATCACATGAATAATAATATCCATGTATGATCATATTCAATTATATCTGATAGGGAGAGATTTAATCCTTGTGTGTAGGCCTGGGAGTGTTGCATGTGGGTGGAGGGTGTCTGAGATTTTATGGGAGAAAAGCTAAAACACAAATGTCCAAAATGGCCTGTGTGATTGTGTGTGTGTGTGTGTGTGTGATCACTATACGTGCATGGGCATGTGTTTACTCAGTAGGAGTAGGATAACTACAATCTGAAGCGTCTCTCTTTCCGTCTCTCTCTCTCTCTCTTTCTCTCAGCTGTGGACATATCATCCCCCTTGCACTCTATTGGGTTACTTCACCAAATGGTGCCATGTGCAGACCCAATTACCATAGCAACGGCATGTTGCCACAGTACATTAGTCTGAGTGAACAGCCCAGCTTTGAAAAAAATGACAATCTGCGGAGCTGAGACACGCACTCGAATGCTAAAGACATAAGTTCTGATGCAACTTCTTACATCAAATAGAACCTCTTGACCATTATATAGGATGGAAAAAACCCATTGATTTATGCTCTGGAAAATGGCCAATAATTATTTTTCTGCCAGTACTATACTTTGATGTCTCTATTTTAAGAAATTCTTTACTATACTCTATTTAGGTTACTTTGTAGCATTGTCTCAGCTGTCTCATGTCAGTCCCCACATACAGTGAGTTGCAAAGCTACCATGCATGTTAATGGACAGAAAAAAATATCTTGATTACCTCAAGGTAAGAATGGCTGTTCCTCTTTTTCACCTTTTAAAACATGCTTTCTCGATACGTAGCATTGCTAGCATTCTTCTGAGGGGTTTCTACTGAGTTTCTGTTTCTGCAAGCCCCTTTTTTCAGATTACTCTGATTATTGACGTAAAGAGAACGTAATCATTGTCTTTAATCACAGGTCTATTGTTAGTGGATCTTCATTGTATTATATAAGGCTGTGTGATAACGTTCTTCATTTCTTCTGAAATGAAGAACATGTTATCACACAGCCTTGTATAGAACTCGGCCAATATTTTATTGAGATCATGTTGTACAGTGTGACAAGTAATAATTTTAAACGGTCGCTGTAATCATACAGTGTAATCAGGCTTAAGTGTGTTTTTGTCAGACAATGAATGTCATGATTTAATTAAATCATTAGACAGCTACGTGCCATATTGAAACGGTCATAAGCCCAAGCAATTTAGTTTGTAATCAGATACCGGCTGTCAAAGTGTCCAGAATGCACTTGCACCATCACATCATCATCAAAACAGAGAATAGCACTCACGCACTCTGTACAGATAACAATAATGAGTTTTTACCTGTGATGATAAGACAGAGACTGATGTGGATGATGCTGCTGATCAATGCGGAAACTCGTTTCCCGTTGTAAACTTATAATTCTGCCACACTTATGTCTCAGTTCTCCACCAGCACCGGTAAATGTGAAGCACAAAAAAGTCTGATTATTTCATTCGCATATTCTATAGATTCTTACAAAAGAAGGGAATTAAAAGACGAGACTGCAGGAGAACACTGTGTGAAAAATCACCTTCACAAGTGACAGACAAGAATCTTTTCTGTCTCTTAATTTAGAGGAAAAAAAGAAGTTTGCTGGTCTCTTCAACACTGAACAAGACCACAGTTAACTGCAGAATTATTGAAGCCTATTAACTTTTTCAGCAATTTGTGCTACAATAGCTTTCTGTGGAATCAGACCAGACAGACTAGCCTTCATTTCCAATGTGCATCAGTGAGCCTTGGCACCCATGACCCTGCCACTGGTTCACCAGTTGTTCTTCCTTGGACCACGTTTGCTAGGTACTAACCACTGCATACCTGGAACACCCCCACAAGACCTGCTGTTTTTAGATTCTCTGACCCAGTCATCCAGCCATCACAAGTTGGTCCTTGTCAAAGTCACTCAGATCCTTATGCTTGCCCATTTTTCCTGCTGTCAACACATCAACTTCAAGAACTGACTGTTCACTTAGTGCCTAATAGGGAAGTGGTAGCTCAGCGGTTAAGATGTTGGACTTCTGATCAGATGGTTGTGAGTTCAAATCCCAGCACTGCCAAGCTGCCACTGTTGGGCCCTTGAGCAAGGCCCTTAACCCTCAACTGCTCAGCTGTATAAATGAGATAATTGTAAATCACTCTGGATAAGGGCATCTGCCAAATGCTGTAATGTAATATGATATGTGATACTGACAGGTACCATTGTAATGAGATAAACAATTATTAAGTTATTCACATCACCTTTTATGGCTGATTGGTGTGTATGTATATGAGTGATATTTTCAGCTAAAACATACAGTAATACAGTATTTTATAGAGACTATTTATAATAAGGTTAGAAAATATTTCTTGCAAAACATTCCAATTCCTAATTTTCCTGTTCTGAGGTTCGCACATGTGGACTTCCCTTTTCAATTGAAGAGCATCGATTTTGTGTTGGGGGTTCAGTGGCTAGCACATTTGCTTCACACCTCCAGGGTTGGGGGTTCGAATCCTACCTCTACCCTGTGTGTGCAAAGTTTGCATTTTCTCCTCATGATTTCCTCCCCCAGTCCAAAGACATGCGCTGTAGACGGATTGGCATTTCCAAATTGTCTATAGTGTGTGATTGTGTTTTCGATTGTGCCCTGAATTGGGTTGGCACCCTGTCCTGGGTGTCCCCTGCCCTGTGCCCCGAGTTCCCTGGGATAGGCTCCAGGCTCCACCATGACCCTGTGTAGGATAAGCAGATGGATGAATGGTTTGTGTTATTTCTGTGTTGGTAATGAAAGCATCAGTGATATAGTACTACATTTAATAGTAAATTTGGAGGCTTTTCTTTATATGCAGGCTGAATTTCTCCCTAAATAAAGTGTTCCTGGCCAAAAAGTTTTATTTAGATTCTAATTGTTATTCTAGTGACAGTTACTGAATTTGCTCTTCTTTTGCGAAACCCTTTGTAACAGCTTGTAGTTATTGTTGTTGCGAATATAGTGACTAATTCATGCTCACGCATCTTCTGGCAAACCTTTACAGACATTTGAAATGTTTTATTACTACTTACACATAGTATGCAGTGTAAGCAACCATCTTATTTATTCCTCAAGGTAAAAAAAAATCCTGTAGACTGAGAGCAGTTAAAAAAATTATAGATCTTTTAAACTTTTAAACTTTATTGAAGCAGGAATCACAGGACACTGTGCAAATACATTCACTCACTCATTCACACCTAGGGGCAATTTAGAGTCCACCTACTGGTATGGTTTGTGCACCCAGAGGAAACCCACGCAAACACAGGAAGAACATGCAAAACTCCACACAGACGGTAACCCGAGCTTAGGAATGAACCGAGGAACCGGGAGCTGTGAGTTATTTATTTAATTTACATTTTTGTCCATGCTCTGGAAGTGTACCAATAAATCTGCCAAGAAAACAATGTTGCATAAGATATCTAGGGCACAGACACAGGAAAATATCTGTCAAAATTTCTTAAAAATAAAAACATACACAACTAAAATGAGTTTAAGAGCACTTTCAAATGTGGTAAATGCTAAACCGTTCATCTGATGGGGATCTTTTGCATAATTTGAGGAGTAAAAGATTTGATACACACACAAACAAAAGAAAGAAAGAAAGAAAGAAAAAACATGTAGCACCCGGGCCTCAGATTTAAGGTCTTCCTCTAGACAGCCCAATCCTGCTGACTAAAAAGTTCCAATGGAATGAAATTTCAATAAATCAGGTGAAACTACTAATTCCCCATGGCGTTTATAGCCTGAGTCTGGACTGAATAATTGATAGAGAAGCAGAGGGAGTATATCTCGGAAAAGTGGAATTTTACTGCACACTTACATGGACCTCACCCTTCCTCAGCTTTTTTTTCTCCTCTCCCTTTTCCATTCTTCCTTTCTCCATACTAGATCACACAACATTTCATCAAACTTCCTTTCTCCTTACCTCTCTCATACACCACACATACACCATCGTTTCGTTCTGTTTTCTATACGCTCCTGTCATTTTTCTTCTCTCCTGCATAGCTCGCTCCTTCCACCCAATTGGCCCAGACTGCAAACCCCATATGTCTTTGATTTTGTGCTTGAAAAATGAAGATGGTGAATTTCAAAGAGAATCCTCTTCTGCTGACACAAACCAACCCACTCACATCGTTTTATCTCTCCAAGTCTCTCAGTTTCTCTCTCACTGAAACACAAACGGATGCAGATCCACACTGTTATTGCATGTACATACAGTATGCACAGCCTATATACTTTCTTTCTTTCTCTCCTTAAATCTCCAAAATTTTCCCCATATCTTAACATCTACATCTCTCTCCATTGGCTTGAGGGAGTTAAGAATCCTCTCCGCTTCCTCCCTTCTTTTCTATAACTCCATTTTCATGTGTGTTTGTGTACAGTCACGGCTAAGTGTAGCATAAGCTCATCTAATATTGCCACGCCAGCCTGAGCACTTTTACACGGTTTATTTTTACCTGCTCCCTTTGCTCTCTGCCTGTCAGTCAAACCCAATCCTCTCAGCGGCAGCAAACGCGGCGTCTCGGCTCATGTCGCGGTCACATCCACAGGTCTGCCAGCGCTGCAAACACTTCTCACACTGGCTCTAATTACACCGCCACTGTGCACCTCCACACACATTAACCACAGACTGACACAGAAACGCAGCATGATTCTGTAGGCCTACACACATCCTGGTACATACCACTGCAAATAATGAGGCGAAGGCAGTATGCAGTTTGAATGTGACAGGAGGACAGAATGGTGAACCTGATTTCTTTAAGTAGGACACGTTCCTCGAGGAACATTTGTCGTTCCTGGAAATACAGTTCTTTTAATCAATCACTGCCATCTCATCAGTCATCAGTGTGCACTTCCTAATTCTCCCGAGCCACGTGAAAATTCCCTCCAGACACACTATTTGGCTGTCAGATAGGACAGCTTATTGCAGAGCTCTGCATTTTAGGTGATAAAATGACTAAAAATGGCTAACTTTGTTGAAAAATGAAAGCATTTATGTTTATTTAAGCCAAGATTAGCATGCTTAGGAGTTGGCTAGCTACACTCCATAGAAAGCACTGAACATTTCAGTTCATGAAAACAAAAACCAGCATTTATTAAAAATACAGACGTTCCACCACTTTCATCTTTAATTTATAGGACTCAGTATTTGTACTGTATCTAGCTTGATAAGCTAACATTAGTTAGCTTTAGCAATAGCAGACACACGACCAAAATGTGCTTCTTTGAACTTAAATAGGTGAGTGTAGAAAAAATGTTTCAATAAGATTAAGAGGTAATTCTTACTAAGAGCTGTCTGGAGGATGAGTGATATGTTTTGAAGGGAAGTAGGAGATGTACACTTCCTGCGGAAAAATCGACCTGGGTCTGACTAGCTACTAGCTAAAACACAAAATACTTGTCTAAACTGATCACTAAGTGTTTGAGATTTTCTACTTGCCTTACCGTTGTTACTTTCTTTAGAATAAGTTGTCTACAATGTTGCATAAGTAGCAGTAATTCAGAAACTTTTTCTGTTTATCAGCACTTTTCAGCCAGCAAGCATGTTGTTATTACCTGGTATTTGGTCAAACCAAGCTGCAGGGCTGATGACATGGGAGGATTGTGTCTGGTTAAAACTAATGCTGATCCAGGAACATGTTGTACGTGAAAAAAAAATCATGTTTGGTTCTTTTGTGAGAAATGTACAGGGTGAAAGAAACCCACAACTTGATTAACATTACCTTTGAAGTTGACGTGAAGCAGGAAGTCCCGGTAGAGCCTCTTGCCATCAAGACTGCGCATGGCATCACACAGGCGTGTGGTATTAGCGCACAGCGTCCTCTGCATACGGTGTAAAGCATGTGCCATAGCGTACACTGCGTTCACCACAAACATGATCTTTGACTCAGGCTCGAAGTTCGAATCATCCACCGCCAGCTTTGGGTCACAGGGTGGTTTCGCAGTTCCTGCCCCTGCCTGTGAGGTTGTGCTCAAAGAGCATTGGAACTTCTGTTCCCAGAAGTCTCTGTACCATGGGTTCCGGTGATTGTTAAGAGGACTGAGGCTTTGGAAGTAGTGGTTAAACTCGAGTATGGGATGTGCTGCGAGTTCTAACGTGATCGCGCCATCTGCTGTGAACTCGTTTCCTTTGATAATGCTCTCCTGCGCCCCCCAGCCATCGCTGGCCACCCAGAGGAAGGAGGCATTGAGGCGGGTGGCAGCGCCTAACAGCTCTCGAGCATCATCACTGCGCAGGAACAGCACGACCACACGGGCGTTGGGCTTCTGAAGAAGCTGGCGCACTACTGCTTCATATGAAGAACGTTTTGCATTGGAGCGACCCACCTTTTCTGATGTAGCAATGCATATGTTGCGCAAACGCGCCTCCTGCTCGAAGGCCTCGATTCCTGTCTCACCGTAATCACCCTCAGATGCCACTGTAGAGACATATGTCCAGTTAAAGGCACGTAGGATCTCAGCCATTGCCTTTGCTTGGTAGAAATCCGGAGGGACAGTGCGAGCGAAATAGTCGTAGCGTGATTTGTCACTCAACTTGGCACTCGTAGATGCGTAGCTTATCTGAGGGATCTGGAACAGGCGCAACAAGTTTGCAACCTAGGAGTAAACACACACACAAATGTTGGCACTGCATTACAAATATTGTTGAGTAAATCAGGGCCTTATGAATGATTTAGCGAAAGTGTAGCATACATAAAATATTCTTTTTAAGGCAATTCATGAGGTCAGATGAGTCCAGTAAGAGTGTACAGAGCGAGGCAGAAAAGGAGAGAAGGTTTCTCTGTGGTCAGACTCAGCTTGGCTCTAACACATCACATCTCACACTGAGTGTGGAGGCACAACTGACACGAGCTGCCACTGCCTTATGCTGCTGCAAGACTGAGCTCGTATTGAGCACTTCACCGTCAGCTTGCAGAAATCCAGACTGTCACTGTGTTGTAATCCATAATAATCTTTTTTTTTTTTTTCCATCTCATTGCAACCAAGCATGGACATGTTTTTTGTAGCATGGACAAGTCTGGGATGAAAGAATGGATCTGAATTTAACGTTAAATAATTGAACAATTGGATTAACTAACTCATATTCCATCCATCCGTCCATCCATCCATCCATTTTCTATAACGCTTATCCAACAGGGTTGCGGGGAACCTGGAGCCTATCCCAGAGAGCATGGGGCACAAGGTGGGGTACACCCTGACAGGTTGCCAATCCATCTCAGGGCACACTCATTTTCCAGTGAGATACTATTATAAAAAGTGACAATTTTCTGTGATGCAGTGCATAACAATACAGAAACAAGCATGTACATTTCTGCCTGTATGTTTTCTGCACTGCCATGTAAATTACTCAAGTAATCGCTGTGCTTTCTATAGTTTCATGCTATATAAACCTGAAGCAGGCTCTCATTTCTTAGGAGTGGTAAGTAAAAGAGTGGCTTGGCATTAAGGGATGGTGTGTAGGAGGCTCTACAGGCTCTCATGAGTGTCTGTCAGAAGGTGAATGCAGAGAGGATGGCCAAACAACAGCAGCGGGGAAATAAATAGTGACTAATTGTTGCTTTGGAGAGCAGCCCGATAAGTAACAATGTTTTTTTTTAAACAAGAGATTATGATGCGGTCATGGCCTGACTGCCTTTCTCCAGAAACACACAGCAGTATATCTGAAGAAATCACAGAAGGAAGCGAGAACAGAAAGACTTTGGGAGAGAGAGAGAGAGAGAGAGAGAGAAAGAGAGAGAGATGACAAAAAACACAGATTATGAATTTTAGAACCGATAGGGAAAACTGGCTTTTGTGGAGCCCCCCGAAGGAGGAGGTTATGTAAAACTATGCAAATTCCCCCAGCACTGTGCTCGGTTTCCAGTGCTGCAAGAAGGCAGCAACAGACAAAGCACACAATAGCATAGCCACAGTGCTAATCCAGGCACGTATGCATGAGGGAAGGAACTGGAGCAAGCGTGCTGTATTTAAATGGGGAGGAATGACTAAAGGGTGGTGTGTATATTTTTTCCCAAAAGCTGCTCTTTAAATAATGGATCAGGTACGGCAGAGCTGTGCAGGGGCAAGGTCTTTACACTCTTGTATTTTGCTCAGTTCTTAGAGGTTTGTGAAATCATCCAATGGCCTATAGTAATTCTGTGAGAATATATGATTATTACCTCTGCATACAAAGAGCACTATAGAATACAGAAATCATGTCCACGTAGCTGTGCCTGCAATGCACAGACTTAAAAGAAAGACCTTTGTTGATGGTTGTGAATGTGTACAGAGTATTTTTTCACTTTCAGCTGCTAGGTGTTATTCATTGAAATTGGATTTTTGGGTAACACATTACTTAAGGGCTATATGTTTTACATGATAACCACCGATATGAACCTACATAAACATTTATAATGCCTCACCCCAAGTAGTGTCAGCTGTTGTAGAGACGCCTTTTAGTTAATTTTGATGTCACGTTGATGACACAACACCGATATAGTCACATGATATACTGTAGATTTTTGTTCACAGAATGCTACGTTGATTTAAAAGGCTGATTCATCTTTGCCGACTTGACAACCTTTATACATTTTGCATAGCACCTCTGCATTTTAACACTCTAACTATGAGTTATATATTTTTTTATATATATTTTCCCCCCAACTTAAATGTCAGATGACGAATGACTAGCGGTTGTGTAGATGTTTTGAGCTTGCCTATGTTAACTAATACCTCTAGGAAGCCACGCCCACTTCCTCTCACGTCACATAAGTGATTCGATTTTCCTGATTTGCAATGTTCTTGCGTTCTGTCAAGTTAAATGGAGAATGTTTTGGGTTCATTAATTTGAAATAAAATCTATCAATATATGTTTGACTTATCTAACATTAGACAAGTATATAGCTAACATTAGTTAATCACAGGTGTTAGAAAAGAAAATTTTAGACTGAAAATGATCAAGAATGCCACTATTTTGGCTTAAAAAGAAATTTATTTTTACTCATTTAAACAGCACAGCTAAGCCTATAATGATAGATACTAGAGTGTGTGTGCGTATATACAGGGTTTTACGGTAACCGAAAGGAGAAAAAAGATTCTCTGTTTTCCTTAATATGTAGACAATGCAAATGTTTACATGCCCCCCCTCCCCCAACCGAAGCTCACAGTTGATAGTGTTATTATCTTGTCTAGTGGGCATTTATGTCACAGTTATGTTGATTTGGTTATGGCTAAATCTGGTTGGCTAAATGCGACACTGCACAGCGAGACAGATTACGCTCCAAACGCTCCACTGATGACTCATATGCAGAGCGTTGAACTTTCAGGTAGTCTGTACCATAAGCCAGCATGATGGAATGAATCTTTGCTTTAATTAGATATTTAATGGGTCATACAATTTCTACCTGCAGATGGTCCATAATGTAAAGCGTCACCATTGAATGAACCTGATTTGCCTAACTGTTTATCACCAAATGGGGCTTTACTTGCTTACCCAATTTGTAAAGAAGCTGGGGGTTCAAGAATACACTCAGGTGGTTTTCACACTGGGCACGTTTGCTGCAGTCTGAATCTGAGTGCGATTGTTACCGGCACACCTTAACACATCATTAGTCTGGATTCAGACTCACGTTATTCTATCGAACCACTGTGCATTTGCGTTCATCTTATTTCCTCACAAACACGCATGGGGAACACAACATGACTCACCATATTTTTTGTTTTTTAAAATTATTTTGGTGCTATTATGCCCAGCAGATATTATGCGCAGCAGTGGGCCTCTTCTGTGTCCCACAGTGTTCTCCTCCCACTCATGGTACATATGTGTTTTGAAAACTAATGATGTCGTTATTTTACTTCCTGTGTGGACTCGCTCTGCTTCCTGGTCCGTATGACTGATTTCACATTACCAATTTTTCATGCAAACTGTGCTCAGTTTCAGACTAAACTGCCAGTGTGAAAGCCCCCTCAGTCACTGTATACCACCTCTAAAGTAGTTGAAGGTTGGGAACCTACTTTAAGAGCCCAAACATAAAATGTTTCCCAGACTCAGTAGCTCAGCACTAACCTGTATGGAGACGCTGCTGTAGGAACCTCCAATGACTCCAGCAATAGCCAATGGGCTGTCCTCCTGAAACGCATATGAACCATCAGGACAGATAAACTCGGTGTCGTCCACCTTGGTCAGCGATGCTCTGACGAACTCTAGTGCTTGCTCTAGTGCATACGTGTCCCTGGAGCACGTGTCCAGGATGTGGACACCCAGTGACACACCGGGCAGCAGACTAACGTCTCGATTGATCTGGTCAATGGCAAAGAGCATGGCTTCTAAACGCTGAATGCCCCGGTCCTCATTGATGCGCCCACACTCATCCATGCCCAGGCCCTTCTCATGAATGGGAAAGAGGCCTCCCAGAACCAGGTCTCCATCTATCTTAATTTCTCGGCGAGGAGAGTCGCCACTGGACAACAGGACTCCGGCTCCTAGCAGCACAAGCAACAGGGCTCGAACTGCAGATGACATGGTTACACAGAGACAACGCGAGAGCAGGCGAGCAGTTTAATGGTTTATGAGAGAGTGTCAGAGGCACGGGAGAGCCATGAACTGGACACAGGGAATGGTGTATGATCACACATGAAGAGGAGTCAGCTTAGGACCTAGAGAGAGAGCGAGAGAGAGAGAGCGCGAGAGAGAGAGAGAGAGAGAGAGAGAAAGAGAGAGAGAGAGAGAGAGAGAGAGAGAGAGAGAGATTAAAAAGAGACATGCATTTGCAGAGAGAGATGAAAGGTAAAAATA
>JANDJT010000179.1:25812427-25840734 GCA_024331685.1 Stegophilus panzeri
ATAAACATTTTTCAGATAGCCTTTAAGTAATACCTTTGACAAAAGAAAAACGTATTGAAATCATTCCCATGGCTGGATAGGGAAGCTGTCGCAAGGTTGCGATGGACTTTAACAGGGAACATGGCAAGCACATCACACACGACTCTCTTGCCAAATTAATTAACAAATTAAAAAATACTGGATGTGTTGCGCACCAACCGAGAAGTGGACGTCCACGAACGTCAACTGACGAAGACACAACCGACATGTTGCTGACAATCATAGTTCCTTATGTATGGAGACTTTTGGGACACCCTGTAGTACAATGTTCAGTACAAACTGAGTCATGATTGTGAAGTTACAAGGGTGAGACCATGTTGTACAGGCAAAATGTTTCTACTTTTTCATTTAATGACCATTCTGGACAAACTGAAAAACCATTATTCCGGGGTAAATAAAATGCCATAGAATATACAAGTAGATACTTCTAACTTTATAATTTTGCTCTAAAAGTACATTTTCAGGGGTAGCTTTGTTTCCATACCACCCACATCAGAACACGCTTTTCAAAACACCTTTAAAGGTGTAGTGACTGATGGAAACATATGCAATCTCTCCTTTCAGTGTTCCCTACATAGGTCCGCCCCTAAAACACATGAATGTGCACTTGCTAGGTTAGACCACCTGAATGTTAGAGCAAGAGGGGTAGCTTTCTGAAGCTTTAATAGCTTTAATTGTCAAATAAGTAGAGGTGCCTCCTTGTCCTTATCGGTTTGGTGTTGGTGCTTACAGAACCTGGGATGTCACAGAAACCGGAGTTTCTCCTCTGAGCAGATTTTTATTAACAGCTGTCAAATGAAATGAGAAAAACTTCACCATGTCCTACAAAAAGTGTTTTGACTTTAAAAATCACTCAGCCCACAGTTGAGGGTGTACTTCAGCTGCACCTGTTTGACCAATGCACTATGTAAACTTCAAAGCAAAAATGGGAAATTTCCAGAAATATAACACTACAAAGAATACTAGATTCTATGTAGAATGGTCTACACTGACAATTAGAGAGAATAATAAACAAATAAACAGGTCCCACATATACTGCCCTCCACTAATATTGGCACCCTTGGTAAATATGAGCAAAGAAGGCTGTGAAAAATGGCCTTTATTGTTTAAATGTTTGATCTTTTGTTAAAAAAAATGCACAAAAATACTCTGCTCTCATGGATATCAAACAACTGCAAACACAACACATGTTTATAAAAAATATCTTTGCTAAATATTGGTGTGCAACAATTTTTGGCACCCCATGAATTCATATGAGAAAAACATATTTGAAGTATATTCCCATTGATATTTACATTTTTTTAAGTACACTTGGGTGACTAGGAACAGGAAATTGTTCAACCATAACTTCCTATTACACAGGGATATAAATATGAGGTAACACATAACCAAAATTCCCTTAGTCATTCATAACAATGGGTTAGACCAAGGAATATAGCTGTGATGTGTGGCAAAAGGTTGTTGAGCTTCACAAAATTGGTAGTGTCTATAAGAAAATAGCACAAGCATTGAATAAATGCCCATTTCCACCATCAGGGCAATAATTAAGAAGCTGAGCTTCAGTTTAGGAAAACCTAATAGTAGAAAATAGAAGAAAAGTATTTTCCCAGAGCACCACAGATATCAAGTATCGGCTCATAACGACAACTATTGGCTATGATTACACTGCAAAAAATGACATCTTAGTAAGTGGAAATACCTTGAATATACTCAAATGTATCTAGTATTTCTTATTATAAGATCACAATCAGTGTTGGGGAAGCTCCTTTGAAACTGTAGCTTTTCAAGCTACAAGCTATTAATAGTTTGAAGCTACAGTCAAGCCTTTTAACAAGTAGTTAGCTACACTACAAGTTACAAACAAAAAGTAGCTAACTACATTGAAGCTACTTAAATGGGCAACATTTTTAGTACGTATGTCATGATTGTGATTCAGCTTATCAATAACTGTGTATAATTTTGCATCAAGAATTTAAACACAATTTTTAAATAATTCAGAACAATTGTGAATTTATAAGGTGCACATTAGGCTACTTATCAGTTTAACATGACAATCACATTCACCTCTATATGCGTCCTTAAATTTGTGCTTGAACTCTTAGATGTCGTATTATGATCGAAGTACTGGATGAAGTATTTCAATCTTTGGTTTGCAAAGATTACTTACAAAGGTGTAAGATTTATTATTTGATTCCTTAAGGCGCATGAACTTTGACAAATAGGGCCACGGGTAATTGGTTTTCTCATTATCGGAATCAGTCGCCATCTCCCACTCCACCATGTGTCGAACTTGAATAATTGATACTTCCGATAGGCCAATAATAATAAATGCAACAATAACTTATTATTATTATTATTATTATTATTATTGTTGTTGTTGTTGTTGTTGTTGTTGTTTTATTTTATGTACCACTGGTTAATTAATTATGGAAATAATAATAAATAATAAATAAGTTAAGGAACTTTTTCTCTTGCTGCGCAATTAAACAAGATGTTGAGAAATACAATCAGACTGTTGTATTCAGAACATAAAATAAATTCCTCAGCATGCACTGATAAACTTATTTAATTACTTTATTTTATCTTATTTGTAAGTAAATGTAAACATTGTGTTGTGTTGTCTATCAATAACAAAGCCCCAGTAATATTCTTTGTATCAGAGAATCAGTTATATTTTGTATATATATTGTATCAGTTAATTTATTATGGTATTATCATTTACCTGCCCCATGCATCACGTAACATTACGTGTCCATCAGATGGTGTCTTCTGGTCCAAGTGAGCTACAAAATGGCTCTTAATAACTGTGAAGCAAGCGGCTACCACAGGTATACAATGAAAAGGACAGTTATAATTGGACAAAAAAATTGAACACTTGGTCATGACTTTTTTTTTAAGTGTAGCCATAAAACAGCCATTCAAATGACATCACTAGTTTGTAACCTCCGTCTCACCATGTGCATGAATGTAACACGGCCCTGACGTGGCTTGCTCAGAGGGAGGAAAAGTCATCTGGCCAATTTGGCTAGAGTTCTGTGAATGAATTTCACAGTTGGTCAAGGGCTGAATGTTCCTAAATTCCCGCTCCTATCTTTCACTCCCATCTCACCTCATCCTGCTGTGGACGCTGGTCTTGGGCGTCAAGGCAGAACTGTTTAGCCAGTGTCATTAAAAAGCAAGTATTTAAGATTGTGCTTTCTCTCGAATGGGCCGTGATTGGACGAGGGAAGAATGCATGCATGGCTGAACAGGAGCACACTCCCCCCTCCCACTTTTGTCCGTGTTCAACCAAGCGAAAAATACAAAATGTTCATTTCAGGAAAAAAAAAAGTAATAATTCACTCTGTATTAATGATTTAGCACTTTGTGAAGTTGCTGAGGTGTGGAGGGGAATTAGAAATTAGCATGCCTTTTAATTTCTTTTCCATGTGAAATTAAAAAGGTGTGTGTGTGTGTGTGTGTGTGTGTGTGTGTGTGTGTGTGTTTCATTAGCTGCCTCACCTGCATGGTATATTGTTAGTGCACTTGTACTCAGCACCAGCAACTCGAACACACTGTGAGCA
The DNA here is from genome assembly GCA_024331685.1 of Stegophilus panzeri. Taxonomy (NCBI): domain Eukaryota; kingdom Metazoa; phylum Chordata; class Actinopteri; order Siluriformes; family Trichomycteridae; genus Stegophilus; species Stegophilus panzeri. The sequence continues at coordinate 25,816,030 of JANDJT010000179.1, forward strand.
TCAAATGCATGCGAGAGGAGAAAATCTCTCTCAAAGTCACTACAGTGTGGACGTCAAACTCACAAAATGTGATTTTTAATTTCATTACCATACTGTATCAAATGAAGATTCATCACCATTGCTCATGTCAAAAACATGTGAGAGGAGAGAAATCTCATGCAAATGCATAAAAATGAGGAGAGTCTTCATGTACAAGCTTTTCATTAATGTAGCCAGTGTTAATATTGTTGATGAAAAGTAAGATGTAAAATATTTATTCGTGTTTTTTTTTTTTTTTGACTGAAGAAGGCAAAAAAAAAAAACCTACATAAAAATGTATCAAATTATACTGCATCACAGAAATAGCTGATTGGACAGAAGAGAAAATATTTTCCAAGTCTTTAGGCACACACTTTGCAAATTAATGAAGCGATTACATTCATTTATCCTCAGTAAACTCGGTATCTTGGTCAGGGTTGTGGTGGACCCAGAGCTGGGATCACTAAGTGCATGGTGGGGAATACATCCAGGATGGGATGCCATATAGGAGGAAACTAGAGGATATGGAGAAAAACCCATGTAGAAAACATGCAAAACTCTGAACAGACAGTAACCTGAGCACAAGGGAGAAATCATAGGCATTACTGAGACAGCATGCATGTATGTACAGTAGCAGCGGTACATAAAAAAAACATGGCCTCCCCATGCCAGAGCTTGTGAGAATCTGTGTCAGTGTGCTGGTGACCCAGTATAGCAACGTCTGCTTTAGATGAGTAACCTACAATGAGGCGGGAGTGACAGGCAGTGCTTATTAAACCTGTACTCCGCCTGCGTCTAAAACAATGAAGTTGGAAAGGCAGCGTTTCAGTAAGGACCCCCAGAGGGATATGAGCTCTCTCTCTTTCTTTCTCTCTCTCCCACTTTTTCTCATCTAGAGATGATAGATAATCCTACACACCATTTATAGCTACAAATGACATGACATGTACAAATGCTCCTGTGTTATTGCATATGGATGTATGTTGTTATGAATGAACGTTGACTTCCTGATATAGGGCATTTATGAGAAGCTTCCTAATGTGAACTGTACAAAGCACCTCTTTCATGTGTTATTGCAGAGGTTTTCAGAACAGCATGCAGTATACCAGGATTTTTTTATTTTTTTTATTTTTTACAAAATAACGTACTATAAAAAATAAATAATGTATATGCACTCTGCATGTGGTTGAATTTTACATTTTTACATTTACTTTGGTATATTTCACTGATGATTTCATCTAAAGTGACGTAAAATTGAGACAGGTGCAATTGGGTCTTTAGTCAAGTCAAATCAAGTCATCCTTTATTTATAAAGCACATGTAAAACAACAGAAGTTGACCAAAAGTGCTTTACAAATCAATCAAACAAATAAAGCATAGCAAATTTATGTTGAAATATATAGTAACAATAATAATATTGATGAATAAATATATACCTTTAAATACAGCATCAAGTATTTACCTATGTCAACCTATTAAATGACCTATTCAAAAGCTAATGAATAAATATACATTTTCAATGAATATTTAAAAGAGGCTATTGAAGAAGCTTACTTCATATGGAAAGGGAGTCTGTTCCAGAGTTAGGACCTACCACAGAAAAGGCACGATAAGAAGACCAGAGTGCTCTCGTGGGGGGGTGTAATGGATAAAGAAGATCACTGATATATTTGGGCATGAGACCAGGAGGTGCCTTATAGACATAAAGCAGAATTTTAAAATCAACCCTGAAATTCACAGGAAGCCAATGTAGAGACACTAATACAGGGGTAATGTGATCCCTCTTACCTGACCCTGTTGAAACCTAGCTGCCGCATTTTGAACCAGCTGTAGGCCGGATAACGCAGTTTGAGGGAGACCAATGTACAATTAGTTACAATAGTCTAATCGTAATGAGATTAGCAAGTGAATCACAATTTCCAGGTCTTTTCTAGAAAGAAAATATTCAACTTTAGCGACAGCTCTCAGCTGGAAAAAGCTACCCTTAACAACAGCACTAATTTGCTTGTTGAGAAGTTATGATGAATCTAAAATCACTCCAGGATTTCTTACATGATCTTGTACATGATCTTTACTCAAAGACCAAACAGTTGCATGTTGGTGGTGCTGGGATTTGAACTCACAACTTTCTAATCAGTACCTTTTAACCATTGAGCCACCACTGCCCAGTGAATATTATCTATAAACACTTATGTGCAAATGAGAAATGTATTAACATGGCTTTAAAATGATCATGGGGTATTTATTATGCTGTTAAGCTTTGTTAGTGGTGCAACAGTCTAAGTGTTTGCCCTCACAATCTTTCAATGACAACAAAGCCGTATTGATGCAATATTAATGCCATTTTGTTGGCTGGGAGTCCAAAAGAGCCTGCCCTGGAGTGACATGACCTGGGCATCTATGAGGTTATCAGAAAGCAAAGGAAAATAAATCACTTCTGCTGTCATAGGAAAATAATCAACAACAGGGTGGTGGGATGTCATTTGTGATTATTTGATTATTTGATGTGATAATTTTATAGCAGCTATAAATGTTTGTTCCATTCCCAATATCTCTTAATAAGCCAAAACAACAACAACAACAAAACACCTAAACCAGAAAGCACAAAGTCCTCTGGCATGAAGACTTTCCTGTGGTGGAAAACTTACTGAATGTTACAAACCCTGACGCTGGAGGCTCCAGGAGTGAAAAAAACCCTTCTCTTTGCTAAATAACAGCACATTTTAATCAGTGTATTATGTGGAGCAGCCACCAAACAACTCCCTCTGAATTACTATAGAAACAGTAACATATTATAACGAGTGCATTCATATAAATTTGTGATTTGCACTATTGTCAGAGCTGATGTTATAGAAAATGAACACTTTCTGACCAATTAGTATCTAGAAAATTAACGGTGCTGTGGTATAAGAATATCTAGCACAGTTAGTGTGCTCCTCTAAACACTATGAAGCACTGCTCTATGATGTTGCATGAGCAGCATGTGTTAGCTTTCACTGACCCGGTAGAGCAGAATTAGCTATTGTTTAGAATTAGTCATGATAAAATTGAAAAAAAGGGGTTTAAAATGTAATTTCATTTGTTCTACTTGAATTTCAGGGGGAAAAATGGTATCGAAGTAAAAAATTATATGACTCATAATCACGCCCCAAAGCCCATACTTTGTTTTCTTTTTTTTTTCTTTCTTATTTTTATACTAATGATACTAAATAAAGAGCACCAAATGTGTATCAGAAACTGACTAAATCTTGACTTTTTTTCCATGACTACAAGGAAGTGTTCTAATCTGCTTGTCACTTGGAGACGTTTCGAGTCCCCTTTTCTCAGAGCCCTGCTGTTGGTTTGGAGCTTTGACGGATCATTCTTAAGCTATCCTCTGCCATGCACGCTGGGACTGTGAAGAATGGCAGCTTTGTGTGTTTGCATGCATGTATGCTGGACAGAAGTGCTTTGTTTGGTCAGAAGCCTCTCTCACAGTGGAGCAGGCGCTTTTGTGCTGGTGACTCTCCATAGGATCCGACTGAGCTGTCAGTAAAGGAAAGGACAGCTAAAAGAAATGTGAAAAGGGTGTCTATGAAAAACAAAGAAGGAGAGGATACCGGACAGGGATAAAAGGGGAATGAGGAGAGGGACAGGAGAATTAGAAGTAGAGAAGAAAATATCAGTATCTATAGAAAGGATTGTGTGTGTGTGTGTGTGTGTGTGTGTGTGTGTGTGTGTGTGTGTGTGTTGGGGTTGCAGTAAGAGAGAGAGTTGAACACTTCCCCCTCATAGGGTGAGTCCATCTGCTGTTCCCTCTGTAGACAAGCACAGCACAAATGTTTAACTAAGCGACCGAATCCGAGTATTAACACAATTATCAATGCCTCATTTATCACCAGTGCAATGGCAGCCATGCCCACTGATTGACTATTATTCAGTGGATGCCTGCACAGGCATACTCCTTTTCTCTGTCTCTCTTTCTAAACAAAGTCAAAATAAAATATTCATCATAAACTGCAACCGGATACAAAGCGCACTTTACTTTATATTCGCTTAAGGGCCACTTATTTTGTAGTTTGTCAGCATTTTTTATTTTTTAACAAATCGGGCCTCATGCAGTACATCCATCTGTGATTTGGTTACTGTACATATTGGTAACTGTGTACTTCCAATGCTCTTCCGGTATAATATCCAATAGTGTCCATGTTGATTAGTCACTAGCCAGACAGACTAGTGTTATTCAAGGGCATGAAAGAAAGTAACCCAGGTGGTTAAAGTCGTTCTGCAATGAACAGTTTATAAAGGAATTCAGACAAAAAGCCGGGCTATCCTGAATGCCTGCTTTTATTGAACATGATGTTTTCTGATTTGATTTTGAGAGCAACAACAACAACAACAAAACAATTCATGAGGCGTGTATTATGTAGCATGGAAATGGACTCTGTGTTAAATGGCTGGACCAGAACCTTCAAAACTTTCAGACTTGGCTCTGTTCAGCTTCATCAGAGAAATAGATAGCAAACTGCATGATTTATGACTTTGTATGAAGGCTGGGAATGGTTTGCTGATTGGAAGTATCCATTTCTGCAGAATAATTAGTGTTTCATTCTGGATATGCCCTAAAGTTCTACAGTGGTGCAAAACAAAAAATGATGTTACAAACAAACAAAATATTGTATACATACAAAAAAAGAATGGTAGAAAAAAAGATCTTTAATTTAATTTATACTGTATCACAGCACTGTTGATTTCTCAACACTGCAATGTTTATATTAATATGCTCATTCGAACATATTAGCATAGTACATTACATAACAACTTACACATGAATCAGTAAAATATTATTATCATTTTTAATAATTGTTGATGTGATTAAGTTTTCTGGAGACATTTTTGACAAGGCAAAGTCTGGACTTAGTAGGTGAGCAGACTTTACTTAATTCATGGGTATGGGCAACATAGGGATCATACAGTTCAGTTCATGTGCTATTACAGTATATGGAGCTGTTAACACTGTTTTCAGGTAAATGTGAGTAAAACACACTTAAATAAATAAAACACTAGAAATATAGTGAAAAAGTGCAAACTAAGTTTGCATAACGTTTAACGCCTGCTAAGACCTTGGTTTATAGCAAATAATGGGAATCAAATCTATTAAAAGCATACAGTGTGCAAATGATGTAGAGAACCATTTCTATTTTAAGAATTACTGCAAAGATTGGGAGAGCGAAAGGGGAATTATGGAATGGATAATGTCCATACGTACTGTACATCAGCTGTATTTCCCACGCAAAGGCTGAGCAAAAGAAAATAATTGTGTCTCCCTGTTCCAGGCAATGCCTGACTTTTTGAGTTGGTTTTTGGTTGCTTTTTGAGTCTTTTTAGGACAGGAAGCAGACCTGCTGTATTGGACTCTGTTGTTGATTCTCACCTGCCAGTGTACTAGACAGAAGCTATATCATATATGAGGAACATGACTATGTCATTATTAATGTTGTCTTGCCACAGCAAAATCTATGGTGACCAGGTGCTCCTGCAAAATACAAATATATAAATATACACCTCTCTTTACAGAAGTCTCCAAAACATATTGCCTGATGATACAATTACAAAATTAATGAATAACCTTTAGCACAAGGTACTCTGGTATCAAATACACTTGGTATATTATTGACTTGCACAGAAGTCTGATAATATTTCACCACTTCGGATCAGATCCTCCCAATTACACCGGTGCAAGTGTCTCCCTCATTCCCAGCATGAGAACTGAATTCCCCCAGGAGCACTATGGAGGCAAAATAATCCGAACGTCTATTTGGTGCATATGCACATGCAAGAGTTAGAGTTTTCTTTCCTGAGATTCAAAATCTCATGGTGGCAACTCTCTTGTCCACTGGGAAAAACTCCCACTCCGAGTCCCTCAGCCTGGGACTGAGCTCTAGCTCTCCTAGGGACCAGCTCTCCTGTGGGGACTCTGGAGTAGCTCTGATTAACACACTGAGTACCAGAGCCCTTACTGTGTGTGGATGTAAGGCCAGTTATATCTAGTCCATACCTTTCATATTCAGGCTTTTTCACCACCAGTGAAGTGACTTTCTATGTTCCCAAAGTCAGTTTCCTTTCCAAGGGTGTCCGACTGTCCATAACACACCACTTAAAAAAGTATGCAGAAAAGGCAATATGATTTTATCTCAATAGTTTTAATACACGTCAGTGTAAGCCTGGGGGATAAATTGGGATTTAGTAGACAAAGAGCTCGAATTCTTTTGGAGTTTTTAAAGTGCAAGTCTCTTATTTCACCCCAATTTAACCCCTGGTCACACCTGGTTTTAAGATGTCCAGTTCAGCTTGCTCAGTCATTCATCTTCCTGTTTGAAAATGGCCTACAGAGTGATAGAATGACTTTTAGATTCAGCTGCAGCATAAAGGAGGGACAGATATATTATGCAGCTGCCTTATGGCGACGGTTCTTTTTTTTTTTTTTAAAGCAGCACTTAAAATAACCAGTTCAGTATGCAAGCATCTGTTTGACTACAGCTAACTATGAGTTGGTGGTTGATGGGGAAAATTTGCATGACACACTCCTCTTTTTTCTATTTACTGACTCCTTGTGCTTTTGAGCACTGGGCTATTTTTATCTATGTACCTGGTTTACATCAGCACAGAAATATTTCAAAGATGAATCCTTCAATAAAACCGCGACACCAAATGTGACACACCCAAATCACATAATATACGCAAAATATTATTCTTAATTAAACAATAGATATTGGATATTATATGACAGCACGTTAAATTCTTGAATCTGATTGGTCAGAAGGTGTTAATTCATTTACTATAGTAGCAGCTGTATGCGGCTGTTGGAATATGTTACTGTTCCTATAGTAACAACATACACAGAGCCAACACTAGACATAAACAGATTAAAAAGTGTAATTCTTGAGGTGTCTCCAGTGTCACAGTAACAGTTAGAGGTAAAGCAGTTCTTCAGAACAAAGGGTTTTGTGATTACTTGGTAAGCATGACATGCATTTTCTTGTATTATTTAAACAAGAGAGGCTGGCAAGGGAATGATTGGGTATAGCTGTTATTATGTAAGTGATAACAGGAACTATCTTGTTTATTAAACATAGCTATAAATGGACATAAAGTATGATGTGTCATTTTTTAATGAATAAAATTGTTAGTGTGAACAAATAAAACACTGCGGGGTGTGCTGTTATTGGAAAATAAACAACTTCGGGTCAGGCTGTATTACACTACCCCACCTCACCCCACCCCACACCACTACTTTCCTATAACAGCACACCTCATTTTGCTTTATTCATTATTTAATTCAGGTTCAAGCCTTTGAAAAGCCTATGCCCCGTTTCATGATGTAAGTAATGACAGTGAGCCATGACAGTAAGCATGACAAAAATGTAAAGTTTAACCCAAAGATTGTTTCATGATGAAAATAGTCATGTTAGGTCACACCCAGAAATGTCTTATCATTCAGATACCCCTAGAAATTCAGTCTTTGTCACTTTGCCAAACATTTACTGCAGCTCTTCCTAGGAATTGCTTTCATTATTTAGCTTATTAATGCACATATACCACATATTTATGTCCCTTCATTACTTATTCTCAGAAGTAAAACTGCCTAAACTTAAATATTGCACATACACAAAAGTAACTGTTCTTTCTCTCAGTATAGGACAAGTGAAGGAGAGGAGGCATATGTTAGCTGTTTATGTAGATAGATTGTATAGCTGCAGGGCTGGACAGTAATTAATCCTGGTAACACAAGCATGGGTGCCAGATTGAAGCAATAAAAGTCCTTTGCAAGATGCACATGACCTCAATCAGAGTGCTGCAAAAATAAAGGCGCAGGCAGAATTACAGCTCACTTTACTTCTACACCTTTAGAAAAAAAAAGAGTTACTTATACTTATGGTTGATGGTTCTAGGTTTCTATACGGCTTCTACTTGAGTTTTCTACTTGAAAACTGATGTATAGTCTTACACAGAACCTTTAAGTTTAAAAAAAAAACAATTTAGGGTTCTTAATTAAACTTGTTTTTGATGTAAGTCTAGTAGTCTGTTTTGAGCGTAATATTTAAACTGCATTATTTCTGAATGAAAACATGAAATGTTCCCATTGTTGTCCTTAACTCTGCATCACCGTTGACCCTTAACCTCATGACAGAACTGTAAAACGTTTCTAAAATTTTTTCCAAAAATTAGATAATTAGTTTTGTAATGTTGAACTTACTATGTGGTTGATACAGCCTATTGCCTGACAAATTGTCTGTGTACAACCAGTTATTAACTACATTTATACATACAAATTACTATAATATTCGTAAATAAACATACACTAATACTTAGCTAATGATAATTTAATGCACTAATCATTAGCGTGTCAGTAAATAATGAAGCATAACTATTAACACATTCTGTCAATTAATACAGTGATTTATGCAGTATTAATTAAGTTCATTTACTTTATTAACTTTAAGTAACTTATCAACTTTAAGTAACAATCACAATTTGCAGTTTGAAGCTAGCACCACTAACACGTTATTGTAAGATCACATAATCAAAGTCAAACCACATTATTGACATATGTTATAAAAATGAGGCGGAGATGACCTTGCAGGAGGTTGATCTATTCAAGCACACAGTTATAACTTTGGCACATATTCTTAAGGCCTAACTTAGTGTCAGGTATAGATGTGATTTTAGAATACAGTGTAAAAACATATATACTTACAACTCATACTTTTACACCATAGGTGAAAATTTATCAGTATGTATATTTCATTTGTATTTATAAAATAACATGTTAGTTTAGATTATATTAGAGGGTGCCAGTACTTTGCGTCAACTTACATTACAGTTAACTTAACTCCTTCCACTCATATATGACTCCGAGGTTGTTAATGTACAATATACACTTCAATAGCTCCTGATGCACTAATGATTAGTGCATGTATTAATTTATCATTATGCAAGCATTGCTATTAATATATGCTTATTTCTTGATCTTATATTAAATTGTTGCTGTTATTTGTAACAATTTGTGGTAGATTATTCTTGTAGATATACTTAAATATGTAGATATGTTAAACACAATCTATAGACAGCCATTTAAGGTTGCATTAAATTACAGTGAGAAACCCCTAATAAGAGTAGAGATTATTTAAGGAATGGGCTTATTTTAAGAATAAAGCTGATTCCGCTGTGAAAATCTAAATACTGTATGTAACGGTTTGTAACTCTCTTCCTATGTTAAAGCTTAAAAGAAAAGAGAGCTTTACTTATAAAACATGTAACATGAAGCAGCCCTGTGTGAGATGCCTCTATAAAAGCCTGGATCACAGCACACGACTGAAAGATATGAAAAACCCAAACAGAAGAACAGATCAGCTTATTACTTTTAATGTATCTGCACTTCACTTGAGTTTGAGTACATTTGTACTTGAATACTTTTGACTTTTACTTACTGCATTTCAAAAGAAAGTCTGAACTTTCGACTCACTACATTTCTTTGTTATCATTTGTTTGTAAATTAAAAACTATATAACTATATAAATTCTTAAAATATCCTAACTTATGCACTGACTGTAAGAATGAGACCTAATAGACATCACAGTAATCGATTTTCTATTGATCAGGGCAGTGTGTATTGTGGCAGATAGCTATTAGCATTCAGCTAATTTGCATTATAAGAGTTAGCTAGCTAATATTTGAGAGCTTGTGATTAGCTGTTGTTAGTTAGCCTTAGTTAATGTTCCCACATGTTCCTTTGTGAAAGAGACACTGATTTACCACCAGTAACTAAAATTTGTGTGATTTGAGGCTGTTGTCTTTTTATTCTGTAAATCTTTCTTGTACTTTCATACTTTAAATAAATTTTAAGAGTTTATACTTGGTAAATGGCACACTTATATAGTGCTTTTATCCAAATTGCTTTACACTGGTTCTCATTCACAAATTCACACACACACACACACACACACCAATGGTAGCAGGGCTGCCATGCAAGGCGCTAACTTGCCATCGGGAACAACTTGGGGTTCAGTGTCTTGCCCAAGGACATTTCGGCATGTGGAGTCATGTGGGCCAGGAATCGAACCACCAACCCTACAATTAGTGGACAACCTGCTCTACCAACTGAGCCACAGCCACCCATACTTTTCTACTTTAGCTTGAATAAAGAATTTGAAGCTGGAGTTCAACATTTTACCGGAGAGTTAATTTAGATCGGTAATTACATTTGAGTAAATAATTTGTGCATTTGTACATTAGAACCTTGGCTTACGGGAAAAGAGTACAATCACATAAAAAAATCGAAGTTTATCAAAAAATTCGAATTCATCAAAAATTAAATCACAACAAAATTGTATTCGGCAAATGGTTTTCAAACATGAAAATTACAGCTAACCTGTGAATCTATGGAATAACTTTCATGATAAAGGACATGATCAACTCTAGTCAATTCAGAGCAATGAATATTATCGCCCTTGAACTAAACACCTGAATGAATACACTAGTTCTGAGCTTGACTCGCTGACTGATGGTGATTTGCATTTGGGCAACAGTAAGCAGGTCAGTGGATGTAACACAGTAGCGTGTTGCTATGTGTTCTTACTCTGCATGTTCTCTCTTCATCCGCTCTCAAGTGAACACAGCTTGCTAACCAGCACAGCCACTATTCATTAGCACTTGACCACAGAAGCCCCGCTCATTAAAGATTAACACTGGCATGCTGAATTATTGATTCATCAAGATTACTGATACAGCAACTCTGCGAGACTTCTTCACAATGTGGGACATCAGTGAAGTGATAGTTTCTGGTAAAAATGTTGCATCCTGTGTTGGTATGTCAGTATGATCCTCTGTACACAGATATGTCTTAGAGCAGCAGACCATGCAGTGTTTCTAAAGTCGAAGTAACAAGACAAACTGTGAAAGTAGCAGAAAAGAAACTGCAAGTCTGCATGATGTAACTCATCCTTTATCACTATGTGCAATGACCTGCAATGTTTCACCACATGCTTTCTGCTCAGGATTGTGAGAATGAGGTGGCTCCTGTGGTGGGCTAGCGCAGACCCAGAGAGGGTCATTAGTTTCTGGAGGTGACCCACAGAGAAGGCCCTAAGCTAGCGACTCAAGCCTGGAGACAAGGTGCCGTGCCCGGTTTGCTCTGTTACTTTTGTCCCTTAACCTCCTGTAGAGAGGACATCTGTCCCACAGGCTGCCCTTACTTTTCTACAGAACATTACCTTCACTTAGTCCAACCATAGCCCTACTTAAAATTAAAATGGTTATTCAGATTGAAATATCATGTCTTAGCCAATAATGTGACTACAAAACACAATATCTCATTGTTACACCAAACTGTGCATTTCAGAATAGCTTGACATTTATCATATTACTTTTCAACTCACAAATACGCTTAATTTCAAAGTACTCTTCGTCCTCTTCAAATACTCTTCAAGCTGCAAAAGTAATATTAAAGAGGTGTGTGATTTAGTCAAAACTATGGTACAGGCAATTATATGCTCTGATCCTGGTCCAATTTACACTCTGGCAAAAGTAGGCTATTTTTGGGAAATTGCTACTCCTAGTCTTAGAGTAAGCCTATGTAGTCTTTGATGGTCCAGGGCCAAGGCAGACAAAATCACTAAATTGACCCATTTACTAGCTAGTCCTGCCAATGTTGTTCCATCTTATTGAAACAATTTATATATCTAATAAAGGAAAAAAAATTTTGTTGTGATTTTCCCCCCTCCAAATTAACAATATTAGATCATACCATGCTGCATGACCATTGATCTGAGGCTAGGACTGCCCAATATTAGATCCGTATATTTAATGCAGACATTATATGTAAATAGAACTATAACTACTCACGATTTTGTTTTCAGACAATATTTAGGACAATTTAGCATATAGCCAATCCACCTACCAGCATGTTTTTGGGAGGTGGGAGGTAACCAGGTGAGAATCTGGATGAAACCCATGCACACCTAGGGTCAACATGCAAAACTTCACACTGAGCACCCTGAAACTACTACATTGCTTTGTGCTAAGTTGTATCAGCAACATGCCCAGTCAGTAATCTGAGATTATAGTATTTATTTTTATAATACCCAAGACCCTGTAAGATCAGGGTCAAATCTAATCTCAGGGCATCACTCAAAGTTAATGGCATCAATTCACTACTATGGGTATACATTTGATTTAATACTGATCTTTGGAATCAATATGGAAAATATTTATTTTCCCCAGGCTGAGATTATCTCATTACCTAAGGTCATTATCTTGTTTGGTATTAACTGCGCTTTATTCATAATGTTTTCACCTCACTACAACATTAAGCATGCTACAACGTCTATCACAGTAATCAGCTTTATTGAATATCACACAGACATTTTTTTTTTTACCTTGATTGGTTTGCCTTCCAACCTCACAGGATGACTGAAGTGATTGAAAAGCTTAGAGGTTACTTTTTATTTCACCCTGGATAATGTTGCCCCACTCACGAAGAAAATAATAGTACCTGCTCTACAAAGCAAACCACTTGAAAACAGGAATGTAAATCACATCGTTCTAAATTGGTAATTTTCCAGATTGCATGGAAGGACTATAATAGGGCTCTTCTTATTCAGAGGCAAACAAAACCTGATCCAAGATCCAAGATAATTATTCAGTACAGTAGCTAAATTAACTAGGAACCAGAAAACAAATAAAACACAGTATACACAGTAGACAAAACTGAAGAAATTACACAAAAGGTATGCCTATAACCACATCTAATCTAATGCCTAAAATGGCCTGTATTAACACAGAGAGATAATATAGCCAGGTCAGCAGGGAAGGCTGAAAACCTTTACTACTATCCAATACACTGAGAGAGTTTGACTGAGCTACTCTTCAAAACAATCTGCTTATAAACTAGAAAAAAAAATCTGATATTGACTCCTTGAACTTGACTTTTTAATTGTTGGATGATTTCAACCCACTCACTTTTCTCTCATGAGGTCAGTCACTAAAAGCATACTTCTATTGGAAAGGCATCAATGAAATATTTCACTTTGGACTTAGGCCTTAATAAAACCTTCATTTAAGGCTACATCTTTTTGCTACTTGGTTTTAATATGGCTTTTGACAGAGTAGATCACAACATTCTGTTAGATAGTTTAGAAAATTTTGTTAAAATTAAGGGAACTGAATTGTCCTGATTCAAATCTTATCAGTTTATACATGTAAACTGTGCTTCAAGGTTCTGTTCTTGGTCCATTTAATTTGTCATCACATATGTGGCCATGGAGAACAACTTTTGGTATTTAGGTTGCATCTTTTTTCTAATGACATACAACTTTATGTATTAGCCATACCAGATAATCAACTCTATTTTGAAGTTTAATGCCTGCTTTAATCTGACAAATCAAATGCATTTCTTGGTGATAGACAAAAGATGTTGGATTATTTGTTAAACTTTGAGTTGTTTTTAGTTGCACTGAGTGCGGCTCTATTTACATGATGCTAAAGAAGTTGTCCTTGGCTGTATCACGTCTTGTTGAAACTATACTACTATACGTTGCTATATGAATGTTCTGGAACCTTGATAAACTCCAATTAGTAGAGAATGCAGTGACCACTGTCAAGAAATGTTAACTATGTTTGGTCTATTTGCATTGATTACAGCAAACTATTACTTATATTTAAAGCTCTCAGATAGTGCCACACTGTGCCTGGGTGAACTGATTGTCTATTATGATCTTCATTGTCTACTTGAATCAAAAGGTGCAGGTTCTTTATTAGCACCTAGAATAAGAAAAATTACAGCAAACATCTCAAGCTATGGAATAACTTTCATGATAGAGGACATGATCAACTCTATTCAATTCTAATATGGAAACCTGCCTGTACTGTATGTGATGGTATATGATGGTATATGATGGTACACTATACACACTAGGTTTATATTAATATGATAGTTATAATACTTTATCATTTTTATTGTAATGGCTTACACAGGGACCTAAGGCAGACATTCCACATGAGCAGATGTGTGTAATATTTAAGATGACGTTTTCTGTGAGGAGACATTTATTTAGCATTTTGGAAGGAGTCTCAAGGGTCAGCACTTTACGTGTTCAACATGGTAAGCCCAGGATGGGGGGGGGGGCGTTGTGATTTCTGGTTTCTCAGTAACAAATCAAGCTGCATTTTGTCATATTATTGTCAAAAAAGAGAAAAAACAAACTGGTGATGAAACAGTTTTTTTTTTTTTTTACAGCTGTTATAATATAAGTGATAACAGTGACTAATTTAGTTTGCATACATTTCACACCATTACATGTAACTACAAATGGATAAAATGTAGGATGTGCCATTCTTTAATAAAAAAAAATAATAATTACTGCTGGTATATTGCTGTGGTACTGCATAAGAGAAAAACATGGTTCCACTTTGAGTCAGGATTCTATCAAGGTTTCGTTCAAATGCCATCAACAAGCTTTTTATATGCCACTATTACCTTTGGCTTTCTCATTATAGGTCTACACCTGGGTTTCTGTAAAGCTGTTTTGTGACAATGTCGGTTAAAAGTGCTGTACAAATAAAATCAGATTGAATTGAATTGTGTGACTGGTGCAGTATGATACTAGAGGTCAAAGAGTGGAAGAAGTAAATTCCCCAGGTTTGGCTCCAGACTCTGATAGTGTCAGTCTTTTCTCTTAGTGTGAGGAGCACACAGAGAGTGCCAGAGATCTGAGCTGCAGATACATTCTTAATAAAGCACAGCAGTCACAGAGGTAATAGGGAAAATGTCACACACAAGAGGAATCTTCTAGACTTTCTTCAGCTCTGTATTTAGCTTTTGTCACTGTTTTAGCCCACAATGGACCAAAACCCATTGATGTTCTTTTATTTTATTAGAATAAGTCTATGCAATAAACAGAGCATACTATTTCTGAGCAAACTGTAATGCTTGTATGTTATGAAGGATATACGTTCATTATAGCAAATAGGTAGGTATAAAAATTTAATGACTTACTGTATGTCTCCTTTAGATAGTTGTGGGATCTGAGTGATTGTCATATTTGACAAAGCTGTGGAGATTTCAGAGTTCAGTGCAGTTCATTATCTCTCCTCTTAATATTTAATTCAGCGATCTGAAAAAGTGATGTAACATTTATGAAGCGATATGTCTCAGGGTCGCACAGACACATTCATTTCAGCTGAACATTCCTCTGTCTGAGAGACGTTTTCTTCAGCTTTCTTCTCAGATTCAGATGACAGAAATGTTGGCCCAGTTTAGCCGTTGGATACTGAATTGCCAGAGAAGTGTGTGTATGTGTATGCTTTTCACTCTGGTCAATTATAAGCCATTACAAAACATGCTTGAGTTTGGAAAGATTTTGCATATGGCCAAACTGATGACTTCCCACTTTGCTCTGTGTGTGTGTGTGGAGGTGTGATGCTATTCACAGGTCTCAGATGTCTACTCTGTGGTTGTCCACAGTGACTGTGCTCTATCCTCTGCTCATCTGAGAAAGTGATTTACACACTTCAGCACACTCCGCTCATTAAATGGGTTAATTACCTTCACTCAGTGTGTTCCTCTGGCCTCCAAAGGGCTTGCACAAGGCCAGCAATTCATCCCTTGTTTCACTTCAACCAGAGCAAACAAAATTCTGAAGGAGTCAAAGAACTCAGAAAACTGAAAGTCAGTACACGAGAGGTCTGTTTTGACTCCAGCTGACTTTTCCTCTTTATGGAGTAATGATGAGCTCTACTGTCTTTGGCTATAGGTTGATTCCAGAAAAAGTGCGCAAATGGATATGATAGGAAGCAGTCCAATTCAAACACCACACACATTTGTTTGCTTGTAGTTACCACACACACACTATAGGTTCTTTCTCAAATCCACATTTACATTGGAATACAACAGTAAGATTTCTGAGTACAATTACTTGGAAATTATCATGAGGAATTTTGTGTGAACTGACGTCAGGAAACATTACCAAGAAAGAATAAAACATCTGTATGATTATCATATAATTTGCTGAAATCTTTTGATTCTGGTGATTTCAAGCTTAGCATAGTGCAGTAAGTCAATGAAGAAGAAGAAATCAGGAAATTGGCTTCAGAAATAACAGAGCTGTGGGTCAATTGTGCTGAGGACAAAATGAATGGGACACTTCATGATGTCAGCCATGAGCGAATCACCCGAAGAAGAAGAAAAAAGACTCCATGTGGGATTTGTTCATACTGTACATTTACAGTAACAGCAGTTGGCAAACACCCTTATCCAGAGTGACTTACATTTATGTCATTTACACTCCTGAGGGTTAAGAGCCTTGCTCAAGGGCCAGCAGAAGCAGTGCTGGGATTTGAACACACAACCTTTGATCAGTAGTCCAACATCATAACCACTGAGCTACTACTGCCCCTGTGCATTATACTTGGTCTGCAAGTTTGAGCAAAGTTATGCCTGAACTTCACCAGTAAAAGTTCTGAGTTTAAAAACTGTTTGAAAATTCAGTCACAGTCTGTTAATATAAATTCTGAGTTTGCTGTCTTTTGGACATTTTATATGGTTCTAGTTCTATAATGTAGGTCTATAATATTATTAATATTCATCTTTCTGCTCTGTATTATTCACAAGGCTTTCTTTCTCTTCATGTAGATGTACTGTAGATAGTCACAGAATATGTATTAAGAGGTAACTAATAATAATAACAACCAAAGCCTCAGTTTCACTTACTAATAGCTACATTTAACAAATACTTCCATAGGTCAGGTCAGAATTAAATTTTTTGGTAATTAATGCAATTAATGTTGGGTCCTAAGCCTAACCCAACAGTGTGTAGATAAAGTAACTCAACATACGTCCTGTTATATATATTGACCCAAAATTGGTATTCTATATTCTATATAATATCTATGGTGACCCTTCAACATAGCGTTAGATCTATTCACATCTATCCATCCTGTGGGTAGAAAGAAGGACCGTATCTCTGTATTGATATGTAATATGTCATAAAGGACTATGGTGATTATGGCTATAACTAACTGCAGTATGAGGACACTGAGGTACTGGACCTCGTTAATTTATTATTATTTTTTTTGTTACGTCTGATTGTCAAATTCAGTTCAATGTAGTGGCAGGATGTAGCCTAATATACTGAAAACCTTTCAAGACTTTCAAGAATACTCAATCAGTTGATGATGATCAGTTTTCAACTGACCTCAGAGCAGCTCAGGAAGACACTGTAAGTTTACCCATAGACTTAATCAACATTATGGTCCCCTGGGATAGGCTCCAGGCTTCCCCATGACTCTGTGTAGGATAAGCGGTACAGAAAATGGATGGATAGATGGATGGATGGATGGTTGGAGTCCAACTGGTAGATGTCATTTTTAATGTACAGTATACTTTTTTCAGTAATCAGTGAGGAGGCGCAAGAGAGAAAAGGAGGATGAGCACATGCACAGAGAGGAATATTCATTGTGATATGGGTCACATTTATGCAGTGTGGACCTCAATAAAATGTTGATCCTAGTTACGGCCCCGATGGAAGAATTAAGCCCACACACACACACACACACATACATACATATCTCTATAAAGTGCAGTGTACACAGCTTTGGTAACGCATAGTTTTGCCAATGCATAGAACCTGAGCAGTTGAAACTCTTTGTGTGTGTATTTGTGAGCTGCAGTCCAGCTCACATTCAGCTGAAATCTAATGTCAGCCAACACAATAAACCCAGAATAAGCCAAATACCGCACCTGTGTACGGGTTTGGAATCGTTTATCAAATTCAAACCTAATGTACCTCTTTTTGTTATGTTGTTCTTATCTGTCTGTCTCTGAAACAGGTTTCTGCTGGCTAAGCCACTCAGCCTATACAAACTGTGCTCTCATGTCTTTGTGAGGACTCAAGCTGCTTGCCATGAAAAGAGCCTCTCCAGAGCGGAAGAGAAGAACAGAATAGCCTGAATCCCCCCTTCACTCTCTTGCTGTCTGTCTCTGAGCCTCACAGAGCTGGACTCATTCCCCTCTCAGCGACGGCCCGTAGTGCAGTGAGTTTGCAGGGCTGTTTCTCTTAAGATATCGCTTCTGTGCTCCACTTACAGTACATTACTGTCTGTCTGTCTCTCTCTCTCTCTCTCTCTCTCTCTCTCGCTCACACACACACACACACAAGAAACACCACACCAAGACTGTCCTGAGTAATTTATTTGCATGTGGAATTCCATGGGCAGTTGAAATGCAGCTAAAATAAATGATGGATGGCAGCTTTGTTGAGCAAACAGCTTGTGCACTCATATTTAATGATAACTGGACCAAATCAATCATATAACTATACAAATAAAGGCCAACACTCCCACAGAGATGACGGAAATAAACACATCCAGTACGATTTAGATTGATTTCTAATAAACCCAGCACTTCATTATCGGCGCTGTGCATTGCAGGACATTTGAGGTTTCATTTCCTGTAAAGTGTCAGTTTGACGAAGTAAACTCGGGAGCGTTTTATGAATTTTCTCCTGCGTAATGCGACGTGAGCTGAGAGACAAGCGGCTTGGCTAGCATGCTTAATGCAGTCAGGAATGTCTAATTGGCATACAATGATATAATCAGTTGACTCAAAAATACACGGTATGTGCAGTGAAAAACAGATAAATAGATTGTGGATTGGGAAGACAAGTAAATTAATACGAGCGATTTAAATCCGATTGATTTGCCATTCATTTGGTTATAAAGCTGTTTGAAATAGTGAAATGTGTTGTGATGGCAGTTTTCTTTAAGGACTCTACAGTCGTGCGTTCGGATTTTCTAGGAGATAACTGGGACAATGCTTTTGAAATTGCCTTTCTGCGCAGCAGACCTGCCTCGCTGTCACAGTTAGATTATCTCATATCCCAGTACACACCATTAGAAGTCATAAGCCTGATTCCATCATCTTAATGCTCAGCTAAAAGCGTGGGCTGTTTATTCTGAGCTGGCACAAATTGTCTCCTTTAGAAAGCAGTGCAATATCATTGACATAAAGCATTCAATAACATTTTAATCACACACGCTGAGCCCTGCCAAAACACTTTCACAGCTAAATATAGAGGAGAACAGAAAAAAAAATCCAACACACTGCCTCCTTTAATCAGTTTAATAAACCGGCACATAATGTGGTTAAAATGTCATTAATAGGATTTTAATATCAGCTACAAATAGGATGATTTCTCAGCCTCATTTCACAGCTTGAGAAGATAAAATGAAGTCCTGTTCAAATGTACTTGCCCCTGCTATGTACAAAAACTGTGAAATCTTATGATCCCATTAACCCAGATGTCAAAAAAATGTACATATACCCTATGACATGCTCTGAAGGGTTAGTGTGAAAACAAATATGATATTGTGACATCGTATACTTTTTGCATGGCTGTACAGCATCATTTGCACCGCCTTTTCTGACTTTCTTCAAAGTCTTAATAAATCCGTTTGGTATGCAAGGCATTATAAATTTCAAGATTTATTTTTCTCGTTTGCTGACATTCTTTGCACTCTCATTCCTTCATTCATCCTTTCATTGATCTAACTCAAAGAATTTTTTTTCCACAGCGTTATTTTGTGAATACTGTAGGTCAGGAGGTTTTTCTGCAAAAAGGTGGGAAAAAATGAGCTGCAGTGAAAGGATGTCTGAAGAAGTTCATGGGTTCTCTCTCTCTCTATCTCTCTCTCTCTCTCTCTCTCTCTCTCTCTTTCTTTCTTTCTTTCTCTCTCTCTCTCTCTCTCTCTCTCTCTCTCACACACACACACACAGAGAAAAGTATCCCATCCCCAACATGTGTTGGTTGTGCTTTCTAACAAAATGACATTAAATGCCCAGAGCTGTTGTGAATACTATGAATAGAGACCGTTTAAAACGTTTTCATAAAATGATCTTCTAACATCTTATCTTACAAATTTCTTACCGTAGAGCATAGCGAACTTCATTCAGTTCACCCTAAACCTCAACCGAGCCTCTAAAAATCTGCCTCCTTGTTTCTGTGACTTTACTGCCAGTTTTTCAATGCCAGATAATCAAAGCCTGTAATCCTCTCCTGTCAGTTCTGTATTATTTATTTATTTATTTTATTTCATCCATGTTTGTGTTTTATCCCATTTCTGCCATTGGCAATGCAGGGTGTAAACCATCCTCTTTTTTCACATTTCAGTATTGGATTGGAACATTTTCTAACAGAATCATGATTTACATAAATAACGCTGATGCTTTCCCAAGCCCAGTTCAGCATTAATGAAAGCGGCTAATGTGTTTGATTGAAAGCCACTCTGTTCCTCACATGTTTTGAGTTTGTTCAAGAAGACAGCTCCATTATATCAGTATTGCAGTGATTGTAGAATATTTGGACAGTAATGTGACAATAATTGTGAGAGTTGGTGAGATACCAAACACACGCTTGTCACACAAAGGCACAGGAGTCTTTAACACATAAGAAAGAAAAATTTGACCAAACAACATTGGACATGGAGGCAAACAAAAACACAATAACACACAGAAAAAACGCACACTGCAAAAAAGAAAAAAAAAAAAAAAAAAAAAGAAATCATGACTCTCATTACCATTATGCAAATGAAAGCAAATATTAATAATAATAAAAAAAAAACAAAAAAAAAAACAAAGACATACCATACATTATTTATGCAACAACACTACAGTACACAAATGTGGTTAATATATAAAGATCCTAAGCTTATGTTTAATCAATGCATTATTCATTTGTTCAGATGTCTCTCTGGTTAATTTATTCATGTTAAATTAACACAAAATAACGAAAATGAACAAGCGCTATATCAAATTATATTATATTTAAAATGATATTACTTCACATCATATTGCATTTATTTAAATGTATACATTTAAAGTTTTGGGATTAACCATTTTTTAATGCAGCAAAAAAAAAAAAAATAAAAAAAAAATATATATATATATATATATATCAGCTACACACTGATAAATGAACATTAAACAGGAAGTGGATGATTTGGTTATTGAGTCCATGTGATTAGAACACTGGAGTCACATGAATGCATGGGCGTTACAGCTGGGCTGTAAATGTGTTGTTTATTCATAACTGGGTCAAAATGCTCTGTTGATTATTTGAGGTTCATTGTCACTTTGGTCTTGAAGGTCAGCTTGACAAATAGCCTGTATATAGAACAGTAACGTGCTTGTGTGTGGGATTTCAGGCTCTGATATAATGTGTATGAGTATGTGCTTTTTAAATGTATGCACACATGTACTCCTTAGGGAGTGTTAGTGTGTGTGGGTGTGTAACTAATCAATGCGGAGTGAAAATGGCAGCTAGGCATCGTTCTATGATACATCTCTTTATGGTGCTACACACTTTAAATGCCTGCTATTCATGTGCTGTTGGAGGATGTCCAGGCTTAGAGAGATGCTGATAGGAAAAGGTGTGTGTGTGTGTGTGTGTGTGTGTGTGTGTGTGTGTGGGTGGGTGTCTGTGTGTGTGGGTGGGTATGATCATCACCCCCAGGAGACCCAGCTCTTAAAGTGCTTGGTGGGTGAGAATGAATAGAGAAGCTTTAACAGCAAATAAACATGAACGGATGTGTCAGTTTAGTACACAAAGCTCTTCACAATGTCACTTCACAGAGTCCATCACCCATTTGTTCTCTAGCTGCATTCATGTGCTTATTGGAATTAATAAATCAATTCTAATCATAATTCCTTGTGGTGCCTTTGTGACTTAAAAAAACGAGCAAACAAACAAACATAATGCCTTTATGGTGCAAGTAGACAAATGACAAAAATAAAGGAAAACCAAACATAAAGTGTGTTAGTTAAGGTTTTGAGCTATTGCAAGCCTCCAGAACAGCTTCAGTGCTCCGTGGCATCAATTCTACAAGTCTCTAGAACCCACACTGGAAGAATAAACTCCATTCTTCCAAAATAATTCCCTCAATTGGGGTTTTAATGATCGTCTTTCAAACATGGCCCTCCAAAATCTCTCATAGGTGTTCAATTGGTTTGTGGCGACTGTAAAGGTCATAGCATATAATTTATTTCATTTTCATACGCATTAGACCATTAAGTGAGCCCTTGTGCCTCATCCTGGAACAAACCACTCCCATCAGGATAGAAAAGTTTCATTGTGGGATTACCTATTGATTTGCAGTATAAGGGGACAAGTGGTTCCAAACCACACCAGGACAATGCCTCACACATCATAACAGCTGCGTTTTTTTTCACTTTAATTTGTCTAACACACAGCTTTTCTTTCTGATATACAGTATATTCTCTCTCCTTGCTTGATGACAGGATTGCCTACAGCAGGAACACCTGGCTACAGAGCGCTGCTGAATATTTGCTTAAATATTTGTTTATGCCCCCACTCTTTCTGCTATTTTGGTCATCTCTGTGGGAGTAAATTAAATTGATTAGTCTCCAACTCCTGGTGCACTCCTGCTCTTTCTTTTTCTTTTGTTTTGTGTTTTTTTTTTGTCCCTGTTTTTCTCGCCATTTTCCTCGCCAATTTGCTCACCTGCCAATCCCCATCCCCCAGCAAGCTCTCCACTATCATATGACAGCTACAAACTAGAGAAGGTGAAGGCTAACATGTGCTTCCACTGAGACACGTGAAGCCAGCTAATTGCAATTATGACAAACATACTGCAGATAGTTGGATGACTTAATCTATTACTTAGGTTACATTCCTTGAAGTTTTTCTCAATCTCTAAATTTCAGTCAAATCTATCACCAGTAGCAGAAACTACAGGTAAAAACTATGGTGTAAAATGCATCTTTAACTAATTAAATTCTAATGCTTTCTACTACAAATACCATTAAAACTATTAACAAATGTAGTGTGTTTTAAGCCATATTCTATTAGGATTTAATGGTTTGTATTTGTTTCCACTAGACATAGCCATGCCACCAATAGAACCCAACACGTTACCAGTAGAGACACACAAGGACCATTATTGTTTCCATTAAAACCAATACAATTCCCAATATAAACATTAATACCATTAGAATTTCTAATAATGGTTTCTATTGTTTTGTTCAGCAGGGACAGAAAAAGATCTATGCTAGTTAACTAGATATGATCATGTATTCTTTATACAGTTGATGTCATAAGTTTACATACCCTTTGCAGGATCATAACAATTGCATTTTGTTTTTTATGTGGTACTGCCCTG
The DNA here is from genome assembly GCA_024331685.1 of Stegophilus panzeri. Lineage (NCBI taxonomy): Eukaryota > Metazoa > Chordata > Actinopteri > Siluriformes > Trichomycteridae > Stegophilus > Stegophilus panzeri. The sequence continues at coordinate 25,839,259 of JANDJT010000179.1, forward strand.
AATAAACTATTCCACATAACAGATGTTTACATACTGTATAGTCCTCAAGACACAATAATAACTGAATTTACACAAATGAACCAGTTCAAAAGTGTACACACCTGGATGATCAATGACTGTTGATCTTTTGAACAGGATTAGTTTTGTAAATTTTTATTATTTTGTCTTCTGGAAAATGTAAATATCTTATGTAGCTTCTGAATGGCAGTACTAAATAAGTATAGAAAGAAAGAGCTTTAAACAAAATAATAATAATGTACAAAGATCATTAAAAAGAGACTTAAAGCAAATCTGTGTTAACTGCATCCACAGGTGTTCTGTATTTGACTGACATCTTTCACTACTATGTATTTATATATATGATTAGGAAGAATACTATGTAGTATACAGGATATACTAGTGCAGTTTGCACTGTACGAGCATGCTATTTTAACACAGCTGGTGTGTTTGTGCAGGGAAACACAAAAATGTGTAGGACAGGGTTACACCAGCGCTTTAGCTGGGAAACATTGAGTTAGTGAGTCAGAAAAGAGAAATCAATACTCCAGTGCATGTCTCCTTTCACCTAAGCGTGTGTATGTGAATATGGAATCAGATTTAAAAGTTCACTGTGTATGTCCTTTTCTGCTATTTTTCACATGCTCACAAACAAGCAAGGACACCTACAATCCAAAAGAGCCAACACTATCCTCCGGGGTGCACATCATGTGGCTTTATTGTGCTACATGTGCTAAAAGCAAAGAGGTTTCACCTGAGAGAGGGTCATGAGTGGCCGTGCTGGAGATCTGAGGACTAGCACTAACACACTGAGGATATGGCTGTGAACATGAATGTGCCTGTTTAACTCCCCAAGGGGACAATCGGAGTGAGGGCATTATGAACAGAGGACACTGTGTGCACCCACTAACACAAAAGGTAACAGAGAGAGAGAGAGAGAGAGAGAGAGAGAGAGAGAGAAAGCACTGCCTTGAGAAGCCTGGTACAGTGATGCTGCCATTATTCTTTTGTGAGATCCTCTTGTGGCCCAACAAAGTGGAAATACAGAGACAAGATTAATTCTGTCATGAGGAAATTGTAAAATTTGAGCAGAATAATAATAATGATTGACCGTTATCATGTAATTGTATGTATTGTAATTGTATTGTATGTACTATAATGTAATATAATTTACGTAATGTCATGTACAGTGCCCTCTGAAACTATTGGAATGGCAAGGCCAATTCATTTATTTGTGCTGTACATCAAAGATATTTGGGGTTGAGATCAAAAGATGTATATGAGGCGACCGTTTAGGATTTCAGCTTTTATTTCTTCATACTTACACCTAGATGTGTTAAACAACATAAAACACAGAAATGTTTGTATCAGCAAATGTATTGGAACCAGTTTAAGTTTTTTTTTTGTAGTAACTTAAAGTAAATAACACACACACACACACACACACACATATATATGTATATGTATGTATATATATAT
>JANDJT010000179.1:25846462-25856655 GCA_024331685.1 Stegophilus panzeri
TATATATAAAACAAACACTCAAGCAGTGCAGAAATGCCATCATGCAGGAATACCTGCAAACAAGGAGCCAATCTCATATAAGAAAACGTTTAGTGATGCAGACTTGCATGAGATGTGTGTTTTTGTGATGTTCTCAACAACATGTTCTCCCAACGATAGTGAGCTAATTACAGTGCTCTTATGAAAGTCAGGTTTTACATATCATGTTACTTGGAATTGCAGCACACAGAGTGGATAGCTTCAATGCCTGATGCAGACCGCACTACAGTTTGGTTGATGGGAACACCAGTTCCAAGACAACTGTTCTCTCATCTTATCCAGTGCTCAAAAACAGTGTTCAGTAAAAAAAACAAAAAAACAAAAAAAAACAAAACCAAAAAAACCCCCCCAAAAAACCAAACCAAAACAAAAAAATCTGTGATTTTAATTACAGACAGCACTACAGTCATTGCTGTAGAAAATTAATCAATACTTTTGACCAGTCAGAATCAAGAATTCAACAGCGCTGTGGAATAATGGTAATCATACTTTGTTTGATTTACAATATTTAGGTTGAATTGTTGAAAATACCCTGACTGAGTCATAATATGTAAGGTAGGACTTAATAATAATAGTAATTAAATCCTGATTGACCAAAATGTTGGATTTCAAATGCTCACAATGGCGTGTTAAAATGTGGGTCACAATGATGCTGTTCCTCTGATTGACCTGTAATGAGTTATCATTTTAACCAGGTGTGACGACGAAGAGGGATGGGCCAGGCTGTGAGGACGCACGACTCGCAATGAGTCTAATCAGTGGGAGAGATCGATAAAGGAGTGGCTGGAAGAGCCAGAGGGAGAGAGAGAGAGACACATGTGCACTTTATGTTTGAGTTCTGTTTGTGTGTTTCTCTTGTGTTTTATGTTCTGTTTATGATTAAATATTACGTTTATGTTCAGTCGGCTCCTGCCTCCTCCTCGCCTGTCTTTGAAGTGTTACACCCAGACTGAGTCATAATATATTGGTAATCATAGTAAGTGACTGAGATGCAATGTTAGAGTTATAATACTGTTAATATCCTGAGTAAGTTTAATGTGTGTCAAGTATCACCAGTGTCCATCTCATATACTTAGACACAGTGATTGATTTCTAAAAACATATACTAGTCCACTCTATAGTACACAACTTAGTGCCTTCTTTGAGAGAGAGAGTGGGAGTCAGGGCAGGGAAGGAGGAAAGGAGAGGGTTAAAAAGCTTGATCTAATCACTCTAGATCAACGATTATGTTGATGGACAATGTAAACCATCTCAGCATACAATAAATCACTGCAAAATATTGCAAGGTTCTGCCGCCCACGGCCGGGATACATTATGACCTTCTTATACCCACTTAAAAGATGTCTCCACCTGCACTCATCATGCGCTTACCCTTAGAACCTTTCACGTTATCTCGCATTAATGCCGTTGAACAAGGCTCTTCACTTTAGAAACTGGGTCATTCTATGTAAAGGGATGACGAAGGAATGCATAGAATATTACAGAAGGAAAGGACTTGGTCTCCATACATTGTGGAAAGGTCAAGTTCATTGCTTCTCACTAGACAAATACATGAAATTTTGAAAATTTTAGTCATTTCAAATGATTAGTTTTAGGGTTCGTTTTTAAAAGATTTTTACATCCAAATACACTTCATACTAATTCACATTGTACTGCAGGTTTGGGGAAAAGATAAGCCTCACTATAAAGATAAGCTTCACTATCACATCATAAGCTTGGTTTAATGACTTTCTCTGCAGTATTATTAAGTTTGTAGTCGATTCCAGCAGTCTGTGTAGGGAGACACGTCCCAGTAGGTCATCATCCTGAGCCACTGCAGCACAGGTGCACCGTCTGTCGCTCGGTGCGTTTGAACAGAGATGAAAAAGACACATCAATCCCTCTCTTTTCTTTGCTCTTCAACTTTTTTTCTATATTAAACAAAGGATGAACACTCTAGTACTGTGAAACAAAATGGAGACAATAGACATACTTTGTGTGTGTGTGTGTGTGTGTGTGTGTGTGTGTGATGCAACACTTATCCTGGATTGATTCCCAGTCATTTTCTGACCTGAATTTTTTTCTTCTGCACCATATAAATCTGGTATCTTTAGTTTCAGCCCCTATAACTATGGAGAAGCTTCCATACCAGAAGGACAAGCAATCACACCATGAAATGCGGTATTGCTTTTCATTTGTGACATGAGGACAATATACCATTAAAGCATTCACATTAACAACATAAACAAATGCCTTCTTTATGATGTCTGAAGATACTGTACAACAGTGGTCACCAACCCTGTTCCTAGAGTTTTACCTTCCTAAAGACTTTAGCTCCAACCATAATCGTGCCAACCTGACCATCTAATCATTGCCTTAAGAAGTTCTTGATCAACTAAAACAGGTGTGTTGTGTGATTTTGGTTGGAGATGAAACCTGCAGGAAGGTAGAGCTCAAGGAAGAGGGTTGGTGACTACTGCTGTACAACAATGCTGAAAGTCTAAGAAATTTGATAACATAGCCACTGGGCCCTCCAGTGAGCTGTAAGCATTTTCTAGTCAAATAAAGACTTTATTATGTTTTAGTGTTCTGAAAAGCTTGACAATTAAAGGTTTAATGCAGTAGGAATGAAGAAGCGATGAGTCACGCCTCCTGTAAAATTATGCTTACAGACCCTTCTACTCTTTTCCATATACAAACATGTTCCTGAGTGTGGCTTAGGGCTGTGATTGGATATTGATTGTATTTTAGTGTGGCACTAATGCACTGCAGTGGTGAAACTAAAATGCAATGCAAAACAGAATTACATTCACCTCTGATGTGAAGTCAGTGCTTAAGTCTTTAAAAAAAAAACATTTTTCACTGAACAGTTTAAATGGCATAAGATCAATGCAGTGAGGGTTTTTGCTTTTCAGTGTGACATGTTGACTTCACAGTATGCAACAAATGAAAGCAAATGTATTGCATTACATGTTCTTCCAGTCTGTGTTGTTGCTTTTCTAACTAGCGCAGAACCTTCTCCATAAATAAGTTTCCTTCTTATCCATTCTCAACTATCTTGACTGCTTACTCACGTCTGATATGTCACTTATATAGACATATAGGTATTTTTTCTTACAGTCCCAAAGCTTCAGACAGTACAAGTTTGCTGAGGATAAAGGGACTATAGGATGCATTACCTCTTCTTATCCACTCCCTTCTCCCTAGCAAGCCATCCATTTAGGCAGTATGCAAATAGGCCTGTTTGTTTGGAAATGTGAGGAGGAATAGCCTGTAATTGCCTGATATTTATATTCCATTGACTTAATGAGGCTGCACATTAGAAGCCATGTGAAGTTTGGGGTTAGGGCTGGATACCAGAAAGCTGCTCATTAGTATGTTGCTCTGTAAGAGCCAATATGACAGGGTCATGTCTTAAAACAACGTTAAGATCAGAACCGTGCTATTTAAGTCCAGAAGTGTGCTATTTAAAAGCTGGAAAAGCAAAACTCTCTGTGTGGTAAAGAATAAAAAAGTTGAATTCTTGGTGGATTATAATCCTTCACAGTTTGCAGTTGTTTCAGCGAACATGACAAGCCTCTACTCTGAAATTTGAACACAAATGACTATAAATTGGATATGAAATTTGAAATTTGCTTGGTCTTAGGAAGAAATGATCGTCAAACGGGTAGATATTATTCCTCTGATCAAAAATACATCATCTTCTCCCCCTGCAAACTGTTTTTGCAATTTATTTTCATGGCTGTTTAATTCACTGCTGCACGGAGTTCACCTCTTCTGAACACGTCTCATCTGCATTCTGGTAAAACATGAATCAGCTTGCAGGAGTAAAGTGATGATAATGTGATTCTGATTGTAATGAAGCAATGAAACGAAAAGCTTGATTTCAGCTTCAGACCACTATCACATCACCGTGACTAAAAGGCCAGAGACTGGAAGTGGAAACGAAGCTAAAACAATACAAAACATGCCGGGACAACGTTACAGCCTGAGTTCATTTTGATCATCACAGTGTGTCAAAGCAGGACATCTCAACATGCACCGTGATACAGTATGCTATGGGGTTGATGAGAAAATGATCTCATTGATGCTATCTGACACGGTTCTTAATGCGGTTTTGATGACAAGTGGCCCGGACCAAACCTTATCACAGCACACTCTCTCCTGTGCGCTCATGCTTTTTTTTTTAAATTCACTCTTTCTTTCCTAAAAATAAAGACCCAGCTGCGACATTGTAAAAAAACAACAACAACATATTTTCACTTGCTAATATGGTGGCACTGCATCAGTCAAAAACAGCTTCATTATGAATTCTCTCTGACCCTGCTTTCACTGTGTTTGCACATTAGAGCTGACCTGGCCAGTCCTACCGATTTAAAGTGGACACTGATTTCACATAAATGCTAATTAAGACTAGGCTAATTAAAGCCAAACATATGATATGCTAAACAGGAGCAATCTGGAGATGGACATTAACAATTACTGGGTGTAAATGAACTTGTATTCCTGAAATAGTGTTTTGTTTCAATTCAAACAGGGTCATGTTGAGATGCTAATATTTCTGAGCTGATATCTATTGTGAGTGTTTTGTCCAGTTGAGTGTCCTATCATGTCTGTATGAAACAGACATTACAGCTAAGGACACTGACAGAAAGAATGCAGCAGGTGTGATGCTCTAGAACGTTCCTCAATAGGCACTATTGTTATAAAATTAGCATCACAAGCAGCTGTTGTTGTGTTCTGTGTTTCTCTGGATCTGTATCATCCAAACAAATCCAAACCTGTACAAATGTTTCCATAATCAGTGCTTTTGTCATCCAAAGCAGAATTGTATCCATTGGGAATTAATTTGACCCTTTTTATGCGAAGAAAGAAAGGGATATATATCTAACATGAAATTAGCAATTGTAAAAGCATTTTTATGTTCTGTGATCTTCATAAAAAATACTGGACTGCTGTCCACAGCAGAGCATCAGACTCTTCAGACTGTTACGACCGCTAATGATTTGTTAACCTCATTGCATCCTTGCTGGGTTTTGAATTGTTGGAACGTTCACATATATAATTAATTCATTAAGTAAGGAATAAATGTCAATGGGGTGTGGTCTTATAGGAAAATCATCAATGATGGCATAGTGAGATGCTATTATAATCTCAAAGTTGTTTCATTTCCAACAACAGCATGTCTGGAAGTGTTTTGCTCCTTTTAAACCACAGCAACTTGCCAATGATTGTACTTTTTATTCGTTAAAAAATGACTCATTGGCTCATGACTTATAATAACAGAATAACAGAATACCTTACAGAACACCTTTGGTAAATTGTTGCCTTTTGTACCCAGTATACACTTTATTAAGACTATCAAGAAAGCTAATATATATTTAATATTATGTACTCCAAAGTCTAAGCTCAAGCTACTAGCTAGCTTCTTGATTGCCAAAATGAACAGGGTTAGCATTAGATTATTTTATGTCTTAGTCTACAGTTGCCATCCTTTATTAAAGAATCTCCACCACTAACCACAGTTCTGCTTGCTTGTTTCCTCTTCTTATTGTTTTCTTTTACTTTTCTGGCTTCCAGACAGGTAGGTTCTCTTCATTTTGAAAAGCACAACAAAATAAGGTCCCACATGCTAGTGCGAAGGATCCCCCATTCCCAAGGGCGATTCCGGGTATAGCATTGTACATTATCCATCTGAGGATTTGGATGGAGTACTGCACTTTGAGATTTGACATTTTCATGGACTTGGTGTCAGCCTTCAGTGGGTCTCCTCAAAATTCATGGCCCCAAGCAATTTTCTGCCTTGCTAGCTAAAGAGCTATGCATCTGCTTGTTGTCTGCGCCATACAACATCCATCTATATTTATGTTTAGTCCTGTGGAAAGTCTGTGAAACCAGTTATTTCCTGTTATCGCTTATGTTATAACAGCTATAAAAAGCCGGTCCCTCACCAGTGTCTCTTTTTTCTTGCTCTTGAAATTTATAAGACCAGCAGCTTTTTAAAAATTGCAGCTTTTCATGTTACTGAGAAACTGAAAAGCCCCCCAGAAAACTTTACATTTGACTGCTACAGAGTGCTGACACTGACCACTCTTTCCAGAAATGTTAAATAAATGGCACTCAGGCTGCATTGAAACAGTCTCTATCCTGAAAAAGAAATGCGGAATAAACTGTTATGCATGATATGACTATGAGTTTTTATTTATAGCACATTGTCTATGTTTGTAACAACCATAGTGCGACAGTTTTTCTACAGGTAATAAATAAGCCAGCTCAGTCCTTGTCCCCATGTCCCCTTTTTTAAACTAATCTAAATTGGATCCGTGGGGCTTGTTCCTGACGGTCTAATACCCTACATGTACTCCTAATCGATTGATAATGCCTGTTGAATGTTCATGAGCTACACCTCACCTGAGTAGAGAGTAGAGAGGAGGCTATGCAGTTGGTTCAAATAATGGGGAAGTCGATCAAATCTGATTATTACCTTGTGTAGTCTAGACAGGCGGTAGATTTCAATTTGAATATATTTAGTATATATTTTTTTTTATCATTGCATACTTGCTGAATGAAGGTTTATGCAGGAACATTGTGGAGGAAATTTGAATATATGGGTGCTGGGATACTTTCAGACTATCTGGATGCCAGCAACACTCCTTGAAATCACTGCATCATCAGTTGAACTAGCATTAACACAGTATGTTTCTCCATTTCCCACTGCTCGAACAGAATGATCAAGAATGACTTTACACTTCCTTCTTCCACAAGAGTGAGATGAGTTTGCAAGAAAACCATGCAAACTGATTTCATACTTCCTCTGATAAGTCAACCAGGGTATCTCCATTATTTCCATAAGAGGTCATTTCAAAATAATAGTTAAGACTCAGATCTATTTAAGCTTTTATTTACAATATCAGATTTTCAGTGGGTCAAAACTTTACATATACTTAGTATGTGGTAGCATTGACTTTTAATTGCTTAACTTGAATCAAACACTGCAGGAACCAAATGGTCCCTTGAAAAAAATTCCTGGGACAAATTGTTCCGTGTAATTTTGGTGAAAAAGCGTCTTTTGTTTTCTTTAAGCCATTTTGTTTGATGCCATCTATTTTCTGAAGTGCACCAATCCCTTTCCAACAGAACACCCCCACAACATGATGCTGCCACCCCCATTCTTCACACCAAGCCTCACCCTTTATCCTTCATACATAATGCTGATGATTGTGGCTAAATTGTTACATTTTTCACAGTCCTCCAAATGGCTAGGTCTTCAACCTGTTCACATGCAACCTTTTTTTCTGGTGTGTTGTTCATGCATGACAGCCTTTCAGGCCATAGCCAGACTCTCTGGATGTACATACTTTGGTATCTGATGCCTCCAACTCCTTCACCATTTCCTTTATTGTTGTCTTTGGTTCAGTTGAACCTTTCAGATCAAAGTTTGTTCACCCCTGAGAGTTAATTTGTGCCTCCTTCCTGAGTGATGCAGTGTCAGCGCAGTCCCAATTCCCAGTGCGGTCCCACACCTACTACACCTCCAAAAATAGCCTCCATGATGTTTGTAACAGAAATGCATTCTATTAGTTAATAGCTATTTTCTTAAACTACAAGAATTCATTTTCAGTAATCATTTTATCCTGGTCAGGGTCACTGTGGATCTGAAGTCAAGCCCAGGAACACTGGAGTTACAGACATTCTCTTTAATTACATAATACAATAAGGTTTTGTAAAATTGTTCAGAAATCTTTCAGAAATCTAATATTTGCTCATTTCTGCTGACTCAATAAAGATATAAAATACTGCCGTAGTCATTGCCTGATCTTTTCACCCTCCTGATCTGATGATGTTCATGGACAATTGATAAATTTACCCTGACAGACAAATGACAAAAAGATGTATGGTCTTATCATTTCTTGAAGTACCTTTCGGGTAACAGTTGAACATTAGATACTTGAGATGAAAGCTGAGATGAATGGCCGCACCTCATCCCCTTCCATGCCACAGTACCTGTTTCCATTACACACACCATCGCTCCGTGAACAGCCTCTGTTTACCTGGGCTGTGTCCTATAACATGGATCTGAGTAACAGAGGCCAGTCCAGGCAATAGGAGATGTCCTATGGCTGGAGGAAAAGATTACATTTCCAACAAATTTCAAAAATTTCAAAAATTAAATAAGATACACTATTACATTAGTTGTCTTGGGTAGTTATTTCTGTTTATTACAATAAGCTGTCTTTTATTCTTTTGTAAATGCAGCATTAACCATAGAACAGCATTTGTAGATAGAATAACTTGCTTTACTTACAAATGCTTTGCTCTTGTGTCTAATTTGCTATTTCGGTACTGACAAATTCAGATGTTCAATCCCCAGCCTTTTATTCTGGCTCACTGAGCTCTTAAACTATTTCAGTCTGAATTTTGATTACTGCACAGCTTTGCAGAATTTCATTAAAGCCACTGTCTTGTAGAGGATTTCAGCAATATGCAGCTAACAAGCCAAAAGATGTTAGACTGTTTTGCTATGCAACTTCATTGTTTCTATTTTAAACACTTTTTTTGTGTGTACAGTTCTCAGTGTGCATTGTAGGCTTAATGCATCATTATATTTTTTCACTTAAAAGAACCAGAGAATGCATGTCAATCAATGTCACATATAGGTTTATAATCTTGATCAGCATAATATAAATAAAGCAAAAAATTGAGATGACAGTTACATTTGTCATGGGATTAGTTATCTGTTTTTTTGTGATGTACTGCTAAGTTTGATAATAAAGAGAGAGCGAGAGAGAGCGAGAGAGAGAAAGAAATTCACTGTTAAATGTACAACAGCTACATCTTGTGTTGGGAAGAAAAATATCAATACAACATTTTTATAATACACTACAGTATAAATCATTACTGTTTTACTCTGTATTGATTGAAACACAGGTCCTTATTCAGTTATTGAGTTATCTCCTTAAACTCCATGGGCCCAGATTCATCACTCTTATAGTTATATACTTAATACATTATCTTTTACAGTCATTTCTGAATAATAACTAAGTGGTTAAAAAATACCATTTAATAATATTTATTTGAATAAATTCAGTGCATAACATGTATATTCTCACTTGAACACCAAGTAAAGTGAAAAATATTATTTTTCCCGAATGCCATAGAAATCAAGGAATATCACATTATGAGTATTTGTGTTGATATCCTTCGATACACCACACTGTACACTCAGAAAAAGGGTACTAACTGTACTTTTCCTTGTTACAGGGCCGATACCCTCAAGTATGTTTAGTATGTACAGTATGAGCAGTGTACCTTAAAAGCTTTACTCTAAAACCCAATTACCATTTATGTATCTTAAATTAGTTTTAAAGGTACACTTTATTCACATTTCCAGGCGAAAGATTCATATTACAGGTGCAAAAGATGTACCCAGGTACCACACCATCAACAAGGTACAGTTTAGTAACAGTTAAGCATTATTTTTTTTCTGAGAGTGTACATTTGACGGCATGTAAATGTAACCCTATACTACAGAGTGTCCCCAAAGTCTCCACACATAGGGTAAATTAAAACTAGCAAAATGTAACTTTATTTACAAAGCATCCTCTACATGATTGCCATTTCTTTGTAAACACACACGGAGTCATCTCTCCAAACTCTGGCTCCCAGTTTGGAAACAATGTCGTGAGTGATGTGCTTGGCATGTTTCCTGTTAACGTCCATTGCTTGCTTGCTACCTATCTATCTATCTATCTATCTATCTATCTATCGATTCATCTATCTATCTATTTTTGGGCACTGAAGACACCAGTTGCTTAAGTTTAGCAGGCAGAATATTCCCCCATTCATCCATTATGCATTTCTTCAGCTGCGCAACTGTACGGGTCCTTCATTGCCTTATTTTGTGCTTCATAATGTGCCACACATTCTCAATTCAGAGACAGGTCAGGACTGCAGGCAGGCCATGCTAGCACCCGCACTCTCTGCTTACGCAACCATGAGCTTGTAATCCGGGCAGAAAAGATATATGAAAATATATGATATATGAAATACACCCCTAAGTGAAAATGTCCAAATTGGGCCCGAAGTGTCAATATTTTGTGTGGCCACCATTATTTTCCAACACTGCCTTAACCCTCTTGGGCATGGAGTTCACCAGAGCTTCACAGGTTGCCACT
>JANDJT010000179.1:25856755-25869392 GCA_024331685.1 Stegophilus panzeri
CCACCTGCACCTGAATCACGTTTCTGTTAACGAGCACACTTATATATAGCCATTGTTTGCACTGCTTCTCTGTCTTATGTTTGTCTTAGACCACTGTGTTCCATGTTACTGTGTTTATTGATCTTGTTAGTTTATGTTTAGTTTTTGTCTTAGTGTCTTAGTTTGTTTGTTTAATAAACTGCTTGAAAATCTGCGATTGCTTCCAAACCATCTTTGAAAAGTGACAGAACATGAGACCTTCAATGGAAGCAGAAGATCAAGATGAGGTACCTGGGTGTGACTATGCCACCTATGTTTGCGGAGTACTACACTACGCCAATGGGAGGAGGAGTACCATGCTGCGCTATGTAAGCAGCAGGTCACCAGGAAGTACCCGGGCTTCAATCTACCACCTGTGTTCATGGAGAACCATTCCATGCCACAACAACAGGAGGAGGAGTACTAAGCTGAGCCATGTAAGCAGCAGGTCGTCAGGAAGTACCTGGGCTTCCATCTACCACCTATGTTCACAAAGGACTACGCCATGCCAACAGGAGGAGGAGTCCGGGTACAAGTGGGAGTCTGTGGTCGGGCCTAATACCATCTCCCACCCTCCTTTCCCTTTATTGGATCTAGTTCAGCAAACGGAGTCAGCAGAGAACGAAAGTCAGCCTTGCTGCTCAGCTTTTCGGGTCAGCTGAGGACGCCGCTCAGTCACCCGGGTTGGCTGAAGACATTGCTCTGTGTCCAGACATACCCAAGTGCTCCCCTCTGTTTGCCAACCCCGTGCACAACGTCGCTCCGCCTTCCTGCTCGGCTGAGGACGTCTCTCTGCCTCCATGTTCCACTGAAGACGTCGTTCCTCTTCTTTGCTGTCTTTCTGTCATATATCAAGGAGGTAACTCTGGACTTCAGTTCTCATCAGCCACTGCACTGAATCACGTTTCTGTTAATGACCACCTAGTTCCATGTTACTGTGTTTATTGATCTTGTTAGTTTATGTTTAGTTTTTGCCACCGTATTATGCCAAGTTGTCTTAGTGTCTTTTTGTTGTTTGTTTAATAAACTGTTTGAAAATCTGCGATTGCTTCCAAACCATCTTTCAAACGTGAGTGTGTGAGCATGCGTGCGTGTGCGTGTTTGTCTATAACAAATTCTGGAAGACATTTTTATTTTTTATTTTTAGCTGGGAACATTTACAGTAACCTGAAAAGCCGAATTTAGTTTATAGAGATCAGTAAAGTTGCACCAGAAAACATTTTAAAGCCATAATTTTGCATTTCAGAGTTTAGCACTAGAGGGCAGCCTTGGTGTGTTTTAGAGGCCAAACAAGATGGAAGTCTCCATTATAACTTAGAAGTCCATTCTGCTACCACATTAATGATGTCTGTATATGTGGACATCATACTAGGACAAGTGAATGTAATGTTACTGAAACCTTTACATCTCTACTTTATGTACACACTGGGTTCATAATTCTTATGGTGAAAACAAAACCAAGATACAGTTGATACCATTATCTGAGAATGTTCAAACCAACAAAACAATTAGATTTTATGGGTGTTTCTTCAACATGAAGTAAATAGTAATACTGATTTTCATACCATACCGGAGAAACCAGAGTAGAACTCCACACAGAAAGGAACCTGAGCTATGGATTGAGCCCAGGATCCTGGAACTGCCGAGTCTGGTTTGTTACAATGTGGCTGATCACTGTAGTAAAAAAGTAAAGTGACAATGCATATTATAATGGCATATCGTCATCGCCATCATCAGTAACTGCTTTATCTTAGTCAGGGTGGTTGTGGATCCGGAGACTATCCTGGTAATATAGGGAACTCCTGGAGGAGATGGTGAAAGGGAATCCCATGCCATATAGTACTGTATAATTGTATAGTGTACATTTTCCCTATTTATCCTGGTAGCTTTTATTTTTAAATTATTTATGTTTATTGAGCCTTGTAATTCTAATATACATCTTATTCTGTTCACTGTTGGGTGTTGATTCTTTAACTCTACAATTTCTATTGATCCAAAATATGTATGTTCATACCTACAAGCTTACCCTGTTATTTGACTTCTAAATTACAATCCTAAAATTTCTGGCATATAACTTTAGAAGGAAATGTTTATTGGTTTAAAACTATAGTGTATGTTTAATATCCTAGATTCATACCATATGTATGTGTAATAGCGTCTGTATTTCTGCACATGGGCAACCGCTAGACAGCTATAACACACCTAGAAGTGTATTGAAAGCTGCTCTTGTTCTTTGTCTACTCTTTTATTTGTGGTTTCAGGTATTCTGGCAGTGCGTTTACATTAGGTGGGTCAGCTTTGCTCCTTCTCTGTGGTACATCTGCTGGGTGTGTGTGTGTGTGTGTGTGTGTTGTATGAATGTCTCATCCTGACTATGAACCCGATGCTCTGGTGGTTCCACTCTCTCTAGGCTAAAAGAGATGAATTATTTGGCGCCAGAGGACTGGAGGCTGCAGCAAGCCTGGTGTCATCAGTTTAAGAGGAAGAGACACACTGATGCTTGCACTATATAAATGGCTAAGCAACTGCTGACAGTCTGTGTGTCTGTGCTGGCATTGTCTGCTGCTTTCATTAGAACCACATTTAACACACACACACACTGTATGTGAGACACATGTCTGTGAGAATCTCCCATAGACACAATGATTACTGTGGCTAATTAATGCTATGTAACAATAAAAATTTTTTCAAAAGAAGGTGTAAAAACACTGTATTGAGGACCAAGTGAGGTTATGAGTACATTTGACACTATGCTAACGATGGGTCTTATTTATCAGTCTTGAGTATAAATATTTCCATAGGCCAAACGGAACTCCCATGCATATATTCCCCCGTAAAATTTCAAGTGCATTCACGGCTTAGCTGATTAACATTCAGCGACGCACCAAAAACTCCATAAAAGGCAAAGCATTTATACAAATGAAAAATGATAACATAACAAAACGGTGGAAGAGCACCTCCTAAACAAAGTTAAATCTTCCAGTAATGTAACACAGTGGTTGCAGTGCATCAACTACCATAGATGCACACAAACTCTTCCTCTTTTTATATGGTGCCATTACTTTTGTCCTAATTGAATGGCTGGTCTTATTTGTCTTAATGTATGGATTGGTTTTGACATTGCGTTCTTTCATTAATATGAGCCATTAAGTAATTAATATGAAGTGAGTTTAACAACATTATCTTTAAGTACATGTACTGCATTTATGTGAGTTTGAAATAAATAAACAATTTAAACCTGACAGGGGGCATGGTGACTTCGCGGTTAGCACATTTGCCTCAAACCTCCGGGGTTGGGGGTTCTATTCCTGCCTCTGCCCTGTGTTAATGGAGTTTGCATGTTCTCTCCGTGCTTCATGAGTTTCCTCAGGGTACTCCGGTTTCCTCCCCTGGTCCAAAGACGTGCGTTGTCGGCTGATTGTGATTTTCCCAAATTGTCTGTAGTGCTATGTAGCATGAATGTGTGCAAGATTGCCCCCTGCGATGGATTGGCACCCTGCCTTGTGCCCAGAGTATCATGTTATGGAACGTAAGGGAGGATTGCTTGGTTTTCCGAGCGTGACGTCTCCTCCATCTTCCTGCTGCATCGATGTTGGGGCGTAGTATTCTGTCACGTTATGGAATGTAAGGGAGGATTGAACGGCGGATGCAAGTGCAGTTAAAGACGTTTATTAGAGAGAGACAGGCAGACAAATCCAAAACAGTAATCCAAAGTGTGGTCTAATAACAGGCAAAAGGTCAGGCGATATACAAACAGGCATAAACTGGGTGAGGCTAGAATCGAAACGAGAAACAAGGTCAATAAGCATGAAACAAAATGAGAAACAATGAACAACCGCTTGGTAATGAGATAAACTCAATACTACGCAATGTGCTAAGAGACACGAGGGATTTAAATGACAAACATAATCATGGGTGAAACACAGCACAGCTGAAAACAATGATGGGCACATTCGGGAAACAACCAATGACAAAACAGGGGTGGAGACAGAACATAACCATAACAAAAGCACGTGTCCAAAGTAAACAAAAGCACGTGTCCAACGTAAACAATGGCAATGTCATTGAAGAACCAAAAGCGTGTGTTTGCAAAGAGCTCACGCATTGGGCTCGCACTTCGAGCTCGCACAACGGGCTTGCAATTCGGTTCTCCGAGCACGCTGCAATACTGCAGCGCTAGCTCGAGGGGAAATCGTGACAGAACCCTCCCTCAAGGACAGACTTCCCTCCCCTGGCAGTGCTGGCCCTTTGGGCAAAATGTCTTCAGCTGAACCGGGAGACTGAGCGGTGTCCTCAGTGGAGCAGGAAGTCAGAGTGACGTTCTCAGCGGAGTAGGAAGGCGGAGCATCACCCTCAGCGGAGCAGGAAGGCGGAGCGTCATCCTCCATCAACTCTGCAGGCTGAACTTGGTTGGCTGTGTCAACAGACTCAGGCGTGAGCAGAATGTGGTTGGTTGTGTCAGCAGACTTGGGCATGAGCAGAGCTTGGCTGTCCGTGTCAACAGACTCGGGCGTGAGCAGAACTTGGTTATCCGTGTCCGCAGACTCGGGCGTGAGCAGAACTTGGTTGTCCGTGTCAGCAGACACGGGTGTAAGCTGAACTTGGTTTTCCGTGTCAGCAGATTCGGGCATGATCAGAACTTGGTTGTTCCTGATGTCAGCTTCAGGCATTAGGAGAACTTGGTTCGTCGTTTCAACAGACTCGGGCGTGAGCATAACTTGGTTGGTTGTGACATTGGCTTCATGTGTGAGCAGAGCCTGGTTGGTCGTGACATTGGTTTCAGACTGGAACTTGGCGTGGAAGGTCACATCATCGATCTCAGACTGGAACATTGCGTGGGAGGTCACCTCGTTGACCTTTAGCTGGAACTTGGAATGGGAGGTCGCCTCATCGACCTTTAGCTGGAACTTGGCGTGGGAGGTCGCCTCGTCGACCTCAGACA
Source organism: Stegophilus panzeri (assembly GCA_024331685.1). Lineage (NCBI taxonomy): Eukaryota > Metazoa > Chordata > Actinopteri > Siluriformes > Trichomycteridae > Stegophilus > Stegophilus panzeri. The sequence continues at coordinate 25,861,716 of JANDJT010000179.1, forward strand.
GGAACGTTGGCTTGAGAGGCCTCTTTTCGACCTCAGGCAGGAACTTGGCTTGAGGGGTCGTCTCTTTGACTCCTCCGGCTGAAGCTCAGCAGATGAGACCACCTCGTAGGTCTCGAGCTGGAGCTCTGGAACTGAGGTCGCCACATTGACCTCCGGCTGGAGCTCTGCAGGTGAGACACTTCGTGAGTCTCAGGTTGGAGCTCTGAGAAGGAGGTCACCCAGTTTGCCTGCTCATAATAGGTAGTGAACGGCATGTCAAGTTCATCTCTGAGGCAGGGCTCCCCCAAAAGTTCCTCCAAGACGGCTCTGGATTCTGGACTGCCGAACACCATCACGAATAGTCCCACAAACTGACTGACATTCTTCAGTCCCCTGGATCCCATGGCTGCTAGATGCTGCGCCCACTGGCGAGCTGGGCCACAAAACCGGGACAACAGGCAAAATGTCAGGCGATATACAAACAGACATAAACTGGGTGAGGCTAGAATCGAAAACGAGAAACGAGAAACCAGGTCAATAAACATGAAACAAAACGAGGAACAATGAACAACCGCTTGGTAATGAGATAACTCAATACTACGCGATGTGTTAAGAGACACGAGGAGTTTAAATGACAAACGTAATCATGGGTGAAACACAGGACAGCTGAAAACAATGTTGCACACATTCGGGAAACAACCAATAACAAACCAGGGGTGGAGACAGAACATAACCATAACAAAAGCACGAGTCCAAAGTAAACAAAGTCAATGTCATTGAAGAACCAAAAGCATGCGTTCACTAAGAGCTCGCGTTTCGAGCTTGCGCAACGGGCTTGCGCTTCGGTTCTCTGAGCATGCTGCAATACTGCAGCGTTAGCTTGAGTGGAAATCGTGACACCGAGTTCCCTTGAGTAGGCTCCAGATTCCCCATGACCCTGTTTAGGATGAGCAGTACAGAAAGTTGATGGATGGATGGATGGATGGATTTCAACCTAAAAAAATAATCCCTATATAAAATTTAAGTTCATTCTTGATTATGTCATTTAAAGCAAAATTTACATAAATATTCAGGAGCTCTTGTAGGATATAAACATTTTCTGAACTAACTGGATGTTCATGAACACCACATTTCTTGTGTACATGCTCCTGCAAACAGTTTATGAATAAATCTGTTAGTATTCAGCTTGATATATGAGGCTTATTGTGAGGACATTTAGAATTTTTGGTCCTCACAAACAACTAAAGACATGCAACAATGTATAAATATGGGTATTTCCATTGACTGGTTGTGCTAGTGTAACTAAATGTCTTACCTCTAACACTACCCTCTGAGTCTGTAAGTTAAAATAAATCTTTTTGTTCTTGTACTTTTTTTTATTATTAAAAAAATTATTCAGTTTTTGTAAAACAAACAAACAAACAAACAACAAAACAAAAACCAGGTCAAAGATCCCCAATAGGGACCAGGCAAAAATCCCCACTAGTTCACCACTGTCTGGTGTTCCTTACCTTATGCTCTCTCTCTCTCTCTCTCTCTCTCCCTCTCGCACACACACACACACACACACATATACATACACACATGCCCCCATGTGAGGATGTAGTAAAATGGTGATGATATAGCTTCCTATATAGGTGTGTCACAGATTCATGATCTTTCTCTGGACTCCTGCTGGTTGCTGTAGGCAGTAGTTTACTGATTCAGGTGAGTGATGAGATTTAAGACAAACTCACCCTGTACCCTCTGACCATCTACTTCCCCTGTATCCTCTGACCATCTACTTCCCCTGTACCCTTTCACCATCTACTTCCCCTGTATCCTCTGTTTAAATGATTATAAATCCATGCAGCACTATCTAGCATATATAATAACTCTATAAACCTCTGTGGTTAATTCACGATAATCTTTCACAGTGATACCTAACATATTTCTTCACTGTGTCTGTCCATACATCACCTCCATTTTTCACTGTCTCCATTACTCCACTGTCTCTGTCCATACACCACCTCCAATTCTTCACCGTCTCTGTCCATACACCACCTCCATTTCTTTACTGTCTCTGTCCATACACCACCGCCATTTCTTCACCGTCTATGTCCATACACAACCTCCATTTCTTTACAATCTCTGTCCATAAACCACCTCCATTTCTTCACCGTCTCTGTCCATACACCACCTCCATTTCTTCACTGTCTCTGTCCATACACCACCTGCATTTCTTCATGTCTCTGTCTGTACACAACCTCAATTTCTTTACTGTCTCTGTCCATACACCACCTCCAATTTGTGCCTCTAAATGCTATTCCTATTCCTAATGCTATTCAAATTCTTTAAATGTTTATAAGCAGTGTTGGACAGTGGACGTTTTGCTTATCAGGGATAATATGACTAGCTAGATTAGAAGATAACAAGGAGTTTTGTTCTCCCCAAACTTCTTCTATATAAGGACATTTCTATCAGCATTGCTTGAACTCACATGGAGTTTATAAAAGCAGCGAACTGCAATCAACCTCACTTGCACACGTGTGGAGCTTGCAGGCGTTTTCATTAAGAATCTCTCCTCTCTTCACTCTAATTATATGCCAAATTAATATCAGGCTCAGCTTGTATTCAAACTGTAATATTTATAGTAATTACTGCTTTCACTCCTCGCAAGTGCCACCTGTTTATAGTTATAAGAAAAACAAGCCAACATGTTCTACTCTAGATGTTCTCTTTTCTAATGATGCCTTTAACAAGTCTTTTCTTCTTTGAAACATTGTAAAAGTTTATATTACCAATGTTACATATTTTCAGTGAATAAATATATATAACATCACCAGAAAAGTATGTGTGGAAAGCCTGGTAAAATCCTTTACACAAACTACAGGTTTTTCCTTTTTTCTTATAGCTCAACCACAAGTAAAGTTCTAGCATTTTAAAATCTGATTACTGACAAAAGTGAAAAGAGAGAAAATCATATTTAAAGTAAAAACAGCAACACACTGATTGTCGAAATTCAATTCAATTTGATTAAATTCAGTTAAATTATTTTTTATCTATATAGAGCCTTTAATAGTAAATATTGTCACACAACAGCTTTACAGATATCCGGATGTAAATATTAATTTAGATTTATCCCTAAACGAAACAGTGGCAAGGAAAAACTCAAAGCAGAAGTATAGCATCAGGATGAATCAGGCACATCTGGAAGGCAGACATCTCAGCAGACAGTAGGAGTAATGTGTACCTCGACAGACAGAGAGAGAGAGAGAGAGAGAGAGAGAGAGAGAGAGAGAGAGAGAGAACAGAGTATTAGGTATGCTTTTACCTTGTAGTGGATGTACATTGTGCACAGGTTGCAAGCAGGGGCTCCAGCGGGACTAGCTATGACAGCATAACTTAAAAGGAGAGCCAGAAAGTAATAGGCATGAGGACACCCTAGGAAATAAATCAGCCAGCCTCACCACCATTGCATTAATGTACTGTACATGTGAGAGTTGGGGGTGGGGTTGAGGGGGGTACATCATCCAAGCGTCCCAATTTACCCAAACACTATATGCCCATGAACCCTCCAAATCTGCATTTTTACCCAAGAGAAAGCTATTAAAAAAAAGCTTGACTGAACAAATGGGTCTGGTACACTAATTTGAAGGCTGTTCCTTAACTGGGGGGCTTTGTAAGAAAAATCTCTGCCCTCTGCTGTAGTCTTTGTTATTCTAGGTACCAACAAACAGCCTGCACCTTTTGAACACTGCAGATGTGGGGGATCATAAAAAAACAAATGTCTGCTCAGGGACTACAGAGCAAGAGCATTCACTGCTTTAGTAGTAGTCATTAGTAGTATTTTATAACTGATGTGAAGTTTTACTGGGAGCCAATGCAGTGTGTATAAAAGGGGTTATCTCAAATCTCCTGGTTCTAGTAAGGACTCTGGCTGCCACATTCTGGACAGACGGGAGCTTGTTTATTTACCTACTGGAACATCCAGACAGCAAGGCATTATAATAGTCCAACCTAGAGGTAACTAAAGCATGAACTTCTGTACTTTTTCTGAATCTTGTAGTGACATTATATTTCTAATCTAAGCATTATTTCGGAGATGAAAAAAGGCTATCCTGGTAATTTTAGCTACATGAGTTTCAAATGAGAGACTAGAGTCCAAGGTCTTTTATTGCCACACATGATCTAAATTAAAGGACATCCAGAATAATTGAGCTTACTTCTTGCTGTCTGTGGTCCTAGTAGAAGTACATCTGGCGTTTCTGGATTAAGTTGGCCGAAATTACTCAGCATCCAATGTCTAATGTCCTTTACACATTCCTCAACTTTTTTAATCTGGTGCCTATTATCTGACTTTGCTGAAACATACAACTCTGTGTTATGGGCATAACAGTGGAAGCTAATACCAAGTTTAAGAATAACTGTACCCAGAGGTAGCATATATAGAAACAGCAGTGGGCCTAAAACAGAGCCTTGTGGAACGTCAAACTTTAATTGAGTATGCATTTATCCCACCATTTACATCTACAAACTAGTGATCCTAAGACCTGGGCCAGGAGACAGCCATTACCTTAACTCCAACAGCAACATTCCAGCACCAAGATCAAGTAATACAAGCAAGTAGACACAACCCTGATAGAAGGCTGGCACAAGGTAATTTACCACTTTAATCAGCGCTGTCTCAGTCCTGTTATGGGGCCTAAATCCAGACTGAAAGATTTCATGAATGTTATTCATATGCATGTATGTGCCTAACTGCTGAGCTACAACCTTTTCTAGGATCTTGGAGATAACTTTGACATTGGTCTATACTTAAACAGCTGACAAAGGTTGAGGTCAGGTTTTTTAATGAGGCAGATCACAGGGAGAAATTGATTATTTTAATAGAGGTTTGATTGTTTCTGGTAGGATCTGTCTGAGGAAATGTGTTGGTAAGGGATCTAGTAAACAAGTTGAAGATTTTGAAGAGGAAATTAGTGACAATTGTTCAATTTGGTGAGAGTAAAATTTTAGACATAATAAATAAAACATTTAAATAATAAATATGACCATAAAACTGTCTATCTGTATACTGTATAATACATTATTAACAGCCTACAGACTAATATACAATACAGAAATCCCACCGATCCAGCAGTAATTTCAGATATAATAATGATAGTCTTCATTTATTATTTAAACTGGGCAAACAACCGTTATAGATTATGAAGGTTCATCATATTTCTATTATAAAGTAGATTTGGAGTTCTAGATTACTGTTGTCATCTCAGTTTGAATTATTTTAGCCTAATTTAATACCATCCTGAGAAAAGATTCTGGTATGGTACCATCAATTTAACCGAAACATAAGATTCACTGCATATGATATGCACACTTACTACATATGATATGCACACTTAGACTGACTGTTTTCATGACTGTGTTTCTAAACTTGATCTCTGTAGGCAGAAAGCATAGGCAAGGTTAATAAACATGTAAAAAGGTATGCACACGTATGCAACCAGGTTATTGTAACTTTTTATTTTTTATTTTTCCTATTTTCCCCAAAAATGCTTCTGATTGTTTTCCACTTAATCTTATTCATTGTAATTTCACACTAAAAGTGGAAAAAAGTTCTTCCATAATTAATCTCATTATTATTATTATTATTATTATTATTAATATTTTTTTCTTCACAAACACCTGCCATTTTAACAGGGGTGTGTAGACTTTTTATCCATGGTAAGTAAAAGTATGGGGGAAAAAAATCTACACATGTGAAAGTAACAAAAAAAGTATCTACATTTAAACATACTTAAGTTTTAAAGAATACACATTAACTATTTTTAACTGCTGACCACAAGTCATGCCCAACCCTCCATGACTGGCTAGTTCACTAGTTCACTAAGCTAAGCATGAGTGATAAGGAATAGCTCTTCTGATAGCTCAGGCAAACCTTGAATTTCACTTAATATTCTTAATAGCCCATTTGGAATGAATGCTAGGACCAATTAACAACAAAAACAAAACATAACCCCCTGCTAATTTAACAAGCTAATTTACAAAACTTAACTAGCTATCCAGTTTAACAAGCTAATTAAAAAAAAAAAAAGACAACTTACTTTACTTTAGTACAATTACTCAAATATTTTCCACCCTTGAATTGTGGTATAATATAGTCCTGGTGTTATTGTATAACGATGTTAAATCTTACTCTAAGTGCATGTTGTGATCTATGTGCTGACCTGGACAGCTTACATATTTGTTTTTAGCTGGTTTGGATGTTTAGGAGCAGTTCCATGTGTAGGTGTAATTATGAAACTGCTGTGTTACTGGTGAAATCCCTGCTGCGTTACTGTCAGAAAACCTTTCTTTTTTTTATAGGCACAATGCCTAAACTAGTCTGCAGGCTGTTTCTCTCTCTGTGTCTCTCTCCAGGTTTATTTTTATGAGCCCCTAAACTCCAGTCTTGGTCCTTTATCATAACAAGTAGAGTATAGCAATAAACCCTTAGAAGTACATACGAAGATGTTAACTGTGCAGTGGGAAGGCATGGAGTGAGTTAACTTCTACCATCATCTGAAAGCTCATTTAATGAAGTGTGAATGGGATTGGTCAGAGGGCCCGTGAGTTTGGAAACTAATGAAGTGCTAATTAGCTCAGTGGGCAAGTCCTAATGGTCTGAAGTATTATGCAGTTCAGGATGACCCTTGCTGTGGTAGTTCGTTGCCTGATAATTAACCATGACATGAAGCTATGCTTAATTATCCACTGACTGAAATCCTCCCAAAGTGGAGCTGGACAATTCTCAGTGCATTTCTCAGACAGAGTAGATATTCACGATCAAGCTGAGGTAGAAATAAATATACTAAGATTAAAAAAAATAAAATAAAAAAAAAGATAATTTAAAACAGTGCTAGTTAGTAGAAATGTACAGACATGTAAAGGGCGTGTAACACATTTTTGTAAAGTGTATAACTTCTAAAACAGCTAAAACCAACTGGCTTTGATACTGTATTTAGAGTTGATGTGTGAGGTTCCAGCCTTTCCAGACTGAAAATTGAATAATTAAAACGTTGGTCTCTAAACAACCAATATACTGTATATACCATAATTTTTACATCACAGCATGGTTCAATTACAGTACAGAACTAATGCAATGGGGACACTGTATGCTTAGCACTCGCTAGTGTCGCTAGCTAATTAAAGCATTATTTCTAGTAGCTTACAGTTATTGGCACAAATAGTCCTTCACGCTAGAAGTGGGTACTCTGGTAATGTAGTTGGTGTGGCTGTACTGAGGGTAGCACATTAGAAAAAATAGTATATTCTGTGTATCAATACTCCCCTAATTTGTTTATAATGTTTAAGAATACTTCATGTATCATACAGGCTGAAGGAAATGTCTTTAAATAAATGGTTCACTTACCGTTTCTAACTGGATTGACTTTACAATGTTTAGTTATAGTATATAGTGTTAGAATTACAATTTAACATCAGTTTAATTGGGTATAATGGTTAACATAAAGCTAGCTTAGTTTTGGCAAAACATTTACTGTATTTCCACCTAACATGAATTAAGGTAAGGTTTGGTTTTATAATACAGTTAGCTAGCTATATACCATAGATGTACAGTATCTCACAAAAGTGAGTACAACCCTCACATTTTTGTAAATATTTGATTATATCTTTTCATATGACAACACTGAAGAAATGACACTTTGCTACAATGTA
>JANDJT010000179.1:25869492-25884936 GCA_024331685.1 Stegophilus panzeri
TTGTCACATGAAAAGATATAATCAAATATTTACAAAAATGTGAGGGGTGTACTCATTTTTGTGAGATACTGTATATTCTGCTTATGAACTAGAGTTTATTTACATTTAGTGCTTACTTTATGTATAAAAATTTATACTTGAAGGGCCAATACAGTGTACTGTATTGTAAACCTTGGTAGTTAAAATATCCCTGTGTTCATTCTTTTTGACAAACAGGGATAAAAGGGTTTACAATGTGTGGGCCACGTACATTTGTAAACCTCTTACTCTTTCTTAAGTAGGTTTTAGGACAGATATTTATACTCTAGTCACAATAAATGTTAGTAAAAAGTAATTTTATTTGGATATTTTGGGATTTTTTCAGTATTCTTTCAGTATTGGGATTTTTCAGTATTCACCTCTGTAAATATACTTTAATAATATAGAATGTTAAAACAATAATAATATACAAATAATGCATCCATGCACCAAGACTCTTCAGTATAATATACAAGGGCCAGCGTGGCTGTGGGTTTTCATTCCAGCCAAGTATCAGCCACATCTAAAGTCTGCTTTACACTGTATGTTCACAGTGGGCTTTTAAGATTATTACTTGTCATGCTGTGCATGATCCCAATAAAATCTTGGCCAAATTCTATAACAGACTGTGTGGTAACATGAGTTCTCCATTTCAAATTACGTGATGAAGATGAAAGAAACTTATTACGTTCTGCTTACATTATCTGGGGTTGTGCAGAAAATGGACACACCTGAACAGAAACATATTTCATCAAGTGAGCTTGAGGTATAAAGGATATATTTTTCTGCCCATTTTTGATGGGTAAACAATTACAATTGGTTGGTTTTAGATAAGCATCAAAGCAGCGCTCACACTCAGATGATGCGTTTTAAGACTGCCAAGCTTAAATTTTATGATTTCAAATTTTTGTCTGTGACTGCAAAATCAGACCAAAAATCCTATAGTGTAAACCCAACTTTACTTGATTGTATACCAAGATTATTTGGAATAAAATCCTGCAGCCAGACCAGCCATTTCTGGAAACATTTGAAGAACAAAAACTTTTAACACTACCATATAGAATAACATTATGTATATGTAGCTACTAGCACTATGGCAATTTTGTATGTTTTTTACTGGATATTGTTATAATGATATTGATATTTACTTTTAACTTAACCTACAGTGTTTATTTTTCACAAGAAACAATTTAGTGGTGATGTCCTTCACCATCCGTATCCTTTACCAAAGCTTAGAGGAATTCAAGAGAGCTCAAGTTAATTGTGTGGAGTGGATCATATGGGTTTTCCAGACGTAGCCTGAGCCTAGTTGTGGACCTTGACCTTATAAATCTCGATTAATTAACTTCAAACTTCTCATGCTCAATATATTGCTAGCAAATGTTTGTGCTCTATTATTGGATAGTTTCACATAATATACTACTCCTGAACTACCATTGGTGAGACTAGACGATGATAACCAATATTGGATTTGTTATTGGATTGGTATTGACATTATTTGGTATTTCATATCTAAACAAATATTAGGTATGACATGCTAAATTACTGAGGTTTACCATCATCTGGTAGATCAGTAAATGCTGATCTGATCAAACAATCCAATAACAGAGCAAAACTGATATTAGTGAATCGTTAAGTAGCCTATAATAAATATGCTTAAGAAGTTTGAAGTTAATTAAAGTCAAGACTAGGCTCAGTCTGTGTCTGGAAATCCACACCCAGTCTATACCCTAAACCTGAGTTATAGCATATTAAATTTTTAAGTTAATAGATGCCATGTGGGGCAGCTTTGAAGAAGTAGATGCTATAATAAACACTTAACTAATACTGTTCTGTCAGTGCCAGAGCACTAGTTAGGTGTATGCTTTCAGACTGAACAAGATAGCAATGTGAATCCAATGTTTTCATTCTGGCTGAACCAGTGTATCAGTAATCTGACTTTTTTGTGAGGTAGTGGATATGTTGGTTTGTGTAGTGAGATGTGAAGTGATATGTTTTGGTGGAAAAAAGCATTGACGGCTGGTTGCGAAATTGAATTCTACTCCCTATCAGCAACTTGGCATTACTGTTATTATGTTTGAACCTTACAGCAGTAGGTCTAACCATAGGCATAAAACTTACAGATCATCCCATTGTGTATTTCACACTTTAATCTGACAGTGTTCCCTTAGTCTATTTACTTCTAGTTTATCTCTCAAACTGGGAATGTAAATCACTTTGTTCATGTTTATTACCCAATATTGTATTGCATGTATGTGTCTTAATCACTGCTGATGATGTGCTATGGGTGTCTCAGAGAAGATGGCTTAAATAAATTATCCCAGGTGCACAGAAAAGTTGACACTTGACACGACTGCCAAAAAATAATATTTGTGAATCTACAGTCTCGGCTACAATGAAATCAGCCCCCAGCCTCTACTTCATATTATTTTCTGATTTTTACTTACAACTTGGGAGTGCTGTTGTTCTTGGTTCCACAAAAGTAAAAAAGTAAAATAAAATAAAATAAAAATCCACTTTAAGCCATTTGTTAACAGCAAATAAGATGTCAAGTGTCAAGAATGGAGCCTTAGTTTTTCTTTATTGTTTCCTTCAAAAAGAGGAAGAGTCTGTTATGAAGTCCTCAGAGTCCAAGGCCATGCACCTACATTGCCTTGCTTTAGAGCTAACAGGTTACAGTGTTCTTATATCATATCAGAATTATAGAGAAAAACAAATGTGCTTGGTGCCCTGTAGCTCATATTATTTTTGGCACAAGCTTTATTGTTTATAAATGATGTGTCAGCATTTTATTTCCTCACTGCAATATTTTATCATTGTGTCAGCACTCACTAATGAAAACATGAATGTTATGAAGAACCTGTGAGAGACCTTTTTACCCTTCATTGCATTACATCATAAATAACATGGTTTCCTCTTGATAGACCTGACAGCGGGTGTGTGTGTGTGTGTGTGTGTGTGTGTGTGTGTGTACCGTATGTGTGTGTAAGAAAAAGAGAATGTAGCAGTACACAAGATCAATAAAAAAAAAACCTCTGTGCATGAAAGTCCAGCACATTCCCTGTTTGGGCTGGCGGCAGATCCAACCTGATCAAAATGGCCTCACTATGTCGTGTTAATGAACCATGCCATTCACCAGTACACCACGACACCCTAACAGGGCAGAAATATGAGAATGCCAAGCAGTTTGTGTGTGTGTGTGTGTGTGTGTGTGTGTGTGTGTGTATTTGTATGTGTGTGTGTGTGTGTGTATTTGTATGTGTGTGTGTGTGTGTGTGTGAGTGTGTGTGTGTGTGTGTGTGTGTGCATAGATTGGTAACTGAATAAAGAAGAGAACAGGACCCAGCAGAGAGGAAACAGACTGAAAATGAACCCATGGCCCATTGAACTTTGACCTTTCTGCAACACACCCATCCCCATGTCACTAAAAGGACAACAGTGACACATGCTTTTTGTGATTATGTTAAGTTGCACACACCCAGCATGCCTGATGCATTTCCACAATGCATTTCCCCAATTTACATTTTCAATACATTTTCAGACCTATTAAACATAAGGTCCCTTTGGATAGTTAAAGGTTCTATCTTTCAGAAAAGGTTCCTTAAGGGTTTTTTTGGGATGGCCAATAGTTCTAGCCTTCTTAGTGGGTTCTACTTGTAATCATTTTCCAATTGGAATTTTTTTTTTCCCCTAAGAGTGTAACTGTTTAAAATTAAAACAAACAAAAGCAAACAAACAAACAAACAAACAAACAAACAAATATAATTAATTTAAATAGTTACAATAATTAAAATTTAATCAAATAATTACTTTATAAACTGGAGCTTTACAAGTTGCTCTGTTGTCCAAGGGTTGTTTCAACATGTAATGATTTTAAAAGGTTATACTTGGTTATAGTTTTTTCAAAAGCAAATCCTTTGTTATTGAGTTCTACATAGATTCTTTAAGGGTTCGTCCAAACAGACAAAACAAAGAACCTTTTAAGGTGCTTGATGGAAGCTTATTTTTTCCTAAGAGTGCATGCAACATAGTTTGAATAATGTAAATGTTCTACCACTTTCTACTGAAGCCCAGCAATAGATTAGCGCGTTAATGGTGAAAAAATACTCAAACCTTCCCAAAATTTATCCAACTGTGAGAAAACCTTTGCAGGTGTGTTTATCTGTCAAATGATCCAGTCAATCCCTGTGAGACCACCAGAGCTGGAGCCACTACATCAGCACTTCAAAAGCCAAGGCTGCTTTCCCTCTGCCAGAACACTCATGTCTCCTCCATGGATAAAGTTTAAAACACATTCAGAACAAACATCATCACGGAGGACCTCATTTAGCCGAGAACACACAGACACACTAGTGTGAACTCTTACACTCTTCACTCTTGAGTACATTTGTTCATGTTACAAAGTTTTGTTTACACACACATGTCCTAGGGTTCCCAGTGAAAACTTATGAGTTCAAGAGAAACAGTGGGTTCAGACTGTTACTGATATAAAATAGTTTGTGTACATGACTGAAAAGGAGTTTATATTGTGTTTTGTCCTTGTTTTTGCTCTGTTTGCTATAGGATATTTCGCTGGCATGAGTTAACAAACCTCTATACAGACACGTGTCCTAGTACACACACCTACAGAAATCACTTCAATAAGAATACACAGCACTTTATTAGGCATTTTAATGGGTCTGGAGGTGAGAATCAGGTTTCATCCTGTGATGGTTCACTTCACAGCTGGTTTTAGCCAGATTATGTGGCTAAAATGATGTGACTGTCAGCATTCCAGTAATGTATGTTGATATTACCAAAAAGTGTTCCTAACAAGGAAACCAAACGAATCAGTCACCTTTATTTAATCTTCAGGCTTCTGTAGATAGTACATCAAAGCCATTTAGGACAGGTGAGTCATATCACACTATATAGACTTATGCATATTCCCGGTCACAGCAATCATTCCCAGACCTCTCCACTTTCACCAGGCTAATCAGATGAAAAATGCCAAGATCTCAGGAATATGATTGATTAAAGGGACTTGCTTTAAAGTGTAAGACCTCTGGTGATAAAGTAGAAAGTTCATCTGGTTTAGTGGATGACTTGTCAGAGGGATGAATCTGGAAACATTTCTCCTGGTGGACAGTGACACTTTATTTCCTCCTGATGTCTGTTGGGACTTATAGGCCAAGCCCTGTCCCCGGAGGAAGATGGATGGTGGTGTTGGATATCCCTGCCCCGGAGTGAAATATGTGATGCTGCGACTGCAAACAGAGGCACAGACATTAGGTCATGCAGTGCTCCTGAACCCTGCAGTGATAGAGTTATAGAGGGCAAGAGGTAGCCAGGGCTCACACTGAGTGAGATACGCTAACACAGACTTATTACGACAGATCAGATGTACAGGGTTCAGTCATGTATTAACATTACAAAGCTGCACACATATTTCCTTTGCATTGAGATCATTGAGTTAGTCATTGTTTTCTAACAGTACAGCGTGGACTCATTCTCTGGGGATGTTAGGGAGTGGTGGTTTATTGCTATGACATCTGATTCATAAGATGTGCAGAAATTTAGAAATATTAGAAATTTAGAAATAAACAGCAACAAAATAACAAACCTACTAATACTCGGTTAACGCCCTTTCTTTGAAACTGAGGTAATTTTTGCCACTACATTTAGTCAAGCATGGAATCTGTTTTTCAACTTTTGTGTGGTCTATGGAGCTGATCATTGATTAATTTCAAAATGGTGGTCTTCAGGTGAAAACATATCATTTGTGATTCCAGGACCAGGAATAATAATAATAAAAAAAACATTACTGGTCAGGAAAAGGCATGCTGTGGTTTGCAGTGCCATCAAAAATTCCTTCGATTTATGGAACAAAGACAGCAAACACAAGTGCACTTAACTATTTTACAAGCAGCAGGCTAGCTTCACCAAATTTTTGATATTAAATAAGACATCAATTCAATAAACATTATTAAGACCCATAAAGGTATATGGCTACACCCTTAAAATAGGTTTCTCAAGATTTTAGCTTCCTAAAGTGTTCTTTTTTAAAAAAAAACAAAAAAAACAAAAACCTTTCCCGAATGGGAAACCTTCATAAAGCCTACAAGAATTCTCAACCTACACTCTTTTCCTGAGTGTGTTGTCTCATATTTTGAAAATATATAAATTCATGCAGTTGTAGTTTGGAATAAATTAATTTACTGTATATAAATGATCCTGTGCCGATCATGTTCACCAAAACAAGATTAACATTGATTGTGAGTGCAGATTTGATGACAGAGTGTACTCAACATGACACTGTACCCTTAGGGCGGGTGTACACGGTGCAAGTTCTGACAGTCTTGAGGTCGTGAGGTCCTGCACAAGTTACGAGTCAGTTTATTTGAAAATCGTACAGATGCAGTGGTACATGACACGATTTTACAACCTGGCGAATTCCGATGTAGTTGCCTGAAGTTTTGAACCATTTATTAATAGAGTGCTGCAGGGATGATGTATTTTTGTAGGCCAACCCAGTAGTTAGCCTCACCCTAGTTTCCTCAACAAAAATCTAATAGGTTTTTTTCACTCTTTTTTAGATTATTGCAGAAAATAAGCTCTGTGAGCAACAAAGGTTTATGATTCTTACACGTTTGGTTCGTCAAGATAATCTTCACAAATGAACACAACTTTTATGAATTTTGAAGCCAAAATAAAATCGGCAGAAGTAAAAAGCTAAAGTTAGGCTATAACCGAACTACACCACGGTCGCATGACTTCAACGTCTCCCCCACTAAGCTCCCGTCAACTCTTTATCTTTATTTAAAAAACACTACAATTTGAAAATACTATAAATTGATAAATCTAAAAGTTGGAAAGTTTGAGTTGGAATAGTTTGCAAAAGTGTGAGTATAAACACAACAAGGAACAGTTTTCCTGTTTGGCTTGATTACATTTAATGACCCATCTTCATCTTTCTTCTTCAGTGGTTTGCCTTGCCTCTTGATAGATCAACTTCACAGAGATCGCCAAATCAGCTTGTTGAACCGCACACACCATATGAATTCAAGCCGACAGCGGGCAAATTTTTTCAACATGTTTAAAAATGCTCAGAAGGTCGTAATCTGCTCGTGAGCAGCTCAGCTCTGCTCGTAATTCCTCTCACATGATGCGAGCAGCGACCACACGAGCACCAACGATTTCCATGCAATTTCACTCAACAGGATAGAATACAGTCAGGAGCTTGCAGGAGAGGCAACAATCACACCGTGTATGCCTGCCCTTATCCGTTAGTAAAATCTGTGACAAATCTATTGACGGTCATTAGTTGGCCAGATGAATTTTATGGTATGTTTTTGTATCAGTGTGCTATTGCTTGTATCTCATGTTTCTATATCTCACAAAAGCAGAAATGTTCAGAGAAGTATCGCTCTCATGCCCTTACACCCTAACAGTGGGCCTCCCAGAATGTCATTTACACCAAATCCTTATCTGAGACTGCCTAAGGGACAGTACAAGCTCTCTGCACCTCTTGTGTTAAGCTCTCATTTTAACGAAGCGTGGAAGAGTTATTGATCAATTAGAATGCCAAGCTGACAGATATTGCCTAGGAGGTAATTGGTGGATGTCTTGGTAACACAAAGGTACAATGAGGTCAACTCACAAAAAAGGCTTTCTTATAGGAACAGTATATTGCTGCTAAAGGGCACACAGATGCTCTCAACTGTCCTTGCATGTGGTCAAAGTCCTTTCAAATGCCCTCCTAAAGAAGAATATTATACTATTATATCACAGCACTGTTGAATTCTTAATTCTGATTGGTCAGGAGCTGGTTACTTTTCTCTAAGAGCAGCTCTGACAGTAGTGCTGGCTGTTATTCAAATCCAGGTTTATATGAATGCACTCATTCTAATACTTAATTGTTTCCATAGTCACAGTGAAAACAGGGACTTGTTCTGTGGACACTCCACATCAACAGATTTAAAAATGTGTGTAATTATTGATATGGAGAAGTTTTCTGTGAGGATTTATGGAAAACTTTATCATTTATGGAAGGAGTCTCTAGTGTCAGTGCTTCATAACAGTCAGAGGTAAAGCTGTAACTTCTGCCACATGAAAGTGTTCATTACAGAGGGCATTGCTGTTTTCTGCAAACATGGCAAGCGGCCAAGAAGAGAGAAACCAATGAGGGGGGAAAAACTGTTTAGCTGTTAGAATATAAATAATAGCTTGCTAATGTTAGTGTTCTATAACATTAAAAGTTATAATGTGTCATTTGGTAATTCATAGAAACAATTTAATTGCTAGCAGGTTCTCTCTTAAGCAATTTCTCTGTAACATGACAAGCTGTTTTTTTTAAAAATTTATTTATTTATTTAAAAAAAAAATCTTATTAACTTTATTAGATGAAAAAGAGAGCCTGTTGAGAGAACAACTGTTTATAGCTGCTATAATCTAAATGATAACAGGAAGTAACTTGTAACTTAATGTTTCACAACAATAAATGTAACTGTAAATAGAAAAAAATATTATGAAGTGTTGTTCTTCAATTTAAAAAAAAAATGTTGGCTGAAATATCAAATTACTGTGGTATAAGAAGAACAAAAGACTTCAAGATGTGCTGTTATTGGAAAATAATCAGCTTCAGGATGGGGTTCACATCGGGCTGCATTGCACCACCCCATTGTTGATTGTTTTCCTATAACAGCATTCCCCATCATATTTTATTCCTTACTAAAATGCCACTTTCAGGAAGTAGATTTCCTGTCAATTATCTAGCAATTTTTAACACAATCACACCAAAATGCAAAGTACAAGAAACCCTGTATGTTTGGGATCTTGTTCTACATCGTAGGCTTGAAAGGTCTCACATTAATATTGTCAACAAGGTTATTTACTGTGGAAGAACAGGACATATGGTAATGTGTGTAGTGTGAATGGCATATTTGAAGCAAAGCCCAAAGGCCATTGCAGCACACTAACCCCTGGGTACTACTACGCAGGTGCACTGGGTCTAATACTGACTGAGCCTCTTAAATCCTTTAGGGCTTCCTGTGATCTTTCACCCTTCATTTTAACCTCATATCCATGTATGCAGACACACACACACACACACACACACACACACACGTCATGGGCATGATGAGCCTCCAGGATACAATGGTTTAAGCTCAGCACAACAGGAAGTGCTTCATCATGCTTAAGAGTCGGATATTCCCAGGGTGAGTATAAGTTATACATTAAAATAAAACCGAAATGACTCCACATACATGGAAATATTAAGACTCATTGAAATCCTGACTTGTGAAATGAGTGTCTCATAGTTAGTACCTTAAGGTAATTCCCTGGAGAACTGTGTATTTGTATTATTTTTGAAATAGTGGTGTCAGTTATAGCCAGAGGTTAAACTGTGATTTAGGTGTGGAAGTGGTATTTATTTCGTGAGTGTCAACAGTGTGGGAACAATATTGTACAATATATGTCTTATTGCATGTGTTTTTGTTTTAGCACTGATGTCATGGAAACGTCATGGAAATGCGAGATTAGCAGACACTGTTAGTTAGCTAAGTAGTTGTAAATGTTCCTACGTCTATTTAGCAGTAAACATCATAACTATGTACACATGTTGGATATTGGTTTAAGTCACAGTGTATTATTCAGTTAACCATCTTAAAGGATATTATGTATACTTTCATTCAGTAATGACAGAGAAACTAAGAGGAAATGTGTGTAACTTTGAGAGTGAGAAATGTCTGGACCTGTATATGGATCTGTGGTATTTCAGAGTTTAACAAAAATAAATTTTACACAAAATACTACTAATACCTATGAATGAATACCGGTTTATACTTGTTTCATTATTTATTTTAGTCATTATCACTTTAAAGTCATATTCATTAATCTTCATTGTCTTCAGTACTAACGTTAATTAGCTATTTAAACAAACCTGACAGGATTTCTAAGAAGATTATTAAGTTCAGAAACATTCATAAACCTCACTGCTTATTCTATCCAGCTAGCTAACACAAGCTAACTTGACAGGATTTCCTAGAGTCTTATAAAGTCATGTTTATAATTGTTGTTTATTTTCCACTGCTAATAGTTAGCAGTGAGATGGTTTTCATGGCAGGTAGCATGGAGCTTCATAGCTCCACTGTCCCTGGTTCGATCCTGAGCTCAGGCTACTGTCTGTGTAGAGTTTCACAGCATGTGGGTTTCCTTTGGGTTCTTTGGTTTCCTCCCACATCTTAAAAACATGCCAGAAGGTGGATTGGCTATGCTAAATTGGGCCTAGGTGTGAATGGTGTCCAGTCCAGGTTGTATTTCTGCCTTGTATATCTAGTGTCCCAGATCCCCTGCAACCCTGACTAGGATAAAGCACTTACTGAAGATGAATAAACATTATCTCTCAAATCAGTGGATATGTTAGAGGAATCCAGAGAAACATTAGCGGCATGAATTACAGAATGACAGACCACTAAGCAGTCATGAAGTACACTGAAATATGAGTAATGATGAAGTGAATTCAGGGAGATTAGTATACTACCGCACAGCAGTAACTGTACCCACAGCAGAATTAATAATGCTTTAGTTAACGATACATCACACACTGATACTTCTCTGGAGCTGTGCCTAGTTCCTGTAAAACTAAAATGAAAATTTAATTTAAAGTATGACCATGCTGTGTCCTTGTTTGGAAACAAATATCCAAATCATACAGACAACCATAGCACTGTTTAAAAAGGAGCCCTGGATCAGTTAATTGTTTTTAGGTTTCACCACCATATGGCTTTGATTATATTCAGTTTATTAAACCTAATCAGCACACATTTCATCAATGGTAAATTCCATTCAGAAACTGAATCTGCCTTTGTTTCTAAGTATTATGGTCCATCTGGAGTTTACCACTGGTCTGGCAGTAAAGTTATTGGTGTCAATGAGTCAAATGGCCAAATGGCCCTTCCCTTCACAGGGTGCCTAAGTTTGGTCCTCCTTAATGAGGCTGGATACACCAACTTTCTTCACACGTATTTAAAACAAACACATAAATACATATGCACACGTTTGTTCCAGAGTGTTCAGATGTCGTTAATGACAGGTGAGGGTGGGCAAGGGTGAGGTCAAGTCTGGATATGAAAATATTATAGAGGAACAAAATAACAGGGTTGGTTTCCTATAATGAATGATATTAACACGGTTTGCTTGCATGCTGGCACACTACCATTCTATTTGGGTACCTTAATTGGCCACTTTGGCTGTCCTATATGTTTTAGTGAAACACTTTTATAACTTCTATAACTTTTCTTTGGAAATGCTACTTTGTTATAACAAAATGAAACCTGCCTTCTAGAAACCTAACAACTGTATACGCCGTTCAGGGCGAATTCACTGTTCATGACTTGTTTGATTAGTTTCAAAATAACAAATTATGTGAAGGGAATCATGAACATTTGATATGTTTCCCAAAGGGACCTTTTATTACACTTACTAAAATATATTATACCTACCAGAATTGAAGCTACATTAAAAACACAGCCACCTCAACCATCGGCCACTGGAACACCTTGGCTGGAGAAAGCTGAAATGACAGAAATGGAAAGTGAAAGGTATGTTAGTGATTATGAGACTTTTGTGTATGGCGCGGAAGCTGTAACAGGCCTAATCTAATGAACCTGATCACAAAGCTGTAGTTGTAGTTGTAGCTGAATACCATTCCTACCTTCACCCTTTTGTTAATGAGAACCAGCAACCTGGACCACTGTGAATCAAGCCATTCCAGTCTATTTCACCTTCACACAGAATGCCATTGTGGCAGCACATGTTTTATTTCACACTGATGCTTGGCTCATACCGTACCACAATGGTAGCATTATTTCTTAATTGCAGGGAAAAGCTTTTTTACTGCACCATTGGCTATAGATTGAGGCAATGCTATACTGCTGTAGACAGCCTGCTGCTGCATCAGCTTTGTCACCTCTTTATTACACACACACACACACACACATACACACACATACCCACCTCCAGTAAACCGGTCCTAAATTACCTCAAAGAATACAAACACATACACACATAGGCATATCAACATCCAAAACATAAATGCTGCATATTTCCTTGTACATTTTCCTGATTTATAAATTTAGTTGATAAAACCAATATTGATAAGACTAATACTCTTCATATATAAATTGTATCTGTATAAATAGATTGGAATATTAAAACAAATACTGGTAGTTACATACAAGTGATACCATTAGTGTTCGCCAGCTACTGTAAATAAAGTTTTAGTTATAATTAAATATAACTTTGCCCCCTCCTTGGTAGAAAAAAAAGGGTTTTAGATTGCCACATGGATTAGCCTCATGACTGTGAGTGCCAAGCACACCTAAGAACTGAAGACACCAAAGAAGTACCGACATACTATGGTAGTATGCGGTTTGGGACATATTTAAAATATTTTTGATTCTGTGATATTTTTTAAATAATCCACTGCCATTATTGTTTTTATGAGAATAAAAGCTTTATTGTGCATTTCAGTGAGACTGTACACTTAAGTATTAGATAAAAGTGCAGAACTTCTTTCAACAAGAGCTTATCTTTAAGCTATTGCCAGCCAGTTAGTTCTGCCTGTGTCCTGTTCTTTGACTGCCTGATCCAGCAGCAGCACCCACGCATCTCTGACCTAACATGGTATAAAATTGATCATTTTGTAAACAACACGTTTCCTACATAAACTAGTCACCTAGTCACCTAGATATTAGCTAGCTAAAATATACTGTAAGTTCTGTCTGAAGGGTTGCTCCACTGTAATTTCACAGCATTCTGCTGCCACTAGACTGTGGGTGTCATGTAAATTGAGGGGCAGCAGATGGAAGTGCAGATTTATTGGAAAAGGTGAAAAACAAACAACTAAAGCAGTGAAACACAAACTATGAACAAAAACACTGGATCAAAAGCAAACAGGCAGACTAGGAGCAAGGCTGTGGAACACACAACTAGAACCACGCACAAAGACAACCACAGTAGCTTGACCATGGGGTGCTCAAACACTAGAACATAAATATAGGTGCTAATGAGGGTGAGGCGAGGCACAGGTGAGCGTGATTAGGACATGTGACAGGGTCATGCTGGGGCTGATGGGTGATGTAGTCCAGTGCCAATTTCAAAATAACCCTGACAGTGGGTATATAGTGGCTTTCCCTAAAGTTATACACATCTTCAAGGCATTTGATATTAAGCTAGCCTACTAACTCTAGCTACCTGCCTAAAATACAGCATTGAGAACAATGCTATGTTTGTTTGCTAAATGACACAGAACAATTGATGAAATACACAACCAATGTTGGAAGTACAGAAGTACACAGAAGTCATCCATTACACTAGTCATCACTAGTCAAGTACATACTAGTCATCCACTACTCATACACTCACATATCGTAATTCCTTTAGATAAAGCACCTTTGCACATGGATAATGATACAATTTCCTCAACAAGGCTTTATCAGATGACTATCATTTACTAGTTTCCTGCCAAATTAGATATAAATAAGAATCTTACCTGTTATAGGACCTTCATTGTCTCTCATGCCTGATTGATGCATGGCTGCAGATCTTGTCTGTCACTGTGTACCACCCCAGAAAGTTGGGACGCTGTGTAAAATTTAAATAAAAACACAGTGCAACGATGTGCAAATATCATAAACCCATATGTTCTTCACAATAGAACAGAGAAAACATATCAAATGTTTAAACTGAGTAAATGTACCATTTTAAGAAAAAAATGATGTAATTTTGAATTTGATGGCCAGAACACATCTCAAAAAACTTGGGACAGGGGCAACAAAAGGCTGGAAAAGTAAGTGTTACTAAAAAGAAACAGCTGGAGGTTAATTGGCAACAGGTCAGTAACATGATTTGGTATAAACGGAGTATCTGAGAGAGTGTATCAGAAATAACGATGGGCAGAGGTTCACCAATCTGCAAAAAACTGCATCTACAATTTGTGGAACAATTTCAGAATAATGATCCTCAATGTAAAATTGCGAAGACTATGAATATCTCATCATCTACAGTACATGATATCATCAAAATATTCTGAAAATCTGGAGAAATGTCTGTGCACAAGGGAGATTATCAATATTGCATGCCCGTGATTTTTGGGCCCTCAGGCGGCACTGCATTAAAAACAGGCATGATTCTGTAATGGAAATCACTGCAGGGGCTCAGAAACACCTCCAGAACTCATTGTCTGTGAACACAGTTTGACGTGCTATCCACAAATGCTGGTTAAAGCTCTAACATGCAAAGAAGAAGCCATATGTGATCATGATCCAGAAATGCCGCCATCTTCTCTGGGCCAAAGCTCATTTAAAATGGACTGAGGAAAAGTGGAAAACTGTTCTGTGGTCAGACGAATCGAAATTTGAAATTCTTTTTGGAAACAATGGACGTCGCATCCTCTAAACTAAAGTGGACTAAAGAGGAGAGGGACCATCTGCCTTGTTATCAGTGCTCAGTTCAAATGCATTAGTGCCTATGGAATGGGCAGCTTGCACATCTGGAAAGGCACCATCAATGCTGAAAGGTATAAAGAACAACAGGTTTTAGAGTAACATATGCTTCCATCCAGATTTCAACCCATCTTTACTTCTGAGAGACTCTGCCTCTCTAAGATACTCTTTTTATACCCAATCATCCTACTGACCTGTTGCCAATTAACCTCCAGCTGTTTCATTTTAGTAACACTTACTCTTCCAGCCTGTTGTTGCCCCGTCCCAACTTTTTCCATCAAATTCAAAATGACCTTATTTTTTCCTTAAAATGGTACATTTCCTCAGCTTAAACATTTGATATGTTTTCTATTGTGAATAAAATTTGGGTTTATGAGATTTGCAAATCATTGTATTCTGTTTCTATTTACATTTTACACAGTGTCCCAACTTTTTTGGAATTGGGGTTGTACATGAACTTCTTTTGTGAGACGTGATGTTTGACGCATGAATGCATATTCCTGCCAATTCTGATGTTATCAGATTACAGCTCAGAAACATCACACTTTAGACATTTTTGTCTTCAAATAGTCTTGATTTTATTTAAAAAATCATATGCACTGTAGCTTTAAATGCCACAAAAGCACCCAAGGTCATAACTGATCTCTGCTTAGTAGTCACATGAGTGTTTTAATGGTAAATTTGCAAATGGAACCTTAACAAGATCCACACAGACACAACAAATTCCTTCAGTGTATATAAAAGCAAAACAAAAGCTTGAATGAGTTTGTTATGTTTGTTATTTTGGTACTTGCTAAGGTTATATTTGCAAATTAACATGAAAAAATCCCCACAAAGTCAAATAGAGTGGTAATGTTTGTAATCTTGTCTTCTGTGCATGTTTGATGTCTGTGCTATGATTAAGTAACCACATTTTCCCACATGTATGTACACATAGAAT
>JANDJT010000179.1:25885036-25899676 GCA_024331685.1 Stegophilus panzeri
ACACACACACATATATATATATATATATATATATATATATATATATATATAAAAGATATATTATATTATATAATATATATATAAGAGCAGGATCATTTCCATGTTATGGTATTACCCGTAATTGGATCAGGTAAGCTAAGCTTAACCATGTGTTTTACATACTCTGGTTATGTAAAAATAAATAAATAAATAAATAAATTTTGTAAGCTGATATTTGTCTACCATTTTTCCCATGTTGCACTTCTACACTGCGAGAGTCTTAGCGACTGCACTTTTGACATAATGGCTCTTGTACATATGCTTTTCTTTATTTTTCTTTCTTACTACCAATTTCTCATGGAGAATGCAATAAAAATATGGTAATTACTATTTAATTTGGCCAGAGCTTGAAACATTTCATCAGGCTAAGAAAGTGGTGACAAGTGGCAGCAATCGTATTACTGTACTCCTGTAATTAAGCTTTATATACTGTAACATTTACTGTACAGTATATGCGATGTGTGAGGTCAGACTTCAGGTTACAAACATCCTTGGGTTCTCATTACTGAGAAGATAAAACTATAGATGGAAAAACTGCGAGAGAACTTGGCAGAAAAAGCATTTTATTCAAAATATTTAATGGTTAGGCAGAATAAAATGGGCCATCTCCTTGCCCGTCCCCCTCTGACCGGCTGAGTTTACTTAACCAGGGACAGGGAGCTTATCACTGGCCTACACTTTCCACTCCAGTGAGTGCAATTACAAACAGCGGTCATTAGAGCCTCTCACAGGATACAGCCGCAGCTCGAACTGATTCATATGAGGAATGTAGAACACACACACTCAACTCATGTCTAGCATATGCACGTACGCCCGGATGCAGAGAAGAACAGAGTCCCTGGGATACACGTGTTAAGATGAGAGCTTTGATTATTTTTATTCATCATAATAAGCTAGTACCAAAACTTTAGAAGATCATCAGTCTGAATGCGGAATCAGTTTCGAATGTTGTACAAATAAATGCCTGAGTTTTACTCTGTTGGTCACTGACATTTTGACGATTATAGTCCAAAACATACAAATGCGGTTATCGATGCATGCCTAAAGATCTGGTTACGTATGCACTCATCCTACAGTCTTGCAGAAACCTGAGTGTGCTTATGTCTTCAAAGGCATCTCTATGAATGGCGGGCAGCTTTATGGACAAGCCATGAGGTTTTCCTTACTATAATTTCCATTTAGAGCAAACGATGGCTGATAAGAGGAGCAAAGTTTGCAGCATTCAGATTAAACTAGACCACAGGCATTGGGAATGTCACACTGTATCCTGCTCTCTCTCTCTCTCTCTCTCTCTACAGTGGCATGAATTGAAGGCACATATTCAGTACAGTGATTTTATCTTCCTGAGTTATTTGTAGACTTGACCCTTAATGAGCCCTGGATGCTGAGATCATGGTATAGCTTCCTGTTAATGCCATTCCACAACAAGGAAGGAGAGTTGCTTGAAGGAAATGATGTGGCTGCATTCCAAGCTCACAGTGACAAGAAAAAAAAAAAAAAACACTTTGGGAAAAGTCTTACTGGTAATACTACTATGGAGGAATTGGTAGAAAATATGTGGCACCAGTGTGAAAAGCTTGTAGAATAATGCTTTGAGTAGGTAGCACTGGTGCTGAAAATGCTGCACAAATAAAAATATTTGATCACGGACATAAAAAGTCCATTATAATATTTCCAATCTAGTAATATCCAATCCAATCCAACCCAATCCAACACAATACACTAATACAACATTACTAATCCACATAAAGTGTACAATCAGTTAATACAGTAATTTCTTGCCTGCCTCAATACTTATTTCCTCAAACCAATCATGATGCTAACGTTAATGCTAGTATTATTATGGATGTTTCATGTGACTTGTTAAGCTGAGTAGATTCCATTCATCCATCCATCCATCCATTTTGTGTACTGCTTATCCTACACAGGGTCATGGGGAGCCTGGACAAGGCGGGGGCCTGGACCCTGGACGAGGTGCAAACCCATCGCAGGGCATGAGTAGATTTCTGATCTAGATATTATAAATTATATAATAATACAATTTTAAATAATGATCATAATAGTTCAATAGTTGGAATATGTCCATAAAATTATTTTTGTATTATTATTTTTTTGTATTTATTTATTTATTTATTTATTTATTTATTTATGTTACAGTTACAGAGGTCCCTGCCTGCTAAAAGAACCCCTGGTCTAGAGAAGTGAGACAATTAGTTCTCGACTTTTATACCAAACAAAGCCAAGTCGATTAAAAAAAAAAAGTCCATGCTATCTTCCTTTTCCTCTCTGTACTAAACGGAAGTGGTTATCAGTTAATCAGACATACATCAGGCCACAGAGGACTGAATGTAAGAGACGGCTAACAATGGTCATCAGTCTCAGACTGAACAGGAAACACTGAGAGCACGCTTCTCACCACCACTTCCTCTTTTACAGCTCTCTTCTCTCTATCTTTCCCAGGGTGGGGCTCTCTAACAAAATGACAAATGAACAGAAGGAATGAGACATGGTTATGAGCTCTTACACCTGTCATGATGCTGCTTTGTTGACGCTGTGCATGTTCAAACTGGTAAAGATTGAGTTAAGAATGCTAATAAACATTCACAGACCTGCAGAAACACATGACCGACTCATGCACGCATGCTGATAAAATTTCACAATGAATGGTTTGAGCGTTTTTTTATTTTATTATTTTTTTTAAAAGCTATCACACTCAATATTCGCCAGTTTATTGAAGTATTTTTTTTTTAGTATTGGATTTTTACATTTAAATTTATGTATGCAAATGAGGCTTGGTCTAATTTAATATGCACAAATGTGCATGCTTAATTAAACCATAGTGATTTAATGTTGTTAGAATTAAAATATTTATTTCACTGTGAATAGGCTCTCAGGATAAATACTGTAGCTTTACTGAAAAGATTGTTTAATCAAGAAAATTCCAAGCCCTGCTATAAACATATTTTAAACCATTTTCCAGCATAAAATCTAACATAAATCCAAATCGAATACAAGTCATGCATGGACAAAAAACAGCTAAATTTTTTTTTCTCTTGACGTTTAATTTTTTTTTTATTACTACAGTTTAAGAAAGGACACATTATAGATTTTATATGTTGATTATAGATTATTATAGATTTTTAATGGTCATTTCCACCTGTAGTGGCTTGCCTTAATACATTTTCATGGTTTGCATTGGATGTATGCCTATTTGCCTTAAAAAAACAAAAAACCTAATTACCGTACTTCAAATAATAAACAAATAAACCTACAAAGGTAAAGAGAACCTTCCTGAGAACACAATCATCTTCATCAGAACATTACACTTAGCACCAAGGTCTTCCTGGTGAAACATAAATGCCCTCAGTGAATTAGATAATCAATTCACAGCACACATGCCTTTTATATGATTCTTAGGGGGAAAAATCTTCTTGTATCTGATGCCAAAACAGACAATGAAGTCAAAAATACTGTGAGGAAAGAGTTAGAGGAGTTGTAACATAAAAAAAGAGAGAGAGATCAGGGGAAGGATGGGAGGAGGAGAAAACACCCAGCTAATGGGCAGATCCAACCATCTCAGCAGGGAGAGATTGGCTCTTTGCTCTGATGCCAGGCAGATCTCATGGAAGAAGAAAGGTCAGGAATGGCGACAGTTTCACAGCTCTGTCATTTCCTCTACTCACGCATTACACTGGGTAGCTTTGAGGATCTGGGTAATCCAAGGACGCAGTGTTGTCTAAAGCACACAGTAGTCGTATTTAAATAAAAGTAAAGATATTATACTAGGCAGTGACACAAGTTAATACACCCCATGAGACAACTATTTATCTAAGATGTACTATATCTATTCTTACATGTACTTAAGTATTGAAAGAACTTATATAGAGTACACATGCTGTAGGATTTTACATGCTGTTTTACATAAAAAAAAAAGCATTGTTATAAGAACAAGTCATCTGCCAAACAGTTTTTTTGTCCAACAGTAATGTGCTGATATATATTTAAAACAAACACAATATGTGTTTTATTACAGAAGATTGTAAATGGTAAAATGGCACACTTATATAGCACTTTACACTGTGTCTCTTTCACACACACACACACTCATGGTAGTAGAGCCGCTATGCAAGGCGTTAACTTGCTATCAGGAGCAACTTGGGGCTCAGTGTCTTGCCCAAGGACACTTCAGCATGTGGAGTCATGCAGGCCAGGAATCGAGCCGCCAACCCTACAATTAGTGGATAACCCACTCTACCAACTGAGCCACAGCCGCCAAGACATTCATAAAGAAATAATAAGCCATTTTGAAGGTTCATCCCACTATTCCTGCTTTCGTTGGTAGGTTCATACAGTATATATAAAAAAATACAATTACTATATTTTTATATACAGTACATGTTATAGACACATTTAGTCACTGATGAAATAAGTCCAACCTTTCAAGATATAAAGAACTGAAATGACTTACTCATACCATCTGTATAGCATAGGCTGCTCGTAACCATGATAACTTTAGCTATCCTAATTAAGTGGGGAAGGAGCTAACCGCTAGCAGTTACTGAATTTAGTTTAGTAACTGTTTGTGTGACTTTGTTGATTTTAATTGCACAAAAGCCTGAAGATGGAGACTGAACCTGCTATGAAGCACACTTCACTTTACTTCAAACATCCTATTTAAACTGAAGTTTAAATATTCTCAAAACATATTTACAGTAAGTACAGTAGTTACTATACACCTGAAGTCCAGACTATCAGAATAAATGAGTGGAAGCTGCAGTTGTGTGTGTACACACAGGTCCCACTTGGCTCTACATACAGTAGCAAACAGTTAGGCAGGTTGAGTTAACACATGGAGTCCTAGTGTAAACATGCATTATGCAGCTTTGTCTGAGGGAGATGTCGGGCACAAAACACACACACACACACACACACACACACACACACACACACACACACATACACACAGAGAGAGAGAGAGAGAGAGAGAGAGAGAGAGAGAGAGAGGAATATAGGAAAATAGATTAAAATCAAGTATTATTCAAGTAGGGGAGGTGGGGCTGAATTATCCTGCCTCTCCTGCATCTAGTGTTATCAGGAGAGGCTCCAGATCCACCACAGCCCTGACCAGGATAACGTAGTTATTGAATGAATGAATCATTTCTTGAACTTTAACCCAAAATGTTAATGCAGGGGGTTCAAAAAATGTTGACAGGCAGTATACAGGAAATATATAATAATATATAATAATCTTTGATACATACACTTTAATATTAATAGTACGCACAGACTCACCAAAACTCTACAGGTAAAGGTTGGAAAAACCTTGTGTGGTCGTTTTCCAGACTTCAACTGTCCAGTTTTGATGAGTCTGTGCCCAATGTAGCCTCAGCTTGCTGTTCTTGGCTGACAGGTGTGGAATCCAGTAGAGTCTTTTCCTGCTGTTATAACCCATCTGCCTCAAGGTTTAATATATTGTTCATTCTGAGATGCTTTTTTGCTCGGAGTTGTAAGAAGTGGTTATTTGAGTTACTGCAGCCTTCCTGTCAGCTTGAACTAGTCTGAGCCATTCTCACCTCAACAAGGTGTTTCTGCCCACAGAACTGCTGCTCACTGGATGATAGTTTTTCACACCAGTCTGTGTAAACTCTAGAGACTGTTGTGCTTGAAAAACCCCAGGAGATCAGCAGTTTCTAAAATACTCAAACCAGCCTGTCTGGCACCAACAACCTTGCCAGAGTCAAACTGAGATCTCTCACTGAGATCACAATCACATTTTTCCTCATTCTGATGTTTGACATGAACACTAACTAAAGCTCTTGACCTCTATCTACATGATTCTATGCATTACACTTTTGACCCATGGTTTGCTGATTGGATAATTGCATGAATGTAGAGGTGTTCCTAATAAAGTGGACAGTGAGTGTATATGGAATAAAGTTTTGTGATGTGTGTCGTTTTCCAATCACGCTTTTCCAATAACATTCCAGTCATAGTCCTAATCCCAAACAGGGCTGGAATGCAGGCAAATATGTTTTTTAGCAGGGGCAAATCTGTAGTCATGGTCTGAGGTTTAAACCAGAGAACATAAGAACTATAGGAAACCAAGGCAAAACCAAGGAAATTGAGAACCAGGGATTAGTAATGAAAAACACGTGCATGACTTTAAAGAAATTTTAACAATACAGGCACTGTACGTATATAGACTGGTGTAACATAACAAGAAGATGTAAGTGAGACAAATGAGACACAGATGAGAACATTGATCATAGGGTGCAGCCCGGAGGAGCCAGTAAAGGCGTGAGCTAAACAGGAGCCGAGGAAGAGCTCAAGATCATTTCTAAAGGTCCCTAAATGGTAGGACTTGAAGGTATGAATTATTTAGAGTGAATGTTAGAGTCTTTTTGTAAAGTTGAAGCTGGTTTCCTGATGTCATACAACAGCCGGCATTTATGTAACACATAAAAGGAACAGTGGACAAGCCATGAAAACGTCCCTACACTTCCAACAGTTTTATTTTAGTCTGGTTTTGAAAAGTTTGATAACAAAAGGTGAAAATAGACTCAATGAACTTACTAAATCAAGTGTTAGCTCCATGGATTTTCCAGACATTGCATACAAATATACTGTATGGTGGTCTTTAAGGACAAAAGACAATAACAAAGCAAAAACGCAATGACAACATGGAAAAAATAAACAAATTACACTTTTTTTTAATCTGTTATCTAGCCTAGCTGAAAATAATTAAATGTGAAGTTACTTACGTTATTATAGTGAGGAGTAAGTGTTTCTTCTGAGTAACTAGGCTTCACGGTACTTTACACTATATGTACTGTATGTAACATACTGTATGTATTGTACTTATGTAACTAGTTATATGTAATAAGATGATTCTACACCATCCATTTTCCATATAGCTTATCCTACACAGGGTCACAGGGAGCCTGGAGCCTATCCCAGGGAACTCGGGGCACAAGGAGGGGGACACCCTGGACAGGGAGCCAACCCATGACAGGGCACAATCGCACACACATTTGAACACTATGGACAATTTGGTAATGTCAATCAGCCTACAACACATGTCTTTGGACTGAGGAGGAAACCAGAGTATTCAGAGGAAACCTCTGAAGCATATGGAGAACATGCACACTCCACACACACAGGGCAGAGTCGGGATTCAAGGCAATCGTGCTAACCACTAAGCCACCATGCCCCCTGAGGCAGAGTTTCAGTGTTTGCAAAGTCATATCAATGCCATGAACTGTTGCCAGCATATCTAAATTAAGATCATATGAATGCACTTGAAAAAAAAATTTGTGTCCACCATTTCCAACTCCATTTTCCATGCTCTCCCAGACTGATGCACGCTGTCGCATGCCCCTTTCCACATTACATTGTATTTCTGAATTTGCTGTTGTGTCTTTGGTTTTACTGTCGTATTTCTGAATTTGTGCTTGGGGTTTGTTAATATGTTTTGCACTTACGGACCACTGTTCAAATACATGTGCAGTAAAGACATGGAACCTATATGAGAGAAATTCTGTTTTGTTCCTTTAAGTTACAATTTACTAATATTAAATGTAATGTTAATGGACTCCTAGAAATGAAGGTTAAATCTAGAATCCTTAAAGGTCCATTGGCTTGTCCCTCCTATAGGAACCCTGAAAAAGTTCTATGTTGACTCCGATTACAACAGAATGTTTCCCTGTCAGAGAGGGTTCCCAGTAGAAGCCTTTTAGAAAGCTAAGAACCCTTAACTGTCTTAAGGAGCCTTAAGGAACCCTTTTAACTAAGAATATAGTACATTTATAAATGAACTTGCCCATTCTGATTATTTCAATAATCCCAATAAATGGCTCTTTGGGAGCTCTAGGAGTTAAGAATGGACTGTTAGACAGCACTATTGCTCTAGTGGTTTTGGGCTTAGGTAGATAACACCTGGTGCACATACGCACTTTATTGCTTAAACACATGCACACACTGTCCATCTATTATTATAGAAACACAATCAGCAGTGCAGCTGGCTGGCATTACCCTCTGAGCAGATTTTCTCCCCTAAACATAGCCTGTAGCTCTAACCCACTTAATCACATTTCATTCGTCCCAGCTTTCTACATCACCAACTCCACAGACCTTTCTCTTTACCCCAACTTTTGTTCCTTTTATTCTGCCCCTCATGCACTGCTATATCGTCTGTATAATCCTATTGATATTGGCAGGCGATTCTGAAAGCTGCATGCACACATAGACGCTCAGTCACTGAGGGCATGTCTGATTATTTCGGCAGTAATTGTGGGTAATTGTGGAGCAGTAGATCTGCGCTCGCCCCATTTACTCTCTGTTGGGTGCTTTACTGGTAGAGAAAGAAAACTCCCGTGAGTTTTTGCTTCACCTTTTGAATTCACACTGAGCACACTGTTGAACAGAAAATGTGCAATTCTCCAACTTCAAGAACTATGTTGAAAAAAAAAAAGCTGTTTTATTTTTCTACATTTTAATTCCAGATTATATTTGAGACTCGGTTTTTCATGTTTCCGAATGTTACCTATGTTTCCTAAGTTTTTATGTGGAAACAACATTATTGTGAATTGATGACAGAAATCCTCCTACAAAAATTTAAGTTCTACATTTGAATATTTGTTTATAACATTTTTATCAGTAATAATGTTTATTCTGGAAAAAGACATTAAAAAAATTAAGCAAAAAATTGTTTGGTTTGAATTATATTTTCATTACAGGGGCTGCTGTGGCTCAGGTGGTAGAGCGGGTTGTCCACTAATCGTAGGGTTGGCAGTTCGATTCCTGGTCCACATGACTCCACATACCGAAGTGTCCTTGGGCAAGGCACTGAACCCCAAGTTGCTCCTGATGGCAAGTTAGTGCCTTGCATGGCAGCTCTGCTACCATTGGTGTGTGAGTGTATGGGTGAATGAGAACCAGTGTAAAGTGCTTTGGATAAGTGTGCCATTTTACCATTATTATTAATTGTTTTTATCCAGGCTGCAATTGGGGCCTCACAAACAATAAGCAAGTAAAGATCTCCACGTGTGTGTGTGGGGTTCCTCTGAGTTCTCTAGTTTGCTCCAAAAAGGTGGATTGGCTGCCTCTAGTTGAGAATAAGTGTGTGAAACCATGTAAGCATGGTGCTTTGTGTAGGGTGTATTCCCGGTTCACGCCTAGTGATCCCGGCATAGGCTCCGGATCCACCATGACCTTGATGAAGATAAATTGCTTACTAAAGATGACCGAGTCAACGTATGAAAATTAATTCAGTTTATATATCTGATATATCTATTTGAGTCACAATGGAGAAATTTCTTGTTAACAATGACCCAATGACAGGAATTTGTACTTAGCCATCTAAAAATTTAAGGATTACTTATAATGGTGTTTCCATTTCACAATGTGAATTTAAACAACAGCTGTACTGCACATCCAGTTCTACTTATGTGTGTTTATCATAAAACAATATCATATAATGACATTCTCTTGTACTTCAAACCGTTATAAGTGACCATGAATCAGATCAGTGAAATATAGTGGTTCTTCTCTGGCCAGAGAATGTGAATGAAAAATGCAGATGTTAGTAGAAGGTCTGTCCAGATAAAACCTGTAAAAAAAAATGTCCCTGTACAGAATGATGAATGGTATGAAAAAAACAGAAACTGTCTATTTAAATAAAGATGATTAGATTTAACCCTGAGCTCTGGTTACTATTTGTCTGTGCAGAGTTTCACATGTTCCATCCATGTGTGTGTGTGTTTATTTCTTCTGGGAATCTCTTCCCACTTGCCAAAAACATGCCAATAAATGGATTGATCCTAGGTGTACATGAGCCTCACACCTACTGTTCCCAGGATTGGCTTTGGCTCCACCATGACCCTGACCAGGATAAAGCAATTAGTGACGATGAATGAATGAATGATGTGTATTAAAAAAAAACAGGATTACAGAAGTATTTTCAGAACACATTCTTGTACTTAGACCCAGATAGCTCTTGTACTTAGAGACATTTGGTGCTCTCAAAGAGATGAAAACCTACACACACAATTCAGACACTGCTTTTTGAGTTGTTTATCAGGGAGAATAGCCTGAAGAGAAGCAAAATCCACCTATTTCCATGTGACAGTTCGCTCCACTTTAACACTGTGTGTGTGTGTGTGTGTGTGTGTGTGTGTGTGTGTGTGCATGCTTGAGCTCGTCTGTTTTTTAATCCCTATCACTCAGGTCCACAAGTGCTTCAACAACACTAAAGAGTACAGCTGTGAAGACTTGGCAGAAACAAACAAATAATCCTATGCACAGACGCTTGCCAGTGGTGAACAAACTGTTGTTGTAAATAAAGCCTGGATAAAATGGGGCGAGTCTTTATTTTACCTTGTTTTTTGTTTTGAGTGCAATTGCGACTTAATGGTTCTTTCCTGGTGCGTGTTTATTTACGGTAGAATAAGACTATGCAGACTGTTTATTTGCTGGTAATTTACTCATGGTTTCAGATTTTACTGACTGAAGAACGACCCAAAAGTATCTGAGAATGCAAACAGTGCATTTTTAATGGCTTTGTGCTGGATACATGCTATCCAAACATGACTTGTTTTGGATAAAAGAATACAGCCAAGGGGAAAACCAGAGCAGAGCATGAACTTTGATTTGATGCTTTGAACAAAATGCTATCAAAATATATTCTGACATATTTGAAAAAATATGTGTGGGGGCATCATATTTAACATTATTAAAAGCTATGATATGATTTTCAGGCTTTCCAGCAAAGACATCAAAGGATATCCAAAATATACAGAGAGACAGAGAGACAGAGATTGACATTACACCAATTTGTTATGTCTCCCATTCATACTGTGAGATGACCCGCTACTCCGGTCACACACACACCCACATTGGCATACAACTCAATCTTCCCTAAACACATTCCAAGAACGACAAGTTATAAAACTAATATACCATCATATTTCTAGAACAACTTAGCTTCAGTGTTAGTGTTTCATTTTTTTTGCCTATAATATGCTTTTTGTTCTCATTTCTTCGAGCTATGAATGTGATTTAATGATCATTTTTGACAATACTTCCACAATGCATTAATTATAACCATCATAAATCTACTACTGTGCAAAAAAAACGAATAAGATTTAAGTATTTATTTTCCTGCTGGCACAAGCACAATTTGCCAGTATAACTCCAGTGCATTGTTAATTTTTTGGGCCCATTCCACATTTTTCCAGTTTTGCATTTTTCTTATAAGAAATGGATCTGGACTCCATAAATGCAGTTCTACAGCATATAATAACATCATATACAATTGTGTACCTCCGACTTTATGGATACAGTTTGGGAAAATTGTATCCGCACACAGAAAAATGGCGTTTTGGTGTTTTAGCCATATACAGCATGATAGTAAAGAGCTGGCTGGTGGGTGCCAATTGGCAGGTGACCAAACTGGGAGAAATTGTGAGATAAAAATAAATGAATGGGACCTGCTCAACAACATAATGGTGTGAAATTAAAAATCTGCTGGCAGAGGTATATTGAACTCATTGAGGATTTACATTTACTTTACTGCCTCTTTTGAGACCTCAAAACAAGGGCAAATTGGTATTCTCCTGACTTCAGACTTAAAAGACCGTTCTCATTTAATACGACATGTTTTTGTGGAAGTATTTATATCACCTCAGTAGATAACTGATTTAATTATTTTATCCATAACACATAAAAATAACTTAGTTGTGGATACTATATGTGTGGAGATCTGGAAAAAACCCATTCACTGCAAAAAAAATGTAATTTTAGCAAGTGAAAATATCTGAATATAGTCAAATGTATCGAGTATTTGTTATTATAAAATTACAATAAACCAAATATAAGCTCATTAAACCTGTTTCTAGATATTATTACTCATTTTAAGCTTGTGGTTGGTTTCTTATTCTATTGGTGAATCATTGTGCTTCTTTCTGGAAATAATTGCTTAAAATGAGCAAAATGATCAGCCAATAGAACAAGACTATTTCAAGCTTGAAATGAGTACAAATGGCTTGAACTATGTTTAGTAATCATATATTTGGTTTATTATAATATAATAATAAGGAATTTCCACTTGCTTAAGATGTCATTTTTTGCAGTGTTGTGGCTGAATTCTGGTAAGCAGCAACATCAGGTTTTGGCCAAAATTGTTTTTTTCTGCCTATAACATACTCTGACACCTCAGCTTTTAGGATCCATAAATATATTTCACTGGAACTATGTGGAAATGTTTTTATTTACTTTTTAATCTTGCTTATTGCCTAAATATGTCTAAAACCTTGGTTTTGGGAGTAGTCACATTTTAAAGCTGCTATAACTTTACTTCTGGTAGAGATACATGCTAAAGAACCCATCTAGGATGGACCCCTCCAGCACAAAGCCTAACTAAATGAGATTTTACTTATGTAGTTGTATTCTTACCTTCATCTGAACCTATTGGTAGTGCATATTTATTTCAGGGGTAAGCATACATGCCAAAATAACAAACTTAAAGTATAGTATAAGTATATTTGCGCAGCTACCTAATCTAAAATAAAAGATTAGGTAACACTTCTGGTAACGCTGGAAGAGAAGGGAGTTAACGTGTTCATCATAAAAATATAACATGCTTCACGTTGCACACATGCCATGATCACTAAAGTAGGAGGCCTGAGACTCTTCTGAGCTCAGTGATGTTTAGGACATAGTGTAGACGCCCTTCAGGTTGATCTTAAATTAAAAGCAAACCATGTAATCTGTTTGGACGGTTAGAAAGTTGAATCATATGTTGAAATATTCTTCTTTTTTATAACTATATCATAAGCATTCTTTTGTTGTATCATAACACTGAATGGTTTTATCAGTGAGTAAATTTTCCCAGTGTGTTTGTGTGATTGTTTCTGGGTGGCATATTTCATACATAGCCGAACTCCACGAGCGCCATCAAGCCTGATATAACCATAAGCTCCAAAAAGCGATCTGTGTGGGTACAACCTTATCATTGATTTTATCCTAATTATTGGTAATGATAATGCGGCATGCTGCAATTTGGGAGTGCTTAGAAAATGTCCTGGCTCTTATGGTGCACTAATAGTATGATTGTCTAATCAGCCTCTCTCTCTCTTAGTGCTAATATGTTGTTCTGTAAGAGAAATAGGGGTGTAAGTAGTCCCTTGGTGTTGGTTTTTTGGCTAAAGTCACTCAGTGAGAGATCTCCTGTAGATAGCACAGAAATTACTCACAGATTTCTCCCAAAGGGCAACACGGCTGCAGACGAAAGCATGCAACATGGGTGCACAGTCTGGTGGATGAAACCTACATTGTAATGGACACTGTGAGTGAAATAAGCTGCAGATACATTCATTTTCCACAAAAAAATTCAATGCCCATTTTAATGACTTGAGTAAATGTACTGCTACTCTAATAGTAATTTATTTAAATTATTAACTAAATTACTCAAAGAAAAGTAAATAAGTCATCTGGTGTAAAACTACTTGAGTAATTATTTTACAGACTACTGTTTTATACTATATGTCTGCAACTGACACAACTAATCTGTATATTTTCTATATCTGAGGACTGAACAATTATGTTAATGTACCAAATGAGTGTGAACATCACTTCCATTATCAACAGTATATAAACATTATAAAGACACATTAGCTAGCTAGCTATCTTAGCCAAATTCTGTTGGAGTTTAGTTTACTAGGTTCCTTAGCTCACTTACTCACTAGCTCATGTTAATTCATACATGTTTCTAGCTACATAGTTAGCTATCTAGCAAAGATGCCCCTTAAACATTATCCTGAGCATTACCTATAGGTTGTATCAGCACTTAGATATATTTAACATAACAGACAATTGCTATATGTCATATATCATGGAGGTAAATCTGGACTTCAGTTCCCATCAGCCACTGCACTGTACTACATGTCACATGAGCACCTGCACCTGAATCAAGTTTCTGGTAATGAGCACACCTATATATAGCCGTTGTTTGCACTACTTCTATGCCTTATGTTTGTCTTTGACTACCGTGTTCCATTTCTTGCCACAGTATTTTGCCAAGTTGTCTTAATGTCTTTGTTTTCAGACATTGCTGCTGCTGACTGATTTGAGTGAAGTGTAGGCTTTCGGTAGGAAACTGCTTTATTTTGTTCAAATCTTGAATTTTAATTATTTAAAAATGGACATGTACTGTCTTGTAGGCCATGGTGATTTAGTGGTTAGCACGTTTGCCTTGCACCTGCAGGGTTGGGGATTTGGATCCCATCTCTGCCCCTTGTAAATGGAGTTTGCATGTTCTCCCTGTTCTTCCCGTCTGTAATTTAAGTACATGTAGTTCATACATTCCGACCCTGTATATAGGTATATTTTGAATATCTTTACTTCATGTAGCCTCAGAAGCACTAGAACAGCTGATGAAAGACTTGTTTCTTTGGAAACATTGTATCTTTTTGTGTACTTTTTCTACACTTTTAATACATTCACAATTATTACTCTCTGTGTTCCTTATATACAGTATCTCACAAAAGTGAGTACACCCCTAACATTTTTGTAAATATTTGATTATATCTTTTCATGTGACAACAC
>JANDJT010000179.1:25927872-25939833 GCA_024331685.1 Stegophilus panzeri
TCATTATAAGTTGCATTTTCAGTTGAATTTGGGGAAACCACTTGAAGCATTCATTGTGTTGAACTATTTCAATTGCTACAGTTTATATACTATTTCAATTAATAGTGTTCAAAACAGTGCTACTATGAATGCAGACTTTAATACTTTAATACACTGAAAAAACACTGTAAGCATCACACACACACACACATTTATATATAAAATCGGTTTCACTCTGCCCACGTTTTACATTTTTTCCTACATGCTTTTGAATGTCCATGGAATAAAGTAAAATATTAGATGCCACAAGTGTACCCTTCTGCCATAATTTACACATTTGAATGAAATGTAATATGAAGCATTGTGATAACATGAAATTAAAAAAGACTTTATATGACTATGGACATTGTTTCGACTCAGGACAGCTGTCATTTGCTGCTACAGTATGTTGACGATGTCCACAACACAACGTTCGCACGCTCTCTGAGAGTAGGCTAATGGTTCAGAGGCAGGAATTTGGCCAATAGTTGCTGCAAGCCTTTTATAATCGACCAATTGGTGTGCAAGAAGGCGGGAATTACAGAGAGATGTTAAAGCAATGCAAACATGCGCACACATGCAGTATTAGACCATAAGCACTTCATAATGAAACTAAAACCGAATCCTGGACATTTTCTCAAATTATTTAAGGTCCGGGAAAAAGTGGACGTATGGTCACCCTAACAGAAGCATTGCAGAGAACAATTTGTGTTCATTTCTACCAAATTAACTTTGCACAAAATTAATTTGCGCATGCACCAGGAGGTTGCTCACGTGAGTCACGACTGGCGAGAGAGAACCAGAACTATAATCAAGCAGCTGTCTATACTGTGTTCTGTCAAAAGATGAATTTTTAAATGAAAAAAAATTGTAATCCTGATAGTATTCCCATTTTTTACAAAATGTACCTGTAATATGATTACTTTGTTTTTTGACGTAACTATGACAGATTACAGCTACCAGTTTTTTGTATCCTGATAACGTAACGCCATTACATGTATCCCGTTACTCCTCAAGCCTGTGTACATAACATTATAATTTCATTCAGTTCAATAAGCACTTGATTCTGCACTTGATTCTGCTCAAGGTTTTGGTGGATCTGGAGCCTACTCCTGGGAACACCGGGTGTGAAGTGGGAATACGTGGGACAGGATGTCAGTTGATATAAAATTATATAATAAAATGAATACTAAGAATGCCTCAGATTTGGTAAATGGTGATCAAATCTCAAGGCAGATATTTTAAGGAAAAAATATTGTATAATCATACATTATTATTTTTTCCTTAATAATTTGATTAAAAAGCCAAAACACACTGTAATATTTGGCAAAGATCTTCTCACATTCCAGAGGTGTACAGAGACAGGCTCTGTAAACAGGAGAAAAGCACAAGCAGAGAGCACGTATGTAGTTGTGTGTGTGTGTGTGTGTGTGTGTGTGTGTGTGTGTGTGTGTGTGTGTGTGTGTATTTGGAGGGAACACTGAAGAGAGGATCTGTATTTGTTGAAATTATGAGTTTTAAAACAGCTGACAGCTAATGACCCAAAACCTTCATTTTCACAAATAGATAGTCCTATAAATCAGGCGAATCTATATGTAAAATATCTGGGGAAAAAAAAAAAAAAAAGTACACCCTACTAACGAAAACATCTACAAACACATTGTGGTGTAGTATGGCTTATTATTTTTCTGAACAAAATGTGACAGTTGATTCCAGACATCTGAATGGTTGTGTATGTTTATTATATTTGCGTGACCATCTTACTGTTGATTATTTTACATCTCTGTAGCAGTAACTCACATTCCCAAACTTCTTCTTCAGGGTAGGTTGCCGTGGAGACAGCTGCGACTGAGAGGAAATTGTTTATGCGTGTATTAGAAAGATACTCAGCTGGTGTCAGATATCAAACAAAGAGAGAGCGCGCGCGCGAGAGAGAAAGTAGATACAGGCAGGAGGTCAAAGTCATCTTCATGTACATATGACAAATTTGCATGCGATTTACTGTCTGTTCTCAGATCAGTACCTGTATGCTGGAACAGTGTCTGATTTCCTGGGGAAGGACAGCATGTTTAGTCGCTCTCTGGGTCCTCCTCCAGACCAGCACTACATACGGACAGACATCTCAGAGGACTACTGGATCAATGGTCAGAGTTATACACAAACACACACAGGCTGATATACAGGAATATTCACAGCACTAACCAACAGTAATGCACTTCAATTTTGCCTAAATCAGTGTTTCATACAGTAAATCCCAAAACACGACTTAACGAAGTCAGGTCCATAAATATTTGGACACGGACATAGTTATTGTTATTTTAGCAGTATAACACAATATATTGGAGTTGAAATGAAATAATGAGGATTAAGCCTTAATTTGAGGATATTAACATCCAAATTGGGTGATTTTATTAGTTTGTCCCCTTAAAACGGACCAAAGGTAATCTGATAAACTAGCATAACAATGATATTGTCATTTTTAATGCTTGGTTGCAAATCCTTTGCAGTCAATGACTGCATAAAGTCTGGAGACACTGGATTTCTTCCAGGGTGATGCTCTGCCAAGCCTTTACTGCAGCTGTCTTCAGTTCCTGCTTGCTCTGTAGGGCATTTTGCCTTCAGCAAGTGAAACGCATGCTCACTTGGATTCCAGTCAGGTGATTTACTCTGGTTAAGGCTTCTCTATATATTGACTTTGACACAGATACATCCTGGAGGATGCTCTTGATCTAGCCGTTGTGAAGGGGTTTTTCTCTACCAGGGAAGGAAATTCTTCTGCCATCCACTACAGATGTTTTCCATGGTCCTCTGGGTCTTTTGGTGTTCCTGAGCTCACCTGTGCATTCTTTCATTTAAAAAATGTACCAGCTAGTTGATCTGACCACACCTAATGTTTTTGCTATTTCTCTGATGGGTTTGTTTCGATTTTTCAGCCTAATGATGGCTTGTTTTACTGGCAGTGACAGCTCTTTGGACTTCACATTGAGAGTTAACAGCAACATGTTCCAAACGCAAATGCCACACTTAAAATCAACTCTATTGGCTTTTATCTGCTTACCTGTAAGTGGAAATAAGGAGGGAATAACACACACCTGGCCATGGAACAAGTGAGCATCGAATTGTCCAATTACTTTTCGTCCTGCTGAAAGTGCAGCTGGAAGTCTCATATTCATTATTTAATTTCAACTCCAGTGCTGTGGTAGACAGATAAAATAACACATATTTATGGACCTGGCTGTAGATGATATAGACACAAACACACTGTTAATTTTTTTCAAATTGTTCTATATTAACCTTAAGTCTCCAGAGTCACAGCAAAACTGCAATATATGAGTAGACAGTCAGGGCAAAATTCCACCAATTCAGTTAGTACAAAGATCTCCTTTATACAGTATACAGTAGAAAGGCTGAATTGCAGCGGAATTACCCATGGAAACTCCAGCTAAGACCCTACACACACAAACATGCAGGCTACATGATGAATGAAACCAAAACCACAGACTATTTAATATTTCCAGGCAAGCCGAAATTCACACCAGATTTAATACCACAAAGATTCACACACTGCCTGTACCAGCTCCACCCAAGATTAGTTCTTGCTCCCATGCTAAAAATGTATGCACACATGTGTTACACTTTATGTGTGAGTGTGTGATAACCACAGCTCCTTTCGCCTCCTCTTCCCTAATTCATATCATTTGTTGCACCATCGTATCATGTATCATGTTAACTTCATTCTTCATGGTCTGAACTATACAACACTCATAGATCTTATACCTTAATGATTTATGTGCAATAATTTATGTACTTTGCTGCTTTAGATACTTTCATCTCCTTTCCTTTCCCGTCCTTGGTGGAACTGGCTCCCAGTTACTGCTAGGTTCTGGTTGAGGCACAAAGGCCCTTTGTGTACAACTTATTTTTTTGATGTGGATGTAAACCCACTTGCTGGCTTGGGTTGAATTAAAAACACTTATATTATTTACTTTTCCTTCATTAACACTTATGTGTTGTTTATATCAGAGATACTCATTTTTTTCTTTTAAAAAGTAAAAAAAACTATTTATTATTAAATACAAATGTTATACTAAATACAAAAAATATTTTTACAATATGAAACTTTGTGCTGTGCTCGATTTCTCTGATCATCAGAAAAGTACAGATTATATTCAGGTAGTTTGACCTGAGAGTAACTGTGTGAAATAAAAAAAGTGGATTGTAATCTATTTTCAACTGCCATCAGGAGGATCCCTAAGCATGGGAAAGGGTTTTTGTGCGTTCTTCCATAAATATTGTTTATTTAATAAAGAGAGAGAGGGGGTGGGGGTGGGGTTATACAATATTGTGGTATTTTTATTGTACAAAAGTCTAAATGGATGGACTAGGCCAATGGGATTGACTAAACCACAAAGTTGTGAACAGAACAGGAAAGTTAAAATTTTATGATGTTTAAAAGAATGCCTATACATTCACACTTTTTTAGGTTTTTCTTTTCCTCTGTTTGATTTGTGCAGCTCTAATCTAAAAAGGATGAATGAATAAGAGCTCACTGGTGTTTATCTCCTGTCTCCACAGAGGCCAAGTTTATAGCTGCTCATCCTATCGCTGACACGTACAACCGCGATGACGACAAGATTTACTTTTTCTTCCGCGAGGTGTCCCGGGACGGGCGCACCACGGACAAAGGCGTGCTGTCCCGCGTAGCCCGTGTCTGTAAAGTAAGAATCCCTGCAGGAATAGATACGCAGCCATCCTTGCTCCTCTAGATCAAAATGTTCATCACTTCTCTGATTCAGTCATTTTTATTAACAAATCATATGCGTTTCACGTTCCCCTGGGAGAGCGGGCTTCCTGGTACGTTTCATGTGACGAGATCTGTTGAAAGGAGACTAAACCAGTGCTGTCAGCAGGGTAAATCACAGCAGAGGCCCGGCTGTGTAGTCAGAGTCTGAGCCATTGTTCATGATGACACCAGAGTTCCTGTGTGCCAGTTTATAATCGTATTAACCGAACTCTTACTTCAGAGAGGAGAGTGCTGAAATGCCTTAAAAAGGCTTCAGTGCAGGAGCCAGATAGGTTATATATACTGTACATAACTATTAATGCTTTCTCAAACCTACAAATGCTGTATACATTCTGAGACTGCAAAATCTTTGCTCTGAGGCTCTTAATGCTTAGGAAGTAAGCTGTAAAGCTAGCCAAGGCCAGATTCCTCTCACACTACAGAGCGCATCTTTGTAGATTAGACTGTTTAAGACCACTACTGCTAAGCCCTTTTATGGTTCTACTTTTTCTCCATCTCTGTGTTATTCAGTACAACATAATGGCAAAGAATAGAATAGCATGTGTTTGCAGACTTCAGTGGTGGCATCTGATCAACACTCTTGAGAAATAACAAGTATGTTAGCTCATTCCTGAACTGTAGCAAACCTCTCCACTAACAGGCTGCATATAACTGCTCCTGCAGTTAACCTGATTCTAAGACTTCACAAAGAGGTGGTGACTACATACTCAATCGTACTAACAGAATAAATTAAATTTAGACTCTAAGTCCCTCTCATTTTCTCTCTTACTGTCTCTGTGGGTAACTGATGTGTGTTAGCTCTTCTCCCCAGTCTGTCTTAGTTAAATAAGCTAGTCTGATTAAGGACAGATGGAGGCCTTCACTTCATATAATGGGAGTTTATTTATGGAGTCTATAAAATGAAGTATAATGGTTTTAAAAGGTACACCTGTGGGGTTTTCGAGTGAGGACGCTTAACTTAAGACGCTTGACTAATGTCTGTGTCATGTTTGTGTATATTTGTGTGTCTCAGAATGATGTAGGTGGTTTGAGAAGTCTGACCAACAAGTGGACGACGTTCCTCAAGGCCCGACTGGTGTGTTCCATTCCAGGA
This sequence comes from Stegophilus panzeri, assembly GCA_024331685.1. Lineage (NCBI taxonomy): Eukaryota > Metazoa > Chordata > Actinopteri > Siluriformes > Trichomycteridae > Stegophilus > Stegophilus panzeri. Next base: position 25,933,788 of record JANDJT010000179.1, read on the forward strand.
ACAGATGGTGTGGATACACACTTTGACGAGCTCCGTAAGTGGGTGATTTTACACACAGCCAAGCACACACGCTCTCACGCACACACAGACAGTGTGCTTATTAGACATAATGTTTTATCTGATAATCACACTTATTTGTATTTCTAGCAATTTTAAAGTGTGTGTGTGTGTGTGTGTGTGTGTGTGTGTGTATGTGTGTGTGTGCATTATAGAGGACATCTTTATGGTTCCAACCAGAGATGAGAAAAACCCCAAAGTGTATGGAGTCTTCACCACTACTAGGTACTCGTTCTTGTTTTGCTGTGACTGGAGGAATCAGGTGTGATTACAAGTCTGGATATAAAACCACCCAGAGCTCTGAATTCCATTACAGTGTTTACTACTCTCGCAGCCTTGCATTGTTGCATACATAGTTTATTATGACCAGCTCATATAAATGTCCAAACATATACAGACACAGCACATACAAAGATTTGCTTCCCTTACTGCAGACCTCCAGTATTGCTTATCTCTGTTTAGAAATATGTTGCCAACATTTTTACTTTGAACGTAAAACACAGCTTGCTTCAAATGTAAATGAAATGACTTTCACAATTATTTCACAATATCCATGTATGTTTACCATTGTTTGTGTCCTTGTGTGTATCATCAGCTCTATCTTTAAAGGATCGGCAGTGTGTATATACAATATGGAGGACATCCGTGCTGTATTTAATGGGCCTTACGCACATAAAGAGGGACCAGATCACCGCTGGGTGGAATATGAGGGGAAAATCCCTTACCCAAGACCTGGCACGGTCAGGACCACATCCCTTCTTCTTCTTCTTCTTCTTCTTCTTCTTCTTCTTCTTCTTCTTCTTTTTTTTTTACTTTTCTCTATTCCACATTTTAGTAGCAGCTTTTGTGTACAGCTGTACCTTCTGTCATTTTTGTTCAAATGTTAAATAATATTCTTCACAATGACAAACAAGTTTAGTCCACTCAGAGAGTGACATTCAGAACAGACAGCTGTACTGATATATATTGTAGTGTTAGGATTCACCACTAGAGGGCGATACAGCCTAATGATTATGATCTCTCAGCCTCAACTTGTTCTCCAAAGAAAAGGACATTATTTACAACACTGGTGTATGTGTTCATATTCTGATATTTGTATAGGAGATATTATATTTGAATTTCAAATGTAATAGGCAGCAGTGGCTGAGTTTTGAGCTAGTGAACTGAAAGTTGTGAGGGCAAATCCCAGAACTGCTAGAGAACCACTGCTTGACTCTTGAGCATAGCGTTTATTGTCAACTATAGTGTAAGTTGATCTGGATGAAAAATAGCAACTAGCAAATACCTAAACGTAAATGTTTCTCTCCCCCCATACAGTGTCCGAGTCGCACATACGACCCACGCATAAAGACCACTAAAGATTTCCCAGATGATGTCATTAGCTTTATCCGCATGCACCCACTCATGTACCACTCTGTGTACCCAATCACCGGCCGGCCCATCTTCACGAGGATCAACACCGAGTACCGGCTCACGCAGATCGCAGTAGACCGCGTCTCTGCTGAGGATGGGCACTACGCTGTCATGTTCCTGGGCACCGGTAAAGTCACACACATGCTGGCAAATTACTGGAAATTCCTCACTGTACAGTGAGATGTTAAGTGTTTTCATGATAAAGAGCAGAACTTACCAAAATATGTAAACCATGCCCCCATACGTACTGTACGCATATGTTTGAAAGTGTATTACCACTAGAGGGCAAGGTGAGTCAATTTTCAGGAAAAAAAAACAGACACCAAGTGTTGGTTTTTGTGTGTTTTCTAGATGCTGGTTCAATTTTAAAAGTGGTTAGCATCACACAGGAAAACTGGGCTGCAGAAGAGGTGGTGTTAGAAGAATTACAAGTGTTCAAGGTAAAACGGAAAAAAAAAACAAATAAACAAAGACTCTATTCCTTAAAAGTATCTTTCGTAACTGCTTTTGTGTCTTATTTCAGAATCCGTCTCCCATCCTCAGCATGGAAATCTCTTCCAAACAGGTAGAAACAATATATGATACTGACAGGCAGTATGTCTTCACTTTCTGTGTAAAATTCTGTCCTTGAGATTGCAATGTAACTCCACTTTTATTACCTCCAAAGATTTCCACCCTTGTCTCTGTCTCTCTCTCTCTCTCTCTCTCTCTCTCTCTCTCTCTGTCTCTCTCTCTCTCTCTGTCTCTCTCTCTCATACATGACACACACATTCCTCCTTCTCCTGTTTGTCTCATTATCTGCTTAAGTACGTGGCTGGGTCAGACACAGGACAAACCAAATTCAGTCACTTTCTCCAGGCCATTTCTTCTTCCATCTCTCTCTCTCTCTCTCTCTCTCTCTCTCTCTCTCTCTCTCTCTCTTTCTCTCCGTATACATTTGTATTTATTCCCTGCCTAGTCTGAAGTTTCTCAAAGTATATGAGCTCTCTAGGCATACAGGTAAAAGAACAAATAAACACAATGTTTACATAAAGGTGAAAGCATCCGAACAAATTACAGAGCAACAAGGACAGAGCAAATAAATCACGTTTACTGATGGTCCTTTCAACATGTTATAAATAAAGCAGCTCCTATAGTTCCTGCAAGCACTTTTGCTGGCCTTGCGCTTGTGTTTGTTCTGTGCGTGTGTGTGAGGGCGTGTCGTACTGTGTGTCTTTAGCAGCAGCTGTTTGTCGGAGGGGGAGACGGCCTGGTGCTGGTGGCTCTGCACAGGTGCCACATTTATGGTCAGGGCTGCGCTGAATGCTGCCTGGCCAGAGACCCATACTGCGCCTGGGACGGCTCCCACTGCTCCAGATACATACCGGCATCCAAGAGGTGAACACACACACACACACACATGCATACATGTTTACAGCTTGTGATGGTTAGAAATGATGTGTTTAGTATCCTGAATCGATTATTCAGTGTGAGCAGCAAGAAAGAATAGTATGACTAGAAAAAGTACAATAGTGCAACAGTGCAAAAGAGCAAGGGCTAGTATTGTGAGAGGAGTACAGCTTAGATAAACACTGTAAAGGTAGCCTGAGAAGTGTGAGGGCACAATACAGGAGGAAGGATTCGGCATGAGAAAGTAATGCGTGTGTAGCCTGTATGAGTTAGTAGGCATGAGTAGTATTAATAAATAGTTAGTTAGAGAAGTTAAAGTAGAGACCACGTGTGTTCCAATGTGCCCTCACTCTGACCCACTTCTTTGCCCCCCCCATACTCCTAGATTTCAGCCAAGAAAAAAAAAAGATAAATATTTGATTGTTCGCTGCAGCTTCGCTGCTATAGGGTGTTGTGGGAGTGGACTGGACAGGCAAATTGATTAGAGGAGGTTTGTTGTTGAGATGATGTATGTGAGTTGCCAAAGAAGTTTTCTTGCCCTTTTCTCTCTTTTAGGTTTGCTGCTGACATAAGCAGGTCAGGTCATTCCTAGCAGATGCTGGGTCATAGAAAGTCAGAGAGAGTTATTAGTTCAGTATATGTTTTTGCACATTGTCAGGTGGTCAGATAACGTCATTACCTCAGTTTTACGTCTTACAAAAGAATGCCTTGCCATTATGAGATTTTATTTTTTTTACAAGAACATATGCAGAAACAGGCACACAGATATAGAATTATATTGCCAGGATACTGTACATAGCTGAGCCTATCAGATATTTGCTTATGTATTCGTAACGCTTTGTTACAGGAGGGCTCGCAGACAGGACATCAAACATGGAGACCCATCCAGCCATTGCTGGGATGCAGACGATGGTAAGTACTGTAAATGTGTGTGTGTGTGTATGATAGGACTGGAATTTCTAGAGTTTTGACCATATGAAGACACAGCTGGTCCCCATGAGGAAAACAAAACAAAAAATAGAAAACATTTTTTTTTTTTTAACAGAAAAAAAGGGATTATATAAAAAGATTTCCTTTACTGGGGATAAGGTTAGCGTTGGATTTGGGTGTATGATAGCATTCCTTTGCTGCACTAATAATTATGTTATAGAAGGATAGTAAGAAATGTGTGTGTGTGTGTGTGTGTGTGTGTGTGTGTGATGCATAAAAGCTTACTAAAAGCTCTGCATTGTTCCAGAAAATGCAGCATTGTCCAGAGGGGCTCATGTAATCGAATTCACAAATAAATCTTAAAACTACTCTCTCCCTCTATCAGTCATATACTCAAGCATATACACACACACACACACACACATATGTACTTACACTCCCCATCAACTAAATGCATTGTCTCTTACCTTTCCTCTGCCACTGTGTGCAGTGTTGGGGAAGAACATAGAGGAGAAGGTGCTCTATGGTGTGGAGAATAACTCCTCCTTCCTGGAGTGCCTGCCTAAATCCCAGCAGGCCCAGATCCGCTGGTTTATACAAAGACCAGGATCAGACCACCGCCAAGAGGTAATTAGCACACATCACTGTTTGGTTGTTTATGTGAGCATGCATTTGTTAAAAAAAAACAACAGTATGCATGCAGTATCCTTCTCTCTGACTTAATGTGAGACACACTATCAGCAAAATATAATTTATTTCAACAGAATTTGTTGTGATCAGTTGGTGAATTCTTCTATTTTTACATCAATGACTAAACTCCTTTGGTTGTTTTGACTATAAATTATTCCACAAAAAGAGGCAGCATACTACTGCTTTTTTGTGTGTTTAAGTGTTCATGGTTGCAAAGACAGCAATAAACATGGACAGGTTGGCAAGCATGGTTGATTGCCAACAAACTGTCAGTGTACATACCTTGTGAGTATGTAGGATGTGAATTAGTACCGTTAATTCTGTTCTCCCATTTCTAAAGTCTTCAAACTGTTTTAATGTTACTGTGGTGAAATGTGATGAAAACTCTGAACCACGTTTTAGCATTAGTCAATTGTGCATACCTTGTGAGATGTACATTATATACTACAAGAAGTAGTACTTCAGAATCAGAATCGGGTTTTTGTATTAGCCAAGTACAAAGTGTTCAGGCAATTTGGTACTGGAATCAATAACAGAGAACATAATTCACACAGTATACAATACTTTTACACAATATACAGTAAATATACAAGAATTTACAGTAAACATCAGCGGTTACTACAGTACATATAATTACAGCGCAAGGGGCTGTTAAATGCAAGTGTTCCAATGAAATGTCAGACAGGTTCCATGAAGAGTCCTTGTTCAAGAGGATTATGACAAGTCCTTAGGGCTCTCACTCTCTACATACCACCACTGAGAAGAGAACTGCTCGAAGAGAGACTTGTAGTGTAAGTGCTACAGGTGCAAGTCTGAATCACAGGTGCTGTCTCTACATCTCGCTTTAATAATACACACAGCTTGATCATAACCTGGCTTCACTGAGAGATGCTGGCACCAATGAGGAACATTGTGGTGCAAGAGAGTCCAACATGTGCGTTCAGTGCTTTTAAGACAGTCCTAATCCAGGTCATAAACATACCTACACTTGCTCTCATTCTGCCCCCAGACCGTGCATCTATTGAAAGCACATGTTGCTGTGTATTCGGGTAACACTTTCTCCCTCATAAGTGTTTGGTGTTGCAGGGTTTAGCATATTTCAACAGTTGAATCGTGTTAATGTTCATATCTCTAGTTCTAAAATTCAGTGGTTACATAACAACCATTTGGTATGGACCCCATCAATAAAAAGGGAATAGTTTACAGTTCAAGCAAATGAATATCAGAAACAGCTAATGAAAAGAAGTGAAGTACTTATATCAGCATTAGGCCCGTGAGTACACAGGACATTATCTTGAGTCCAAATTACTGATATGTGTGTGAAGTGGAAAACATATACGTAGTCAAATAAGTCCTCTTTGTACACCTAGATGTGTTCAGTACAACAAAACTGTGCTTTAGGGTCATAGAGTGTGCTTGTTCAGAATGGTGGTGTATAAGGTGAAATGTCTATTAGTTTTAGTTGAATGTCTATTATTGAATAATATATGTATATATATCTCACAAAAGTGAGTACACCCCTCACATTTTTGTAAATATTTGATTATATCTTTTCATGTGACAACAC
>JANDJT010000179.1:25943250-25956861 GCA_024331685.1 Stegophilus panzeri
GATAGAGTGTGAGAGAGGGATAGAGTGAGAGAGATAGAGTGTGAGATTGTGAGAGAGGGATAGAGTGAGAGAGATAGTGTGAGAGAGAGATAGAGTGAGAGATAGAGTGTGAGAGAGGGATAGAGTGAGAGATAGAGTGTGAGAGAGGGATAGAGTGTGAGATAGAGTGTGTTAGAGGGATAGAGTGTGAGATAGAGTGTGAGAGAGGGATAGAGTGTGAGAGAGGGATAGAGTGTGAGAGAGAGATAGAGTGAGAGAGAGTGTGAGAGAGGGATAGAGTGAGAGATAGAGTGTGAGAGAGGGATAGAGTGAGAGTGTGAGAGAGAGATGGAGTGTGAGAGAGAGATAGAGTGAGAGATAGAGTGTGAGAGAGATAGAGTGAGAGAGAGGGATAGAGTGAAAGAGATAGAGTGAGAGAGAGGGATAGAGTGGGAGAGAGAGTGAGATAGAGAGAGAGAGTTGCACGTCCTGTTCTATATTTCTGTACGTTCTGTTGAACTGCTTTCCCAGAAGGCTTTATGACTGGTGTTTGTGACTGATTCTGTACAGAAGGCCTTTCTCTCCTCACACAGCACATGAAAGAGTAAGAGGCCTCTTCCACAGTTTTAACTGTGACCTGGTTCTGCTTTTACACAGAGAATCTGATCCAATGCATCACTCTCAACCTTCTGACATACATCTGACACATGCCCTTATTACATGCAGTCATAATGACATCACCATGACACACACACACACACACACACACACATGTTTCATCCTTACATGCGTCAGGCTGTTTGTGGTTTAGTCCCAGGCATCACATGACACAAAGTCAGAGCCTAAACACTTATTTTAAAGCTAAACTTATTCTAAAGCTATTGATTTAGAATACTCTTCCATTTAGAGATTTTATTTCTTCCTGCCATAAACAGTGTTCAACTCTAATTTATGTCCTAGGTATAGTAAATCCTACGTGAGTGTGAATTTTTATGTGTGCACATAAGTGTGTGTGTGTGTGTGTGTCTATAAGTGAGTGTGCACTTGTTTAAAAAGGAGCTGGTATGCTTTGAAGCCCCCTCATTTCTCTCGAGCACAGCTGCATTGTTTTAGTTCTTGACAACCTCATGACGAGAATGAAGAACTGGTAGGCATAGAAACACAAGCGAGAGTTTCTTTTCAGTCTAGAAGGCGATGGCAATTGATAGACAGTAAGGAGACAGTTGTTAGCATGCTTTAGACAGCCTTCTCTTTGACCATGTCATTGTGTCTTTATTACTTGAACACACTGCATCCTCTCAAAGCCTTCCCAGGGCTGACCCTTACATTCAAATAGAGTGAACTTCCTGTGTCAGAGGCCACCAAAGAAGTGAACATGCACCTTGAACATAGATCAGACCTGCTCACTGTCCACACACACGCATGCTTTTTAGATAGGTCAGGTCGAGTAATAGTTCTAAAGGATGAATCTCTCTCTCTCTCTCTCTCTCTCTCTCGCTCTCTCTCTCGCGCTTTCTCACTTCACTACCATTAATATAGAGTCAGTGCTCCTGATGTATCTAATAAGACTAATGACCAATCAAATGCAGTAATTAGAGGTCAGCAGGAAGCTGAACCTAAAGGTGACAGAGTGACCTTTGCCCCTGTGTTTGGAGGAGGGTTGGAGCCATGCTGTGCACTGCTCCCCTTCGAATTAACTTTGCGCAAACCATCAGAATGATTAATGGCCATGAGCTCTACAGGTGACATGTGAATTCTCCATCTGCAGTTGGAGGTGACACATAATTATTGCACAGAATGAGAAAGTGCACTGCCTTTGAAGCTAGATTGGGAAGCAGTAATGCTAAATCTTTATGTGGTTTGTGTGTTGATGAGGAGGAAATGTTAATAATGTTTAGTACCTTGAGTGAAGACCATGCAAAGGATGTAACTTATTGATTATGATATATATATATATATATGTTGGTGTGTTACAGATCAAAGAGGATGAGCGGGTGTTGGTAACAGAGCGAGGTTTACTAATTCGCTGGGTGCAGCGCAGTGATGCTGGCTTGTACGTGTGCACAGCTCAGGAGCACAGCTTCACCCGCACACTCCTCCACCTCTCGCTGAGAATCCTGGAGCGCAACCACCTTCCCGGACACCATTCAGCCTCCAGTGGACCCCCTGATTACTCCATTCAGGACATGACGTCAGAGTTGAGGCACAGTTATAAGGATTATGTGCGTGCTCTGAGCGCACCCTCTCTAGAGGAGTACTGTGAAGTGCTCTGGCATAAGGAGAAGAAGCAGAGGCAGAAAGCTAAGTGGAAACATACCCAGGAGCTCCGAAAGAGCAGGAACCGACGGCACCACCAGGGGGCCGCCATCTGAATGAACGGTTCTCAGAAGTGCAGGTAGGGGAGGGAGGGATAACATACAGCATTGGTCTGTGGATCAGTGTCTATGGCCCAAATCTAACCTGTTTCAACTATTTCAACTATTTAAAGAACCAGCGCTCTGGCTGTCCGGGTGCAGAAGCAGTATCTCTACCTGTCATCAGGACACAGCAAAGACACATGAAACTGCATGAAACTGCAAAATCTGCAACAGCTGTGTAAGTGAAGAACAGGTTCCTCTTGCAGACCTACAGCAGAAATGTTCTGCTCATGTACTTATCTAGTAAAATCTCCAGAGAAGCAAGAGCTTTCCCGTTCACAATGCTTAAATTGTAACCAGTAATGAAACTGCATTCATGTTGAATGACTGTAAATATATGTGTTTTGTACAGCAGATTTTGCATGCGGTAGAATTGTCAACGTTTTAATTGTTTTCAGATTATGGTGGTGTTCACACAGCTGGGCAAATCAATTTCTTAAATAAATCCATATTCAGTCCCTTCAGGATTTTGTGACTTTGCGATTACAGAAATGAACACATATTCAAGCAAACTCAGCAATATTTGGAGGAGCCTACAATTTGTTTTTCAAAATGACCACAGATGTTTTGCTGATTTGGACCAAGATGCATCATTTGACATCATCACAACATGCCTTAAGCCAAAGCCCTCTTCAATTCAAGTGCATCGAACATGAGTACAGCAAATAGGTCTCATTTACCAACAAGCATCACTGCGAAGGACTGTGCAAAACAATTTCGTGCAATTCAAGTAGTTTTACACAAGAAAAGCACAAAAAACTCAAGTTTTGAAGAAAAAAAAAAGCCGCAGCAAAATCAAGCATTTTTGGCCGCAACAATCACAAAAAAACGCAGCAAAAACCTGTACTGACTGCGTATTGCAAAAGTGATGAAATCTGATATTTGGATATTGACTATAGACAGGGCGACATGGTGGCCCAATGAGCAGTGTTTCTAGTGCATTGCTCTGGTGTCCCCGGTTCCATCCGGAGCTTAATTTTCTGACTGTATGGAGGTTCACATGTTTCTCCAGTGTACATGTGGTTTTCCTCAGGTCTCTCAAGGTTTCCCCTAAGAAACATGCTGGTATGTGGATTGGCTATGCTACATTGCCCCTAGGTCTGTGCATGTACTGTGATGGACGGGTATCCCGGCCAGGGTGTATTCCCAAACTAGTATTCCTACGACAGGCTCCAGATATACCACGATCCTGACCAGGATAAAGCACATACTGAAGACAAATGACGAAAAGAAACTTGAACTTTGGACTGGTTAAACTGATTTGCATAGCCAGATCTTTTTATTGGCCTTTTAATTAGATTTGAAGCTACATACAAATGTGTCTTGAATCTGATTGGAAAAAGATGTTTCATGCATTTTTGCTTTTCAGACTGCAGAAAATATTCCTGCATAAACAAACAAACAAACAAACAAAAAAAAAATGGACCTGACTGTCTGAACACAACCTAAGATGATAAGCAATATAATAAAGGTTTGGTAGAAAAAAATATAATATTTCTGTATATTTCCACTGTGTCTTTTGTAGTTAGTTTGTTTACGGTATATGAAGCTATTTATAATTACAACACAGTTGGAATAAACTCTTTCTTATAAAGCTCTCTGACTCCAGAGTTTTATTTTTTTTTGCCAAATACTTGAAGACCGATACTTGAAGGAAGATCCATCTATTGTTTTCTTCCTCTTAAATCTGCTTTGTTTTCTTCTTAATTAGTATTATTTCTTTATATTCCTTTTAATGTGGAGAAATTCACATAAACATGAACACCCGATGCCTTGGCTGGAGTTCTACACTAAAGTCATGCTCTCCAGCTCTTGACTGAGAAATGCCGCCAGTCTGGTCAGTTGGAAGAGCAGTCAAACACATGGAGATGAGAATAGAGAAAGCGGGTGAACCTCACTGCCATCCATCATTCTTCACAGACTGACCTCACATGACCCTCCAGCCTGAAACAGTGACTCCTGCACACACTGTGTGTGTAGTGTGTGTTCAAGGTCAAGACTCTGTCCACATCAGGACTCGCTTCTCACTACCGGTTAGTTTTGCTTCTGTTGACCTATAAAAGAGGTCAAGTTTAACAAGTCATTCATACACCTACACAATACAGGTTATATCTGTAATTATACTGTGTCACCATTGAATGCGTAAATCTGATTTCAGAATGTGTTTTTATAAAACCAGCACTATCTCAGACAGTAGTGCTTGTATGGCAGACATGTCACATAATCCAAGACTAATAGTAAACAGTGTCCAGTGTCACATCTTTGTAATGGAACTCTTCACAACAGGGAAGTCTTCAGGTCAGAGGGCCTTGTACTTTCTGGTTTCTTGGAAAGTCTAATACGTGTGTATTGGAAGGACGATGCAAGTGTGTATAATAAGCGTAATGTTTATTGGACAAATCTGATAATCGTTGTCATTATACTGTGCTGGGGTCAGAACACAAGCAGGCAGAAACAAACATGGATAATCCATGATCAAAAGCAAAACATCAAAAAAAGAGTCAAAAGCAGAACGAACATGACACAGGAAGCCACGGCTCAGAACTTAACAATACAAAAGATGCATGATAAGACAAAGACACAACGGGGTATAAATAGATAAAACTACAAACTAGCACAAAACAGCTGGACACAATCGGGTGACCTGAAAATGACAAAATGGGTGGAGACCGGACCAGGAAGTGAAAATAAAGACAAGTTACAATAGAGTGGTGCATGGAATGATGTATTTTTGTAGGCCAACCCAGAAGTTAGCATCACCCTGGTTCCTTTGACAAAAATCCAATAGGATTTTTCCACTGGCTTTTAGATGATTGCAGAAAATAAGCTCTGTGACCAACAAAAGTTTATGATTCTTACATGTTTTGTTCATCAAGATAATCTTCACAAATAAACACAACTTTTATGAATTTTGAAGCCTAAATACAATCGTCAGAAGTAAAAAAAAACCTAAAGTGTGTTTATAAACAAACTACACCACGTTCGCATGACTTCAACGTCACCACTGCTAAGCTTCTGTCAACTCTTTCAATCTTTATTTAAAAAACACTTCAATTATTAAATCTACAAGTTGGAAAGTTTGAGTTGGAATAGATTGCAAGAGCGTGAGTATAAACACAACGAGGCTGTAGTACATGAGTTTTTCCTGTTTGACGTGTTGATGTTTAATGTCCCCGACAACCTCCGTAATCCCATTTAGCCACTTGTTAGCACCCGTCTTTTTCAAGGCACGCAAAAGCTTAAAAAAATCATGAGTGAGGTATTACTGATGTATTTTATGTCGTAGAATAAAACGTGAAAATATCTTGAGCTTGTGTTAACCCACAGACCTTATTTCAGCATTCAACCAAAAACTCATTGAAAAACCCATTGACTTCAGGATGATGGAACTGGAAGTGCTAAAATGCTAACCCATTTCCTGGTGTTAGGACTCATTACTGCTATAAGAGCACACTACATTGTGGAACTAACTTGTCTCGTGGACGTAAATATAACTATAAACAGTTAAAAAGTTCTATTGTTCTATTAATAAATGTATTATCATTGGTAAATTGCTGTGGTATAAGAGGAATAAAATATGCCAGGGCAAATAATCAATAATATTATTCCTTGCTTATATTATTTTAGCACAAAATAATAATATATAACTAATTGACTTAACTAAATGATCTTGGTTTCATACAATTGCACACTCATGTACAAAGTTAATGAAAAAAGCCTACCAGGCTAAAACTATTTTCTGCAAATGTAATGCAGAATTCCTACAAGTGAATCACGGTCACTAGCCTTTCACTCACGTTCTAATAATTCTCAACACTGTCTGACTTTTGTGAAGCCTCATGAATTCACCAGCTCTATCCTTGACAGCAGGACTTCTATGTGTCATGCCATGGTGAGGGGGATTGCTCTGATGACCATATGGGGCCTGTTAAAGGCAACAGGATTTTGGCTGATGGGAAATCTCATTAATCTGTGGAACTGTTTCTTCTTCCTGTATGAGCAACAAAACAAGCAGAGCATGATATATTAACATCATTCCAATCACATCCCACTGCACAGTTCATAAATCAGTTTAGCCTTATAAAATCATCCACAATGCTCCAAACAAAGAGTGAAGCAGAGTGCTGTTGATGGAGGGAGATTATGGCAGGATGAATTTGGTCCAGCTGGGTGTAGTGAAGAAAATGAGGCTTTTTGCTAATGGGGCCTTTTTAGGCAGCGAGTCAACTGACCTGGTCAGCAGGGTCATTAGCAGTGTGTCTGACTGTCCAGGCTGTGTCATTTGTTCTGGTTCAGATGGTCTGTTGATTCTACTTGGTTGGTTGGGAATTTAAATTAGGCTGGTATGATAATATGTTATTATTTTCAGTTTAGCAATCATGCTTATTTTAACGACTACATAGCACACAGAGATCTGAAAGCATGAGGTGTTTAAAGTCCCTGTTGATGTGTTTCACTTTTGCGTATGTTTGAGGTCTCTGTTAAATTGAGGGTTTTGAGTCCAGCCTTCGCCCTGTATGCGTGGAGTTTGGGGGTTTCTTCCAGGCATGTGTTGTAGGCTGATTGGCATCTCTAAATTGTCTGTAGTGTGTGAATGGGTGTGTGTGTGTGTGATTGTGCCCTGCAATGGGTTGACACCTTATCCAGGGTGTCCCCGAGTCTCCTGGGATAGGTTGCTCCCCCGCAACCCTATTTACGATAAATGGTACAGAAAATGGCTGCATGGATGGAAACCTGTTGAATTCTCAAATATGATTGGTCAGAAGGTGTTGAGTAATTTTCTAGTAGGGTGGATCACAGGTTTATAATAATGTGCTTTCTGTATTTATGTTCTGTGTCTGTTTTATACTCATTTTGTTTCTATAGTAACAGCTAAGTCAACAGGACATGCGGCTCATAATTACATAAGACCTGTAAATGGATTCAAAAATGTAATTTAACAAATAAAAACATATAATGGTTGATATGGCTTTCCGATTTCTTGGCAACATGATAAGGGGTGTTTTTTCTTCTTCCTAGATTCAAAAGAAAAAAAAGAGAGAGGCTGGGAAAGACTCGACTGATTATAGCTGCTATATCACAAGCGATAACTTGTCTTGTGGACATTAATCAACATCAAACATGACTATAAAGGATAAGAAAATAAGATGTCATGCTTTAATAAATGTTCACAAATTGCTGTGGTTTAAGAAGAATAAAAGACTTCAGGACTATTGGAAAATTACCATATTCGGGGTAGTAGGTAACAGCGTCACACCACCCTATCCTGGATTATTTTTCTACAACAGCACAATCCCATCAACTGTCCTTCACTCACTGACTGCTTTTGTGGCCACAGACACAAACTTTGACAAGCTATTATCAGGTCAGTCCTGACACACTCCTGCGGGTGTGTTATAATTGAGTGAGTGCTGAGTGAATGGTCAGTGAATAAGACCTGGTGTGATTCCCTGCTGCAGTAATTCTGTTTCAGACTAGTGTGACATGTTCCCAGTGGGCGTCAGGCTCTCCATCACAGTCATACGGATAAGTATTTGCATGTCTGCCTTCTGGAATTAATGTCTTTTTGAATTGCTGAGCAGAACATTTTACTCGACTCAATTAAACATTTTTACAAGGTTAGAAATGGCCTATGAAATATTTATTCATATTTACATATGAATCATTCCCACAACCATTTTCTTTCTGCTTGCAAAGCTAATTAATATTTCAGACTGTTGGGTTTTTGAAGGCCCATTGCATATTTATTGTTCAGGACAAATCAAAGTTGACTATAAAAATAGGAGGGAGATGGAAAGAGCGAGAGAATTAAGTGATACAGTGCCATATTTTGTAAGCAGTGTAGTCATGGACTGGAGGCAGAGGCGAGAATCTGCAGACAAATGGGCTATAAAATGAAATATAATGTAACGGAATGGGTCCCATGCCCAATACTCATGTCGCCTTTGTCTCATTTTTTATTCATAAGGAAGACTCAAGAAAACACATAATAGAATGTTCTAAACACTTTGGCTCTTATGACTCCATTAAAAATGAGGGAAGAAAAGAATAAAAATAGAAACAGGACCCAGATAGACTGTGGCAGACCCCATGGAAAGTAAAAACAAATAACAAACACATTCAAATGAATTTTTTTTTTATAATAATAGAAAAGAGAGAGGCCAAGTGGGTTTGTTGAATGAGAAATATAATACCAGACAAGCCATTTTTCATTTCAAATAAATGCATTTTAATTGCTATGGCTTTTCTGTGCTTATTATAGAGCTCAGTGTCAGAATCGATCATGGGTTTGGCTCTAGATGTCCACATTGGAAGGGATAAAGGGATACTGTGGATACAAATATAGCATTAAGCCTGAAACCTGAAACTGCAACAATGAGAAATGACTTGATTGTAGCTGGGTGGCTGTAGTCTTGGTTCAGTAATGCCTGATTGGGCATCTATGGCTGTTTTTACATAGCATGCACATTTTTGCTATTCTGTTCATTCAAATTTACAGTTGAGCTCAAGAACCCAACAGTGGCGATCTGGCAATCCTGGGATTTGAACTCACAACAAGGAGTAATGCAGAACCACTGATCCACCACAACCTCAGATCTGATAAACATTCAGTATTTTCATTTACACCATCTACTTTCTATTATAGGAAATAAACCGAACATATCCAACTAAATCGAATGAAACAAACAAACAAAAAAATCCCCATCTTGTACAAACAGGGCAGGGTCTAAGACTTGAGAATACTATCATGGTGTTCTATGGCATACTATGTCTTCAGTCTTTGTTTGTCAAGTTTTGATGCATATCTTCCTTGTATCTTGAGGGATGCAAATCTACATTTTTGCAATTCTTTTTAGGTAGGCCTTTTTGGGCATAATTCTAAAGGATATGGTTGGCACAATAACAAGACAACAAGCTTATCACCCAAAGATCACTATACCCATGGTGAAGCATGGTGGTGGCAGCATCATGCTATGGGGCTACTACTCTTCAGTTGGGACTGGGGCTCTAGTCAAGACAGAGGGAATCATAGATAGCAACAAATACCAGTCTATTTTGGCACATGCCTCTTTTAGAGAGCTGAAGATAAAGAAAAAATTCACCTTCCAGCAAGATAACAACCCAAAGTAGAAATCCAAGTCAACAAAGGAATGGCTTCAGAAGAAGAAAATCAATGTTTTGGAATGACCCAGTCAGAGCCCAGGTCTAAGTCCCTTTAAAAACCTGTGTAATGACTCTGTGCACCAGAGATCCTATCACAATTTGATAGATCCGGAGCATTTTTGCAATGGAGAGTGGAATAATAACAATAAAAAAGAAATCAAGATGTGCTAAATTGATAGACTCTTATATTATTTCCTCAAATGTTTATAATTGTTTTTCACTTGAATTTTGTTGGTTACTATATTACATTAAAGGTGGCGTTTATCTTACATGACAAAAACCTGTAATTTAACAGGGGTGTGTAGACTTATTATGTCCATGGTACATTACACTATATGCATTGTATGTACCATACTGTATATATTGTGCTTATGTAACTAGCAATATGTAATAAGAAGATTCTACACCATCCCTCCATCAATTTTCCATACCGTTTATCGTACACAGGGTCATAGGGGAGCCTGGAGTTTATCCCAGGGAACTTGGGGTACATGGCAGGGGACACCCTGGATAGGATGCCAACCGATTGCAGGGCAGAATCGCACACACATTTAAACACTACAGACAATTTGGAAATGCCTATCAGCCTACAATACATGTCTTAGGACTGGGGGAGGAAACTGGAGTGCCCGGAGGAAACCCCAGTAGCAGAGGGAGAACTAATTTTACGCCCTTGACTCCTGGCCACAGATGACTGTGGCACTGCCTGAATTTGAACTTGCCACCATGAATGGTGCAAATGGTGCTTTCCTACAAAACATGCAGTAGGTTGTATTGGATTTATACATGTCAAAAGAGCATATGTAAGCTGACACCTTAGTCACAGGACTGAAATAACAATGAGCTGCTTATGTGGTTAGTGCAGTATTACAGGGCATTTGCACTTCTCCAGATGTGAACAAGACAGATGTGATGAGAGACAGTATGATAGAAAGAGTGAGCGATAGAGAAATCAATGACACAGGGGGATATTGATAGTGTCCTGAGGGCAGTGAGCTGAAGGAACGTGTGACAAGAGGGAGAAACAGTTGTTCTCTGTGAGAGGGTAATGACCACCTATAAAGCTCACATCTGATTTATAGCCTATGTCCCTTTACCTCACTTCCAACACTCTACTTACACACCCACAACACACACACCCAAACTGAGTGATGGCTTCATTCACAGGAAACATATGAACGTATGTTCTTATTTATTATTGCGCACCCTGTCATTACAAGCCACTGTTATTTTAATTGATGAAAGTGAGGAAAGAAATATCATTCTAGCCTGTTGTCCAGTTTTTTATACGTAGGTCTGATTGAGATGACAGAGGGAAGATCAACAAAGATGCACAATTCAGTAGTAATGTCAGATTCAACATCAACAAGGAAGGGTCTGAGATTTAAGAATACTATCAAGAGGTCGGTCTATACTCAGTTGTTTGGACAGCCAGGGAAAGTTCTTTCCACCACCTGGAAAGAACGAGCTCGAAGTGCGAGCACGCACTTCCGGGTTTGTCAGTGACATTGACTTTGTTTACTTTTGACATGTGTGTTTTGTTATGGTTTATGTCCTGTCTCCATCCCTGTATTGTCATTGGTTGTTTCCCTTATGTTTCATCATTAGTCTCAGCTGTTTTGTGTTCACCCTTGATTACTTTTGGTATTTAAACCCTTTGTGTGTCTATGTTCAGTGCGAAGTATTGTGTGAGTATATTCACCGTACCAAGCCGTGTTATATTGTTCTCTTGGTATTTTGATCTCGTTTCTTGTTTCTCATTTTGTGCTTTGTCTTGCCTGATTCATGTCTGTTTGCCATTCGCCTGACCCTTTGCCTGTTCTGACCACGCCCATGTTTCACGATTTGGATTTGTCTGCCTCTCTCTCCTATAATAAAACTCTTATCTGCACTCGCATCTGTCTCAGCCTAAATTACGTGACACATGGTGAAGCATGTTGGTGGCAGCATTATGCTATGGGGATTCTTCTCTTCAGCTGGGATTGGGGCTCAATTGGGGCTCTGTTAGTTTAATAAATGAAAGGGAGGGAAGAAATACCAGGCTTCATTCTAGCCAGTTGTTCAGTCTTTTATATGTAGGTCTGATTGAGAAGACCTAGGGAAGATCGCCAATGATGGACAAGACAGAAGTCATGTCAGATTGAATAGTTTTTAGTTATTTGTAATAATTAAGAATAAACCAGCTGTATGATTTAGATTCAGTGATTCATTTTAGGTTGAAATGGTTGGATGACATCTTTACAGCCTATCTGTAGCTCTGTTGAGTTTTGCCAAGCTTTTGATCAGGCATGAAAGGTAAATGGTTGCTGATCTGGACTGTACGGCTTGCAGGAGAGGCCAACACGATGAAAGCCTCAGCAGAAGATCTTTTGGCTTCAGTCTGCCATTTTTGATTCTAGCTGAAGAAATAATGAGATGAACATAATACTGAGCTGTTCAAAATGATTACCATTATTTACTCTTTGCAATTATTACATTACAATAGATCTGATTCAGTGATTGCACAAAACACAGAACTTATGACTTCTGAACATGTGTCTCTTCCAACCAAAAGAATGACTTTTCAGTCAAGAACAATCTCCAACAATCAGTTTGACCTCTGCTCCAGTCTGTCTAGGTTTGATGGTGAGAAAGTTTGTCAGGATTTATCAGCCTCATCAGTTCAATCAGGACACGGCTCAGTCCACACACACCACATGGATCAGCTAATCCAGTCCTGACTACCACATTGTTCAAATCCAATCATATCATTAGTATGACATGATGTATATTGTATGTTCAGCTTGCCAGATACAGTATCATACAATCTAACCAAAAGGATTTGGTTTGATCGGTTATTTATTTAATTTTATTCCACATCATGATTGAATGCTCGAATATGATTGTTCAGGAGGTATTATTTATGTCTAACAGATCGGCTCGGAAAGTAGTTCCAGCTGTAGCATAAACTATAGGTTAATATTAATGCACTCGTTCTAATATGTTACAGTTTCTATAGTAACAGCTAATACAGTCTGGCGGATCTTCCACATAATCTAAGATAAATAAACTTTTTTTTGTTAGGCGATGTTTATTTAACATTTATGGAAGGAGTCTTGGTTGTAAGAACTTTGTAACACTCATGGAGTTTTGCAAAGTTTATCAGCAGAGGAAAGTCCACAACATTTTATCAGCAGAGGTTTAACAGTTTATCAGCTGTGGATGCTCCACAGGATTAAAAATAACTATGTTGAAATGAATAAATGAAATGAATAAGTGTAACTATAAACTGTTAAAATTCATGATATTTCATACATTGGTGAATTAAACATTGAAGTTATTGGTTAAATTGTTGGGGTATTAGCAGAATAACACACTCCAGACTGCGCTGTTATATTAAAATAATGCACTAAGGAAGAGGGGTGGGGGGTTTGTGTGCACTATTTTCATATAACAATAACTCACATGAATTCTGAAGCCTTCTTCACTACACCCAGTACATCATCTAAGGCACAATATGGCTGATGGTACAATGATTTTTACTAGACAGGTTAATTGGCATGCACAGAAAACAACCAACCGTTTCTGTATCAGGAACACACAACACTGTGGAAACACTGATGAACCCTTGCACGATAAAATTGCCTGCTAGCATGACTATAAAATGACAATAAAATTGCCTGCTAGCATACTAGCATGAAAATAAAGCTAGTCTGACTCTAATACAGTCATGTAAAAAAATAAGTACACCCCATGGAAATTGTTGGCTTTATTTATTTATTTATTTATTTTTCATATTTGGACAAGCAAACAAAATAAACTTGAACAAAACCAAAGGCAAAATGAGCTTTTTTTTTGAATAATTTGTTCAACATAAATGTCAATAGATATGATATTCTTCTGTGGAAAAAGTAAGTACACCCTTGGCTTCAGAAGCTAGTATTGCCCCCTTTAGCTGAAATAACTTCTTGTAGGTGTTCTGCATAATTGTCCATCAGGCTTGCTGGAATTTTTGACCACTCTTCCATGCAATATTCTTTCAGTTACAAGATATTTGAGGGTTTTCTTGCAT
>JANDJT010000179.1:25956961-25972941 GCA_024331685.1 Stegophilus panzeri
CCCCCCCCCCCCCCCCCCCCCCACAGCATTTCAATGTGAGTGAAATCTGGGCTTTGACTAGGCCATTCCATAACTCTCCATTTCATCCTTTTGAGCCATTCCTTGGTGTGCTTAGGATCATTATCATGTTGAAAGGCCCACTTTTGGTTCAACTTCAATTTTCAGACAGATGGTCACACATTATCTTCAAGCACTCTTTGATATGATGCAGAATTCATAGTTGAATCAATGAATGAAAGCTGTCCAGTCCCTGTGGAAGCGAAGCAACCCCAAACCATAACATTTCCACCACCGTGTTTCACATTTGGTATGAAGTGTTTCTCCTAAAAAGCTGTCTTTGCTCTGCATCAAACATGTCTGCTGTTATTGTGGCCAAACAACTCTATCTTTAATTCGTCTGGCCAGAGACATTTTTCCAAAAAGACTGGTGTTTGCCTATATCCTCATTGCTAAACTGTAGTCTTGCAGAGACTTTTTCCTGGCATGCCTCCCATGCAGCTCAAATTTGTGTAATCGTTTCTAATTGTAGATGCATGCACTTTGACATCAACAAATGCAAGACTTACTAGCAGATCCTGTGATGAAATTTTGGGGTTCTTGGAGACTTCTTTTTGCATCAGATGGTCTGCTCTTGGGCTGAATTTGCTGGGACAGATAGTCCTGGACAAATTTGCAGTCGTTTGAAACCTGTGCCAATTGTAGATTTTTTTTCCCTACAGTGGAATGATGTATTTCAAATAATTTGGAGATCTTTTTAAGTCCCTTGCCAGACTCATAGGCACCCACAACCTTTTATTTTGAAGGCCTTATCGAACTTGGCATGATGACACCACACACCCCAATGGCAAAGGGAACACCAGACACTAGATATGAGAGGGTATAATTAAGACAGGTTCCACCTGCACTCCCTAAGCAGGTTCTAATCACTGGCACCCAATCTTCAACACCTGATTCTAATTTCATGGATAGGAAGGTGTGATAAAGTAGGGGTGTATTTGCTTTTTCCATGTGACTGATCTGTTTTTTTTTGTGTCAATTTAAATTGCGAAAATTACTACAAAATGTCAATTTTATGTGTCGTTTTATGTGTCGTTTGTGTCGTTTTGAGTATATCACCTCTATTAATAGGCACTGTTTCAAGGATGATCAAATGTTTTCTTGTCCAAATATGTCAAAAAACAACAATAACTAAACTTGCTTTTTCACATCACTGTATCTTTTACATGTACTGCTTCTAATAGCCTAAATATTCAACAATGGCTTTCTGACGAGGATGCAAACACGATGGACTACATTAGAAATCTTGTTAGAAGAGGATATTGATTTATTTACCTTAGTTTGTATTAATATACTGTACTTAACTAGCAAACTAGCTCACTTTATGTCATTATGTTACTGTACATTACCTACCACTTTTTGTCAGTTAGGTTCCCAGTCAACAAAGTATAGGACTGGTGAGCTTCTCCTTGCTCAGTGGGCTAGCTAATAAATGTATGATTTGTCTACCCCTGACATACTAACCCATTTAATCAAGCACAATAGTGAACAGTATGGGCAGTTCAGTTAGACAGCAATCTCTCATCTAACAAAACAGTGTGATTACTTGAAAAGTTGTACATCATTGCACTGGAAATGAATTACATGCATCTCTCTCAGAGGAAAGGTCTTGATCTCATGCTGATTTACAATCTGTAGTCATTAAAAGGTGATTATCTTCAAGCAGTTCATCTTCAAGTCTATCTACACTTAGGTTTAGCTCAGATGACTTGGTCTATTGTGTAATGGTACATTAGCACAGGCTTGGCTGAGGTAGACACACACACACTGCTTGCACTAAAGGAGCCGACCCTGTAGTAACTCTGCCTGTTGCAGAAATCTCGTCCACCACTGACTGTGTTACACACAGCTTTAATTCTTCATACATCTTCACAAGCCTTCAAGTCTTTCTAAATATGCATATTTTATCTAAGTGAACTTGCAGTACAAATTGAATAGATATAACTTAATAGTATTAATAACAAAATAATAAAGCAAAATAAATAATAATAATAATAACAATTCTTCTATTTCTTCTTCTTCTTCTTCTTCTTCTTCTTCTTCTTCTTATTATTATTATTATAAAAAGAACAACAATGTGAAAACAGTACTGTTCAATTTTATTACACTATTTGGTACACAATTTACGTACCAGTATACATTCACCGACTATAAACGAACAATAATGGTTAAGACCTTAGAGATTCTGGTAAATGTTGATGCACATACTCAGCAGCGATTCTTAGATAGGCTGTGGGATTCAAACAATTCAACCCAAAGTGTGCCAAGAAAACATTCTCCATTACCACTGTTAAACCAAGCAGGTTGTGTCCATGGAATCATGCCGCTCATGCCGAATTCTGACCCTATCATCTGCATGTTGCAGCAGAAATCATGATTAATCAGACCAGATAATGTTTCCCCCAATCTTCAACTGTCGCATTTTGGTGAGCCTGTACCCACTGTAGCCTCAGATTCCTGTTCTTGGCTGACAGAATTGAAACCTGATGTGGTCTTCTGCTGTTGTAGCCCATCTTTCTCAAGGATCAATGTGTTGTGCATTCTGTTGGAAAGAGTAGTTATAGTAGACTACCTGTCAGCTTAAACCACTCTGGCCATTCTCCTCTGACCTCTCTCATCAACAAGTTGCTTCTACCAGCAGAACTGTGGATTGCTCACTGGATGTTTTTTTGTTTTTTGTAAAAAGTCTATAGACTGCCATTTGTGGAAATCCCAGAAGATCAGCAGTTTCTGAAATACTCGAACCAGCCTGCCTGGAACCAACAACCATGCCATGGTGATAATTACTGAGATCACATTTTCCCCATACTGATGTTTTATATGAACATTAACTGAAGTTCTTTATATGTATATGCATGATTTTATAGGTTATGCTGCTGCCACATGATTGGCAGTTTGAATAACTGCATGATTGAACAGGTACTGGTGTTTCTAAACAGTAAAGTGACCAGTGAGTGTATATAAATAGAGTATATAAATACATATGCAGTATGTTACATTTTGCACTCTGCTTACTGCACTGATGCTACTCATACTGTACATCTGTGGTCGCTCTGTTGATCACAGCTATTCTTCTACACATCCATGATTCCAAACCTGCTATTTTGCACCATTTGCACTATACATTACACTAATCATTCACCTTCCTTGAGGTTAATACTCCAGTATTGCACTGACACTTTCACATTTAATCTATCTATCTATCTATCTATCTATCTATCTATCTATCTATCCTTAATATAATCTTATTTAACTTACCTTACATTTTCAGTATTCCTTGGTTGTCAGCTTCGGCATCCAAAGTATATAAATGGACAAAGTTTAATGCCTAAATCCAAGCAAACAGCATGTATTACTTTTGTTGACTGAAAAATACATTTTGAATTTTGAGTGAACATATTTCCATGTAAAGCAGTGCAAAACTGTATTACACCATCATTGTCATTATTAGTATTACACAATGTTATGATTTATAATTCTCCCCCACAGTGTGGATTTAAGCTCTGACTATGATCACTATTATGACAGAAAGGAATAATAAAGCTATTCCATAGCTATGTATGGGAGTAAATATTTGTCTCTGGTAATCCCCTTCCTGTCATCACCCTTAACATTTAATAATTTTAATAATAACATTTCTAACATTTATTTTATAATTGTCTATAGAAATGTGCTAGGTTCAAAACTTAGTTTCCCAAAAGTCTCAGAATGGTGTTGTTTCTCCTGTGATAAAAGTAGTAAGTAAAACACTCAACTGAACACTGTAATTCCATATTTGGATAAAATCTATTCACACATATCAACTGTACACCTGTACCAACATGATAGATCAGGGTTCTTCAGATCTGGTCCTCGAGGTTCACTGTCCTGCAGAGTTTAACTCCAACCCTAATCAAACACACCTGAACAAGCTAACCAATGTCTTCAGGATTATTAGAAAATTACAAGCAGGTAAGTTTGGAGGTTGGAGCTAAACTCATTTGAAGAACCCTGTGACAGGTCATGCTTCACTGTTGCCAATATCATATGTAGTAGCATTTTAGACCCAAGCTATTGCATATCAATCAAAAACATATTTACAGTACTGTTCATTTATTATTATTATTTGTTATGCTTATATTACATCTATTAATTTCTCAAAATGCATGAATACAATTTTCCTCAGATTTCTACTAGCCCTAGCTCTGTAAGTTCATGCATTCACACTATACTTAACTAGGTACCCCCTAAAAAATTAAGAATGAGACTTGAACCCTTCTCATTATAAATTGACCCTAAAAGTGGAACTGTGACCAATCTTGAGCATTACATTTGGACTTAAGTTCTAAGTCTAAGGAACATGAACGTGCAATATAGATACATTTACCAAATAAAATAAGGCAAAAAAAACCAACAAAAACCCTGGTGTTGTTGCAATTCCAATACATAGAGGTAATCAAAAAAACAAACAAACAAACAAACAAAAAAAACAGCCAAGTAGTCAACGTTACATTTATTGGACCACTTGACTGACCCATAATGACCCATAATGGCCATGATAGCAGTTTTGTGGATGTTGCTTACCATTAAATGTAACTACAGTATAAATGAATAAGAATGACATCATTCTTTAATTGAAAAGTGCTAAGATGAGTAAAACACTTTGGGACATATAGTTATTGGAAAATAATCAACTACAAGTTGGTAACCTTCACACCATCACACCAACCCATTGTTGATTACTTTCTTTAAACAGGCAATTCTGCATCTCTCAATTCAAATGTTCTGCATATGAATGGTAAAATGGTAAATGGTCTGCACTTACTGTATATAGCACTTTCTTTTAACCTTAACGGTTCTACAAAGCACTTTACGTTGTTTCTCATTCACCCATTCACACACTCACACACCAATGGTAGCAGAGCTGCCATGCAAGATGCTAGCCTGCCATCAGGAGCAACTTGGGGTTCAGTGTCTTGCCCATGTGGAGTCATGTGGGCCGGGAATCGAACCGACAGCCCTACGATTAGTGGACAACCACCTGAGCCACAGCCGCTCATACAGAGCAGGTTTGAAAAACAACAAACCATACAGGGCAGATGTTCTCTAGTAACAGCAGTGGGAGCCAATCCTAGAATATTTGCAGGAAAAGCAGGCAGCAGTGTACAGCAGTGAAGGTAACACGATACACACGACTGTAACATAATGCGTGTTTGGTAAAAATGTGCCAAATGTTG
The DNA here is from genome assembly GCA_024331685.1 of Stegophilus panzeri. NCBI lineage: Eukaryota > Metazoa > Chordata > Actinopteri > Siluriformes > Trichomycteridae > Stegophilus > Stegophilus panzeri. Next base: position 25,962,235 of record JANDJT010000179.1, read on the forward strand.
GAGATCTTGTGTCTCACTATAACAGTACATCAGCATCAGTGTGATTTAGTCAAGACAGCTGCACATGTCAGCACTGTGCTTTTGTATACGCAGATCTACTATCTCTTTCCTGTACACACACACACACACACACACACACAGACACACACATGCACACACTCTACTGTGACAGTCTATTGCTGACAGACATGCAAGTGAATTTTGGCTGACTTTTCCTATCACAACAACACACACATGTGCATACATATAATATGAGGACACAACTGTAATCCAGCATACACATGGGACTGTTAAACACATTCATAGAAACAATATTCTAAGAATGTAATAATTTCTGTCTCTTTCTGATTTCCTGAACAATTAATTAGTTAGTAGTAGATTCCGTGCACAGACTTGAAATGTTGACTGGATGATAGGAATGATTCATATTTCTGCGGACTGATGTGTAATTTCTTGGTGGAGCGAAAATGCTGAATAGAGCATTTTATCCAGTTATCTGTAAGTTAAGCCATTTAATTGAGTCCATGCAGATTTGATCTGTGCTGAAATCAGTGTGCGTTTTTCTAGCTGTTCTGTGCAGTTTCCTCCATTAAAAAAACAACAAAAAAAAAACCCTCATCTGTCTCTATCAAAGCTGTTGATCTCTGAGATGTAAGGAAAGTGAAAACTCTCTCTCACTACACACTCTTTCAATGTACACTGGCAGGATGAATTGGCCCATCTTCTTCTTCTTCTTCTTCTTCTTCTTCTTCGTCTTCTTCTTCTTTTTTAACAGCTCAACCAAGAGTCATACACCCCCATACTCTCCCATCAACTCTACTTTTACAGCTACTGCCCTACAGCCTTACATTCAATTGTCCTCATTAATTATGATAGTTTATAGTGAAACAGACATTACAATGTAACAAAACCTTAAAGCTGTCTGTGTGTGTGTGTGTGTGTGTGTGTGTGTGTGCGTTTCTGGCGTCCTATTGATCACTGCTATATTTCCACTGCCTCACATGCTCCAGGCGCAAGACTGCAGCAGCACAGGCTTCCAGGATAATATTTACTCTGAAAGTCTTGTAGCAAGCTTTTTAGAACAACACAGAAGCGCTTTATCTTAATATTAACTATTTATTTTACAGTTATGGAGTGGACTCTTACCGAAAAATATCACATGGGAATAATCAGATGATTCACATGTGGTTCGTAGACATATTTTTCAAGTTTTTTAAAATCTTTCCGCACATCATTTTCTCGCATTTGTCATTCATTTTCATATGGTAATTTTTCACATGTAGGACATGTAGTTTTACTTTACATGTGATCAAGTTATTTACACAGTGTCACAATGTTTACTTCAGGGGCGTAGCCATTTTACAATAGAGTGCCCAGGTTAAACCCAAGGACTTTAAAAGGGTGGCAAGCTAGGCAGCATATTAAACCTAATCCACAGAAAATAATATAATCTGGGTACCCCTATTTGTGTATGGCCTGAGTTGGATCCCCATCAAACATAAAACCATACACCAAAGCAAAATGTGTCTGTCATCTTGCAAGCAACAAAAAAAGTAATACATAACTTAGATAAGATTAGGCTACATCTTATGAAGTACACTAGTGTTACAAATTCAATATTGTTAACTAATCATTTCTTTCTAAAATTCTCAAACACACTGTCTACAATCAACGGTCTCTCTATCTCATCCAGAACAAGCTATAAGATCCTAATCAAGCTGGCTTCAAAGTGGCACACTCAAAAGAAATTACCATTGTGGCCATTACTGAGAAGCCTCATGTCACCAGATCAGCCAAATTGTCATCAGTAGTCATCCTTCTTGACCTTTCAACAGGGTTCAACACAGTCCATCCTTGTGAGTCTTGGAATTCACAATATGACATGGCATGGCAGTGGCTTGCTTCCTACCTGGAGGGATGATCATATCAGATGACATGGAGCCCCACAGTTATAGAACAGCCTTCCAGTTAGTGTTCGGGACGCAGACACAGTCTCAAGCTTACCATGAATAGACTTTCTTTTACACAAAGTACACAGACTTATCCATTATGGGATAGTAAGCATACCTAACAATCTCTCCCTCTCTTGACCTCCTTCTCCCTCTCTCATTCTGTCGAACTACATATGATATTATGGAGATGCCAGTGATCCTGACCCTTTCTGCTTTCAGGACCTGCCTGATCCATCCTGATGCCCTACCTCTGGATGGAGCTCACATCAACTGGAGGCTACATTCTGCCACTGAGGACGACCACAAGCAGTGCAGCTGGGAGATTGCTGAGAACGGTGCCACTTGAAGTGCCATGGAAATGGTTTTGGACCTATATTCCACATGAACAGTTGTGCTATGGTGCTGGAACTATGGTTGCAGCTATGGCCTTAGGACTGTAATTACCACATACAATTTTGCACTCAAGTCTCCTTTAGTGAACACTGGCTTCCTGTAGCTGCCCGCAACAGATTTAAAACACTGATGATTGCCTACAAAGCCAAAAATGGACCAGCACCCACTTACCTCAAAGCACTTATCACACCCCACACTGCACCACACACCTTCCAATCCTCTGGTACTGCATGGTTGGACCCAAGAGCTCTCAGGGTACAAGGATGGCAGGCATCAAAACTCTTCTGTGTTCTGGTGGTGGAGTGAGCTTTCCCTAGATGTCTGAACAGCTGAGTCAGCAACTGTCTTTTCAAACGATGACTAAAGACCTATCTCTTCATGAAGAACTTAAATTAGCACTTAAAAAAACAAACTCTGTCTTGTTTTTTTTTTTTAATGTCATACTACATTTCCTCCCCAATATGGGTTTTAGACTGACAGTACTCAATTTCAATTCAGTTCAATTCAGTTTTATTTGTATAGAACTTATTACAATGGACATTGTCCCAAAGCAGCTTTACAGAAACATATAAATTCACAATATAAATTTTAAATTTATGAACTTGTCCCTAATGAGAAAGCCAGAGGTGACGGTGGCAAAGAAAAACTCCCTGAGACGATATGAGGAAGAAATCTTGAGAGGAACCAGACTCAAAAGGGAATCCATCCTCATGTGGGTGACACCGGATAATATAATAATAAATAAGTCCCTTATATAAATGTGCTAATATTAGTACTAGTACTCTTGGTCCCTGACCTAGTGAACCAGTATGAGGATGTATTTATTGATAGAGACTTCAAAGTGGGGGGCACGGTGGCTTTGTGGCTAGTATGTACTTTCTATATGTATTTCAAGCAAGTCTTTGCTTCAGAAGTACTGTATGTCTCGCACCTCCAAGGTTGGTGGTTTAAAACCTGCCTCTGCCCTGTGTGTGCAGAGTTAGCATGTTCTCCCAGTGCTTTGGGGGTTTCCTCTGTGTACTCCGGTTTCCCTCCCCATTTGAAAGACATGTGTGGCATCTCTAAATTTCCGGTAGTGTGTGTGTGTGTGTGTGTGTGTGTGTGTGTGTGTGTGATTGTGCCCTGCAATGGGTTGGCACCCCGTCCAGGGTGTCCCATGACTCGGATCAGCTCCAGGCTCCCTGCAACCTAGCACAGGATGAGCAGTACAGTAAATGGATGGATGGACTTTAAAGCACTTCTGTGAGCTGCTCTGGATAATATATGATATGCCTTCAAAAAACGAATATCGAATATACATAAAACTAAAAGTTTGGCCAGTGTTTGCTCACCTGTTTGTTTGTTGTGGTCATTGGGGACAGGGAATAGTTCACTTTTGTAGAATCCCAATACCAAAAAAGTTGGGACATTGGGTAAAATGTAAATAGAAACAGAATGGAATGATTGCAAATCTCATAAACACATATGTTATTCACAATAGAACATAGAAAACATATCAAATGTTTAAACTAAGGAAATTTTAAGGAAAAAATAAGGTCATTTTGAATTTGATGTCTGCAACACATCTAAAAAAAATTGGGATGGGGCAACGAAAGGCTGGACAAGTAAGTGTTACTAAAAAGAAAGGGGTTGCATTAGTTGGCTAATCTTGTAAGAGCAAGCATTACCAATACTTTTTGATGGGGCATCATCTGAAAAAAAATGATAGTTTTCCACAAATGTTGCTTTTGTCTAATTTTGAACAAGCCTTGAGCAATGTTTGTCAAATAAAACTTTGAGCAGGATTGCTTAGGTCAAGGTAATAAACTGTCTTTTTGATTTTATTATTGTTATTTAATTTTACGTTGGGTTTTTCTTGGTGACACAATCAGAGTCAGACAGTACATAGCCTGAATGATAATATTCATATTGTGTGATATAATTAGGCAGCACTGAGCACACTCATGGCTTAGAGCAATAGATTATATAATTTTTAGCCAGCTGACAGTGGTGAGGATGATTCAGCTGGCCATCTCCTGTCTGATGTCTAAAATAACTCAAATAAATACCTTTATCCAAAACTTTTAGCCACTGCATCTGTAGTGTATATGTGATAATCACAAATAAAGATTTAGAATGTGTTAGAATTCCACACTAAAATTCAAAACTACAACCGAGAACAACAACAGTCTTATTGTAAGACATTATCTTATGTCTGTCTTATCAAAGCTCATCTTTTGCATTTTTATCTTTTCAAAGCTGGAGTAATACAGCAAAATGTAATTCTGGTTACAGAACGTCTGGTTCTATGGCATCCATCTGATAAATTATGTATGCAGTTAGTGGGAGTGTTGCACCCAATAAACCTGGAAAATGGCATCACATGGAAGGTAGAGGTATTAAAAAACATGGAAATGAGATTTTCATTAATCCATTTTCAGTAAGCACTTTGTCAGGATGATGGTGGCTCCAGAGCCTATCCCAGGAACACTGGGCATGAGGCAGGAATACACCATGAATATCAGGGTAAATGATTGCTATTGATGACAAGTTAAATATCAAAGACACTCCTGGAAGAATGAAACTGAACTTGAAACTTTAATATAACCCAGATTGTTATGCACATCCAAAAACTAATTAAAAATACAATATAGATGCAAAAGAAGTGTGTAATCATGAGTGTGTGATTTGTTCATCAGTTATATGTGAGTAAAAACCTTCTCATGAAACATTCTCTTTGAATGCTGTTGGCATAGGGGATGTCAATGTGTGATAAATATATCTAATATGAAACCAATGTATGCAATAAATAATACCATTTTATAAATGAATCAATAAATATAACCAATTTATCCAATAAAAATACCAATTTGTGCAATAATTAATATTACATGATAATTACAGAAATAGTTCTCAACAGTTTGAGACACTGGAATACAATTTTGAGAAACTTTAATAAATTAATTGTTTTATTGGTTTATTGTCTTCAAATAGAAGAAATGGACTTCATGTATTTAATACCCCTCCTTCAGTTGTATTAGTAGTGTATGCTCATGTAAATCACTGTGCTCATAATGTTCAGGCTGTAGGACATCACATTGTGGGTGCAAATGAATTGTTTGGACACAAAAGGAACAATACATTCTATTTTGCTTATTTGAAAGACATAATCCTCTGTAGATGCTGTTAGTATGTATGTGTGTGTGTGTGTATATATATATATATATATATATATATATATATATACACATTCCCCCCTCCCCCTGCTTGGTTGTACTAATAGTGTATGTTCATGTAAAAAAAAAATTATGAAATGTAATGTATTTCTGGTTCTTGATAATTACATATTAGGTATCTATTTAAAATGATCAAATCTTTTCAGTATTAATATTGCTACCAAATATGTCACAAATATGCTTTACATATAACATGTTTTGCTGAACTGAATTCGAAAGAAGACATTTCTCCTTTACCATGGACACAATTTAATGCTTTAAATCCATTTCTATCCCTGTTAAAGTTAGCACAGTTGAATGATTTCTATCTAATCACATGATTGCATACAGACATGTGAGTGTGCTTTGGGCTGAGACACTCTGAACCTGTAATAAGCAAAAAACTCAATTTAATGTCTTACTTTATATTTCTGTTTGATGTAGAACCGCTCCATTATTTGATGTAGAACATCTCTCTCAAGTCATTGTATATTGCACATTGTTAAAGTGTTGAATAAGAGAATAACCTCAGCTGAATAAACAGTAATGAATGCCGAAAAGCCTTTGTTCAGGTGAATGTTGCCTGCTGGGACTCTGTCATATGACTGCACACAATCAGCCTTTATTCTGCAGCAGCTTCATACATTATCTGTAATACACTTCATCGTCATCGTAATCATCGGCATTGTTTGAATTATGGCTATCCAGGTTTCAGTTATACAGTTGTCTGATTTTATGATGCGCCTTTGTTAGCCATTTTACTGCTCTGCTTTACACACCACTTTTTGTAAATGAAAAGCAGTATGCTTGCCAACTCAGTCAATAAAACCTAAATAATACTAGAGCAAATGCTGATAGCATGCAGTTAGACATGAGTGACTTCTGGCCTCCTGTAAAGTCTCCCACTGATGCCATGCAAACTCTATACTGACTCATCAGTCATTATTAGCAAGGAAAAAAAGCAATGGGAAAGATGGGAATGCTAATTCCACATTTCTTATTTTCAGCTTGTCCAATCCACAGTTTGTGCAATTCCAACTGTGCAACAACTGGACTTCAAACTGAAACGTGTTTCTTTCATTAGAGAATTTAGTGTCTCATTCTTTTGGTTAGATGATAGAGTGTCTGCAGGCATGTTGTAACTTTTAGATTTTAACTCAAAGAGGCCGCTGGACCCTCACAGGGCTTTAACTGGGGAGATGTCCAAAACCCCAGCTTTCGCCTGTCACAGATGACTTTGTTTTGGTCACTCTATTTATCGCTTGCCAATGCTAGTCCATTTCAGAACACTTAGAGAGAAAATGTTTCTGCGTGTGTCTTTTATAATGTAAATGAATGTGTCAATTGTGACAAGTGAAGTCCATGAAAGAATATTCAGCTGAATTAGTGGCGCCTGTTGTTTGTATTTCAGGCTTGTTTTTAAGTGTCAATAAACTGACAAGCACTTACTGTATATCCTCTACTTAATCATTTCATCACATGATCTTTTGGTGTAATATTTTGTCTTTGTGGTCATGGAGAGAATAGAACATTTGAAGTTGGGAAATCATGATTTAAAAACATCTATTGCTCTGTATAGACTAGATGACTTTATCCTGAAAAGTCTTTACTGATGTAATCAGTAATGTTAATGTTATTCAGAAACTCATGTGGCAACCCTTTTTTTTTTTTTTTTTAACACACCCAGGACACATGGGAGCTGCTGGTAATTTGTCACCACTAATGCAAATCTAAAAACAAGCAGATGTTTTCATTTTTCAAAATGCATCATTTATGAGTTGCCACAGCAGATGGCATTAAAACAGCTACTGCTAATGATGCTGTAAAATATTTTTTTCCAAGATAGTAGCATAAAAAGATTGCCTTTCAGAATAATAATATATAAACCAACCAACCAACCAAACAAACAAACACACAACAACAATAATAATCTTATTATTGCTCATTTGATAACCCTATTTTTTTTTACCAATATATATTTTATTCAAAATTTTTAATCTGATCTCTGAATCTGAATCTGATCTCATACAAAATTAATACCGTTCTAATTAATAAACATTTCACTGACTTTACATGAATGATTATGTAAGAAAATCCAGGACGGCTAAACTCACACTTTTAATCATTCATAATTTGAGTTGTCTCCTGAGAATTCTTCCAAGAATTCAGATGAAACCATGTCGTTCTACACGCTGTGTAAAGCTCTATAAAAAAAAGGGTACATTACATTTACCTTTCAATGAGTCTGGGGATGTATAGTATAGAAATGAGCACATTATACTCCTTTAAAACAGAACTGAAATTGCACAACACCATGAACACAGACTATAGACAACAATGATAATAAAAATCATGCAGATCAGTATTGTACTCCATTGTACACACATGGAATGCATCTAGTGATTGATGATGGCATTTGTGTGTGTGTGCCCGCTCCGTCTGGTTATATTGGAGTGTGCATACTGCTTTGGGCTCAATAATCTGAAACAGATGGTGGTTTGTTTGAAGTGCCATTATTCAGCACTTGGTGTGTTCCTCCTCAGTACCTGAACTATGCAGGATCCAGATATCACACAGAGAACCTAGCATGCAACAGGGACACAGAGGCCAAATAGTGCAACATGACCAAGAACAACACATTAACATGGAAAATCCAGTACTGTAAAAGTACTTCAGTAAAACTGAGGGGGTAGAATTCATAATCAATACATAACCAATACAGTACAGTACAGTACAATACAATGCAATACAATACAATACAGTACAGTACAGTACAATACAATACAATGCAATACAGTACAGTACAGTACAATACAATGCAATACAGTACAGTACAGTACAATACAATACAATGCAATACAATACAATACAATACAATGCAATACAATACAATACAGTACAATGCAATACAATACAATGCAATACAATGCAATACAATACAATACAATACAATGCAATACAATACAATACAGTATAATGCAATACAATACAATACAATGCATCAGAATGGAATTATTCTGAATGGAATCAGAATATAATACAATACAATACAAGACAATACAACACAATGGATCAGTATAGAATAGAAGAGAGCAGAATAGAATAGAATACACTGGCATAGACTGGAATATAACAGAACAGACCAGAATAGAATACACTACAATGCTATACAGTACAATAGATCAGAATAGAATTAAATGGATCAGAATAGAAAAGACCAGAACAGAACAGGATAGAATAAAATAGAAAAGAACTAAATAAAATATAATGGACCAGAACAGAACATAAAAAAGAACAGGCCAAATAGACTAGAATAGAATAGAAAACAAAAACAGAACAGAATAGAAGACCGATGATGATCATATCCACTGATTGTTTTCAGCACCATTAACTATGCAAGGCAGATCAACTAATGTTTTACGTTTTATGAGATCAGCATTCATCCCTCAGTATATCAGTTTGAATAAAAGGCCTTTAAACCCAACACTGAATAAACTTAATCCATAGACGCAGCACACAGAACCTTGTACAGCATGTTATTCATGGCTTATCCGCACCTAGCTCTATGGGCTTAAATGAGAAACTACACTGTGACAGCAGAAGGCAGAGGATCCAGAGGAGATTTGGACCCCACTGATGCACCAGATGCAGGGTAATGAAGAATAAAGACATTATCCTTCAGCCGAGAGCACCCAACCTTTCCAGCCTTTAACTAAAGCCAAAAACGTTGGCACTGCTAATGGCTGCAGGCAAAGCCCTTAGCTCTGTCCACCCCTTTGTTTTTCACTGCATGGATCCAACACCAATATGACAGAGTCATTTCATACTCTAGAAAGCATGAAGGATACAGCTGCTGAAGGGCCAGACCTTTTTTCCCCCCGCTCAATATGCTCGACAAAACACCTCAGGGATGAATGCTGATCTCATAAAACATAAAACATTAGTTGATCTGCTTTGCATGGTTACTGGTGCTGAAAACAATCAGTGGTTATGATCATCATCACTCTTCATACTGTGTTCCTCCCATGTCACTGTGGGAATGGGATGTGGAAATTGGAGCCGATTTGAAGTTCCATTGGATAAGCTGAGAGAAAGATATATGTTAGAGGAATTAGCCATTTCATTTGATCTGTGGGACTTGTTCAGTAGAGTGTTACATGTTCCCTGTTGTTAAAAAATGAGGAGTTAGAGAGAGACAAAGAGGGAAGGATATGGCAGCCAAATTCTCTGCAGTGGTGCCACTACTGTACGCCAAGTCAGTCAGAGTTATCAGAAAGCCCTTTCTGTAGACATAACAACATTTTCCATAATCCATGTTAAAAGAAACGGCTCTAATTACTCAAATAAATGTTTAATTTTGGCTTACTGTGAAGTTGCCACAAGGTCACTATTCTGACTGTGTTTTGATTCGCTAAAGCCAAAATCTTTCTCTCTCTCTTCCCTCTAGGCCACTATAACTGACCTAAGACATCACGCAATTCCTTCAACATGTATAAAACATTGTGAACCTCCAGCTGCTCATCACACCTCAACATACTCAAACTCAGATTCCAAATAATGCATGTGCAATCTGATAAACTGCATGCGTGGTAAGTGGATACAGTCTTGTAGGCGATTTGCAAAGAAAAAAATATTAGAAATGACATCTTGTAGAAAGTACAAGGAACTTGAAGGGGTTTTGTGCTGAGGCTGTGCTAAATTTTATCAGCAGCTATGGCAAGTTTGAATCTCTGAAACCCCTGCAAGAGTAAAACTGCAACAGAAACACATACAACGATTAGTCATAATATTAAAACCACTGACAGGTGACATGAATAACATTGATTATCTCATTACAATGGTACCTGTCAAGGGATATTAGGCAGCAAATGAACAGGCAGATCCCAAAGTTGATGTGTTGAAAGCAGGAAAAATAGTCAAGCGTAAGGATTTGAGCGATTTTGACAAGGGCTGAATCGTGATGGCTAGACAACTGGCTTAGAGCATCTCCAAAATGGCAGGTCATGTGGGGTGTTCCTGGTATACAGTGGTTAGTACCTACACCGGTGACAGGGTCATGGGCGCCCAAGGCTCTTTGATGCACATGGGGAGTGAAGGGCACTGACACACACACACACTCCATATAGAATCTATAGCACACTGACACACACACTCCATATAGAATCTAT
>JANDJT010000179.1:25973041-25986120 GCA_024331685.1 Stegophilus panzeri
TATATATTTTTTTTTTCATCAAAATATAATATTAATACTAAATTAAAGTTTACTAAATAAAAGAAAATATTTTCACATGTCCTTTTTTCTGTTGCCTCTAACATATGGTGTGCAGATTCAGGAAACAACTGTGAGAGCTTTATGGTGTGGGATTTATTTGGGAAAATTCAAGAATCAGAAGAGGGTAAAATAACAAAAATAAAATAAAATAGGGGTACAAAGGCTTAATGATGTATATACTATTTGCAAGACTTCATGTTGATAGTACACACAGAGAATATAAAATGGCAAACCTATTAAGAACTAACACAGAACAGGTAAATACAATGTGGGAACAAACCAACAACATGACAAGGGTGGAGAACAGACCAAAAAAGACACAAAGGCACATGGCATAGTAAACAAAAGCACAAGAAGAACCCAAAACACAGAAGTGGACCGTATTGCATTAGGAATTGTGACACATGCTAAGAAGAGAATTTGTGACAATATTAAGTCATAATGTTGAGAAATTCAAATGAAATTTGAAGATGAAAATGAATAAACTGTTTGAACCAATTTAATACCTGTCTTTCATTTGTATTAATGTATACCATACTCAAAATGACTTATTATTTTAGGAAATCACACTGCAGGTGCAAAATGATTCTGTTTGTGTAGACACTACACTACCTACATCTACCTTAAATGTTCCAGAGTGCAAATTTATTGCATTTATTATAAGACCCTGTTAGTTATCAGGTTTGCCTGTTACACATGCAAAACGTTAGTCATGCAAAACGTTAGTAATTCAGAGCCTCAGAGGAGAACTATAAGAAATGCACTTAAGCATATATCATATATTAGAAGAAAAAAAAGTATCAACTTCATTACTGAATAATTTCCCTAATGCATCTTCTGGGTCTCATCTCTTTAGATTGTATGGGGAATGTTTTTTGCATAAATATAAGTCAAACCTGCATCCTGAGTGATAGCTCAGTAATACAATGTCAGTAATTCATTGTTGTGCTATATCAGGTCAATGGCTTCAACCTTCACCCACGCCATTTTCCTCTGGTAGTAGAAAAGGCACATCAACCACTTCAACACCTATACAAACGCCATTCAAATGCATCCTGCTATCTGGGTTCACAAAAAGTGACATCAGTAATCCATAGACACATGTTCTTTAATCACTAGCTGCAGTGTGACAGTATATTCGTTCCACTAAACAACTTGACCTGAAAAAAACATCTAATAATAAACTTGTCCTGACCATAATAATAAACTGACCAATACCCAGCCCCTGCTGTTTGAGTCAGCCAAAATAATTCACAATTTCTCTCACTGGTGTCAATAATTTTGCATCCAAAATTATTGACACCAAAGAAATTTTAAAAATAAATGAAAAAAAAAAAAAAATCCATACCATCCATTTTCTGTACCACTTATCCTATATAGAGTTGCAAGGGAGCCCGGAGTCTATCCCAGGGGACTTGAGGCACAAGGCAGGAGACAAACTGGATGGGGTGCCAACCTATCGCAGGGCACAATCATACACATAATCACACACCTATTCACACACCTATTCACACATTATGGACAATTTAGAGATGCCAATCAGCCTACAACACATGTTTTTGGACTGGGAGAGGAAACCGAAGAACCCGGAAGAAACCCCCGAAGCACGGGGAGAAAAATGCAAACGCTGACTTGAACCCCAAACCTGAAGGTGCGAGATAAACATACTATTTGATATATTATTTTTCATTTGCTCTCAGTCCCCAGGACATCCCTTTGTAAAACCCAATTGTCATCAATTACCATCAGAAAAAACAAAGATCTTTCAACACGAAAGAGGCAGGTTAGAGTTAGGGTTAGGGTAATCAGGTAATTAATATTGAAGAAAACAAATAAGCAGTTAAAAATGAACACAGTTAGGATTATAACAAAACGAGGAACTCCACTAGGAATTGGACTTCAGCAAACAATGAATATGATGGTGAAGGAGGGACAAAAAAAGAGTACAAAGATCAGAGTTTTAATTTAAATAAAGCAATTAAATCTGTATATGTTTCTGTATAAGTACTGGGTTACTGATCATACAGTTGGAGGTTCAAGCCCCATTACGGCCATGCTGCCACTGTTAGACCCTTAAGCAAGGTCCTTAACCCTTTCTTCTCCAGGGGCCCGTATCATGCCTGACCATGTGCTCTGACCCCAACTTCCTATGAAGCTGGGATATGTGAAGAAAATTTCACTGTGCTGTATATGTGATAAATAAAGGATTCTTCTTGTTATTATGTATAATGCTAATTTTCATGAGGGGTGCCAGTAATTATGGAGGCCACTGTTCATGCTTACAGATATTAAACATTGGTGTGAGCATGGTCTCATGTTTGCAAATTCATAATTGTCATGACTAAATCCATACATAATGTTACAATATAAAGATTAAGGTTAGGGGCGGGTTAGAATTCATACAATTGGTTATGATGTCATTTGCATGAAATCTCAGTGACAGTGCATACTGAAAACCCATCCTGAGACCCGTGTTTGTGCAATGGAGCTTTAACCCTGTGTCATATAGAGTTCAGCTGAGGAATGTTGAAGAAAGTGCTTGACCCTGACTAATTAGCCCGTCTATGCTCCTCTCCATCCATATAGCTGCTGAACTCTCTGTTTACTCACACTAAAAATAAGAGATTGGCCATAAACATGCCGACCTCCTCCATGTCAGTTGAAAGAGAGACGCAGAGAACGACAGAGCTTGTGTGTTACAGACCACACGGACTGGATATCCAGTCAGGTTCCTGTGAAAGAGAGATGCTGCTGTCTGCACACCCAGAGAAGAGTGTGAGTAAGCTAGAATTTTCACAAGGGTGAATTGCAGAAGATTTATCACTTCCTGGTACATCTAAATTAAATTTTTATTAACACTGTAAAGCCTAAGCTATTTACAGGCTCATTTATGGTGAGAGTTATTGTTACAGATATGGCAAGCTGATAAGTGTGGACCAGATCATCTTCTAGCAGCTGGCATAAATTTAGTAGTACTGTTTCTTTATTTTTCAGGTATTGGAATTATCATTGGAAGACTAATTTAAAAAATATTGATACATAAATGAAAAATACACAAAAAAGGTATTAATTAAATAGGATTTTTCTCATAGCTCATAATCACATAATAAGTCATGTAGAAAGATTCTTTGCACTAATTCCTAGGCCATTCTAAGGTTATTGTAAGGGCATTGTGACTTAGTGGTTGGCATGTTTGCCTCGCACCTCCAGGTTGGGGGTTCGATTCCTGCCTCTGTACTATGTGTGTGGAGTTTGCATGTTCTCCCCATGCTTTGGGGGTTTCCTCCAGGTACTCCAGCTTCCTCCCCAAGTCTACATGCATTGTAGACTGATTGGCATTTCCAAATTGTCCAGAGTGTGTGTAAGTTGTAAGTGTGTAAGTGTTGTGCCCTGCAACGGATTGGCACTCTGTCCAGGGTGTCCCAGGTTCCCTGGGATAGTCTCCAGTCTCCCCAATCCCCATGTAGGATTAGTGGTACAGAAAATGGATTGATAAATAAATAAATAAAAATTCTGAGAGAATTTATTGATTTTGGAATTTGCAAAATAGCACATTTTATTTTTAAATTATTTACTTAATTTAACATTTAATCTAATTCGAATAATGATATATTCAATGTTTAATATATTTTTAAAAATAAAAATGTAATATAATTTTTTTTATGATGTATTCACTCAGCATGCTTAAGTCTCATATTAATTTAAAAAGCCTTTTAGAATGTAATACATGGTCTTAAAGATACTTTAGATACCATTCATGCCAAACAATGTTTTAAACAAAGCAGTAATAATAAAAAGCTCTGAAGGCTTATCCATTTGGTTTAAGAAATCTAAACTGCATTTTAAATATGTGGCTTAATTCACTGTATCATGTATCCTGTTATGGAAACTCTCTAACTGATGTGGAGTTAGAGCTGACCATCAGCTGTGAAAGTAGCCCCGACTGTAGATGTGACAAAATGCTACTTTACAGCCACTCAGACACATGCATAACATTTAACATGTAAAAGCAGAGCGAGTGCTTCTAAGAGTCAGGCTGGCTGGAGTTTCAGCTACAGTGGTGTGAAAGGGGAAAGAGGCACGTACGTCTGCAGGAGCTGGGGATAGTCTTACAGACCACACGGATAGCGGGCACCTCTTTAATGCAACATGCATGTGTCTCATACACTCATTCACTTGGCAAAACTGGGCCATGGACAATACAGTCAGTCTCACTCTTACCCCTCTGACTTTCATGTGACTTTTTGTTGGGAAGATAAGTCTGTGTCAGGTTGATTAATGAATTTTGTGATTGTGCATGTACTGTAAAACATCTCTTTTTTGGTGCTATTTTATTTTAGGTATTTGTTATTTTCATACCGTTTGGGGAAGTCTATAGCCTCAATTGTAGGACTTATATCAAATTCTGGATGGCAATAACTGAACTCAGCGGACTCAGCAGACATTGAGCAGAATTAATACATCACTACACAAAACAAACTTTATCGATTATACTTTAAAATTATATCTATTGCTCAGTTCCTCCCAAGTGGAACTGTGATTGATTGTCCATGGACCTCGTTACAGAAATGTGAAGTTTGCATTGTATATTACTTTTAGTCAGGGAGGAAAAGGTAGACAAAAAATATACTATAACTACTATAATACTATAATTTCCACACTAAATGCATCAAACGCAAATAATTTCAGCCAAAATAAGAAATCAGGTCATTTCCCCCTATATGTTCTCACATACAGTAACCATATGCAACTCATAACAATATGTACAACTGAATATACTGGATATTAATAATTTAAGGGTTAAGGATGGGGTTAGGAATGGAGTTACCATTTGTATTTTAAAATACGAAGAGGACAATGAATACAGATCATGAGCCTAATATTTTGATCTAATATTTTATATGGTAAATGGTCTTCATTATGTAGCGCTTTTATCCAAAGCGCTTTACACTGGTTCTCATTCACCCATTCACACACACACTCACACACCAATGGTAGCAGAGCTGCCATGCAAGGCACTAGCTTGCCATCGGGAGCAACTTGGGGTTCAGTGTCTTGCCCAAGGACACTTCGGCATGTGGAGTCATGCGGGCCGGGAATCGAACCCCCAACCCTACGATTAGTGGACAACCCGCTCTACCACCACAGCGCTGTTACATTCCTGAATCTGATTGATCTGAAGGTGTTGATTAATTTTCTATAACAGCAGCTCTGACAATAATTCCTGCTGCATGGTTTATATTAATGTAATATGTAATATGTTATAGTTTCCTTGTGGGGACTTACCGTACTGTATATGGTAGACACTCCACATAAACAAATTTAAAAAAGAGAGAGATTGTAATTGTTTTCTTTGATTGAGCATTTTGGAAGGAGTCTCCAGTATCAGCACAGTCAGAGGTAAAGCTGTAACTTTAAGTTTTCTTAACTTTAACTTTTTAAGTATTCAGGATGTACAATTTTGTGGTTTCTAATTTTTCAATAACAGGACAAGCTACATTTTTTTGTCTTATTAACTGATTAACTAGGAAAAAGGGGCAGGTGAAGGCGAGACTGTTATAGTATCTGAAATTTAAAAAATTGTCGTACTACATATAAAAACAGACAAGCATGTTAAGCAATATACAATAAGCAAAAAAGCGAGCGAGCACTCCAGTTGTCTGAAATCGTGCAGTGGAAGGAGGAGAAGCTCGGTCCAATGCAAACACACGCTGGTTAGATAAACACTCAGAGCTGCTGTCCTTCTCAAGAAGAGCAGCTCAAGCTAAACACACGGGGTTATCTGATCCTTTCAAAGACACACTTCTCTCTTCAGAGACCATGGAGGACCCGGACACATCATCTCCACCCTGGCTCAACAGCTGGTGTCTCATTTCCTCTAGACACATCCAAACATGCATGCGTTTTAACTTTCAGCAAGCCTTATTGCTGCCATGCATGTACTGACTTGTGGTCTTGCCCTGATGCGGAAGTGTCACTAAAAACGCAACATCCTGCAAGGAAATAAAACACCTGGTGGTCTTGAATCTAACACAATTTGCCGCAGTGGGGAACCTCTAATACAGAATTTAATATTGATAAACTCTGTTGGTCCTCATGCAAAAGGGTTTTTTTCTGTCTGTTCTTATCCTCGACCTCATCGATCTGCACTGTTTTCATTTTCTCTACAGAGGGCAAAACCAAACTCAAACTCTCTGGCAGGGACTCGCTGTTCATTTAAACATGAACATGCTGTTTTGTTGTGATTTCTCTTGGAAGGCTCAACTGTGTAATAACACACTTTTGTTCCTGGGATGAAAGTTTAGGCAGGAACAGTGTTGTTGTAGAGAACAGGACTGTTTTGTTGACCGACCCTTACCTGACACTGTAAAGTTTTGAAATGCACTTGCATTTATATTGATCATCCTGACACTGGTTCTACGGATATTACTTCTAGTTAGCGAAATTATAAAAAGGTTTTTGCAAATACTATTGGAAATTCAGCTTGTGGCTATACCTTGTGTATGTGTGTGGGCTCTCTGGCTATTTAGTAATGAGTAATGGGCATATAGAATAACACAGCGAGCAGTAGTCTGGCTGGGAGCTGGTAATGAATATGTTTTTGATGCTCACACATCCAGTAGATCATCCTGCCAAGACTCATCTTCATGGGGGTATATACCCATGGTAAGGGGTTCAATATGTCAGCGATGCCAGATTATATTACACTGGAGTATGACTGAAATGCCAAAAATGATCTTGTGGTTATGACAAAGCAAAAGAAACAAAGAGCGCTGAATTGGTTATTTATTAAACCAAAGGAACAGCTTGTAGTTTTCCAAACTAAACTACATTTGAAAGGTAAATTTTGAGTTCAAGGCCATAAATATAAACTCAGCTCTTAACATGTGCAAACAAGTGAAGACCTGGAGAGCTTTCTTCGGTTTTTGCATCATTTTTCATCACACAGATGACACAACTATGATATATCCATTCTGGCATATACAACTGTATAATTTGCTCAAATCTGATAAGATGATCTTACAACAATTTTTTTTTTTTTTTTGTCTGTAGCATCTAGATACCATTTTAACACCCACACTGTCTGTATCCTTATTAAGGACTCCTAGTGAAAAGATAGATAGCTTGCAAACTAGCTTGCCAAGTTCTATTTTTCTTTCTGACTTAATCCTCAGACACCTGACCTTGGACTTGGCTACAGGAGGAAACATGCAATTTATCATTGAACTTAGTTGCTTACGACAGAATAATTTAACCTTAGGTGTAGTTTGCAAGTAATATATATGACTGTAATAGATACAGACTAAGAATTTTGACTGCGGCAGACAGATAAATGAACATCAGGAAATAGAACAATCAAATCAAAAACAGAAAAAATGTAAAAAAATAAAAATAAATAAATAACAAATAAAAAAAAAAAACCCAAACAGAAATAACAAACAGAAAAACCAGAGAAACATCAAAAAGATAGGTGGTGAATGAACTGGTATAAGTACACAGAAATAAATGAGGGTAACAGGAAACAGGTTAGATAGGCATGTGAGTGAAAGCGAACTAACATCTGGTCAGGACTGGATTGGATGGACTTCTGGATTACCAGTGGACTCAGATGTAACAGCTAGTTTGTCTACTACAACTGACAATTCCTATTTAATATTGCTTAGATAATGTTGTAGAAGTTAAGTCCAGTACTAAATCTCTTGAAAACTTTACCTAAACCACCATGTACATGCATTGGACTGATACTCATTTCATTCAAGTCCAAGCTTTCGGTGTTCACGTGCTTTGGTATATTTGGTATGCTTTGACTATTAGTTATTCTCTTAATGGGCATAATTTATCAAGCTTATTCATAAATCTTTTACAGGAGCAACCAAGAAATGGGGTATTCATGAAAATTGAGCTAGTTCAGAAAAATTTTCATATTCTGTGATAGCTCCTTAGTTTATAAGGAGACTCACTAATGTAAACCTTTTTACAATTACACATACATGTTTCAAATGACATTACTGACATTAGTATTTTATCATATTCTTTATTTAAACACATTCTTAGTACATTTCTTCTATTTTTTTTTTTTTTTTTACTTTACTTATTACCTTATGTCTATATATGTAAGGGATAATCCACGGAATTAAAATTGTTTAATGCACACCTACCTGTGGATTATCCCACTTATACCATGGCCACTTGCCAGCACTGACAAGTTACAGCTGATTGCATTGATGTTTGAATTTGACATTTGACTGAAAGGATAAAAATAACGGTTACGTTTCGTTAGTTATTATATATACGGGACGCTAGAGCTAGAATTCTGCCTGCTCTAAAGCATACACAGAGATAAAGTAGTGGAATAAAATTACATTTATTTCAATGGATTATAATACATAGTTATATATAGACACACATGACTTTACAAAAAGATTGATAAATAAGGCTCATTATGTAAAGCAGTTTTTAATAATAATAACATTGATTTAGATTTATGAGACATACCTAAAACTAATTACTAAAAAAAAAAAAAAAATACTTACATAAATAAAACTAAGTTCTACAAAGAAACAAAAAATTCTGATAATTGGACACTAGCAATAATACTAGTAAAAATATTGATATGAAATTTCCCAAAATATCCCTTCTTGTTATATGGGATGCTAAAATAACAGTACAGTAATTTCTATGTACTGTATGTAGTGTTTTAATTAGAATATACATAGTTATGGTTTATGCCATTAAAGTGGTTTAACAGAGCTTTGGGGACAGTGTAATTAATAATCCTGAGCTGACTGGTTTCAGTGTGTGTAATTCTAGCAGCACCGTACAGCTCGTGTGACAGAGCTATTCCCATCACACAGTTTCCGAGGACACATTGGCTGTGTGTGAACATGAGCTGGCATATCGGACATGATATAAACAGATTTATGAAACACATTTGGAATATTGCAAATGATTTGACTGACTTGCTGTGACTCTTTCGTATTGCACATTATACTGTATATCAAGATTTGTGAAAACCCAGTCTTTCATCCATTCATTATTTTAGTACGTTAATCTCTTTAATAAACTATCAGGAGTCTATACAGCATGTTTATTTTGTGGAGAATGTTCTCTAAGGGATTCTGTTCATGGAATGCTTTTTCCATTACGGCTGCTGTGGGTCTCGCTCTCTGTGGCTTTTGTATGAATGTTTTGCTCATGTAATGGGAATGAAAATAACTTGAAAATCAAAAATACACGAAGCTTGCATTCAGTAAATAGTTAAAAAATATTTAAGCCGTAAAACAATCAAATCACGAATGTAGAATACGTCTAATAATTTGTTATTAAGTCTGGAACTACAGTACTGTGCAAAAGTCTTAGGCATCCTATTTTTTTTTCGATTTTTATATTATGACTTCTACATTATCGAGTCAGTACAAAAACATTTTAGATTTCCAAACATTAGATTTCCAGCACAAAATTAAATGTTACAGAAAAATGTTTGTATGTCAGTAAAGAAAGCAGCATGTTATGTAAGAGACATTTTTCAGACAAAAAATATAATGAAGGCTGCTGGGTTTTGCTGCAAATATAAGAAGCAAGTGAGACAATCAAAATCTCCAGAAGAACCGTGGCTGGTTCTGCAAGATCCTCAATAAAACTTACAGCTCATTTCCTTATAAAACTGCACTAATTGTATCAATATTTTTTTTTTTTAAAGCAAATAAAGATTACTTTCTAAGCAATGTTTTTGACAGGTTCTTTCTGACTGAAAAATCATCAAACAGATCAAGAAGACACAGCTAAGTAGTTTTTGAGCTCAGTACCTCAGTAGTTTATAATAAGATACTCCGTAAACCACAATATACAGCATTAAAACGATATTGCTTAATTGCTATTAACTATGCATGTGTGAAACAGGTAGTGGTTATATATGTATGTCAATAAAACACAACAGTGCATGCTGTTATAGGAAAATAATCAACAATAGGATGTTGTGCTGTAAAATGATGCAAAGTGGAGTTACTGTTACCTCAGTGAAGTTGACTATTTTCTAATAACTACACATCCTGAAGTGTCTTCATACTCTTATAATACAGCAATTTGCCAGTTACATTTTTTTACACAACACATCAGAATTATTCAGGAGCATCTGACTTAATGTTTCAGAACATGAGTATTAATGTAAACCTTGCAGCCAGAAAGTCCTGTCAGAGCTGTGCTGTTATAGAAAATTAATCAACACACTTTAACCAATCAGAATTGAGAATTCAGTGCTGTGGTATACGATGTATTTTCCCATATTGTATCATCCTCTCTTGTTTCTTCAGATGCCCTTGGAGTTTCCTCTCTTGATCCCTGGAGGTGAAGAGTAAGATTTAATGGTGATGTGTGGCAGTGGGAACCCCAGCAGTGTAAAACTGGAGAGGCCCACGGGGAAATTGTTTTCTGGACTTCATCTGCACTCCCTCATATTGGGTTTCAGCGGCTGTGCTTAGGATCTCTCCTTAGGAAACCAGCTACAAAGGAGAAAGGTGCGGTTGCTTCCAAAGAACAAGAGTTCCAAGGAGCTTTTTGTTGTGTTTCTAAGTTCTGTTGGGCTGCAGATGTTGGTGGCAGCATTTGACGAGCTCTGATGAAAATACACATAAGCACAGGATATGGGGAGAATGGTCAATGTCACAGGAACACACTGTGAACGTTCCAATGCACTCAGCCGATGAGGAGAAGGAGGAGGTCATTGTGCTGCTTTTCCTCTGATTCAGTGAACTGCATCCAAACTGATTGTCCTATCCAGGTGCATGTGGACAATGTATCTGTGCGTACTCTGTCCTGTGTATTTTAATACTTCTCTTATGAAAATCAGTTCATAAAATGGAAAATCTCTCTAAGACAGCTCATTTATGTAGGTAATGCAGTAATCATTTGTATATAAATATTAGAAAGATATGACACACTGGGTATTTGTAGTATTTATGAAGAATTTAATGTTTTTTTTTTTTATAGATAATAAAAATCATCACGTCATCATGCTGCCACAATTTATTAAATTGCTTACCTCTTAATACTGGCATGGTCAAGAATTTCCTTTTATGTATTCAATTGCAGCTTTGCTCTCATTTTGCTATTTTTTTCATACCAAACCATTTTGTAGGTCCTAAGCATGTGTTATGTACTCTCACTCTACAATGCGCATTTTGAACATTTCCTGTAGTTAATATTTAGTATTTAAATGTGTGTTGTTTTTTTTGTCAAAGTGGTCCACATCCGTGTTTGACTGGAAATGTTCAGAGACCTACATTTTCAGATGAACCACAGAGCAGACTGTGGACATGTCTCGTAGTTCAAATAGATCTTTCCCACATGTGAACCTTGCACATCTCTTCTTCAACAGTTCAATTACTTGTAGTTTGATAGTTTTCATCACTCAGCTAACCGTTTCCCAAGACACAGTTTCCATTTGTCTGAAATAGCAAATGACCAACTGCAGACATCTAGTGGGAGACACTGGAGAAAATAATGTTACAACAAAAAGACCATGTACAACAAAACAGCAATCTCACCCTCGAATGCGCTCGTGGAAAATCTAGCTTCATGCTAAATTGTTGAATAACCTTTTAAAAACAGGATGCAGTGAACCTCAGAGGTTTATTTCATCCAGGCACTATAGTACCTTAATTATTGTCAAAGATTAAAGTTGTTGTCTGAACATGTTTCTCTTTTCTTTTAGTAATCCCCCATTCAGAAAGGGCTGTAGAAGTATTTACACTGTGGAAGTATTTCCACAAAGACTTCATGGTCCAATGGTGGTGGTGTTGGTGTATATAAAAAAATAAGTTTTGCTTATTAGATAAAATCTAATGCACAGAAGTCCATACATGGCAAAAAAAAAAATGAAAAAAAGATGGATTTTTGATAGATTTTACCTGGAACCTTTCCTTAAGGGAACCCTGTGGTGTACAGTTGTTCTTCACGGGTTTGTCCACAGGGAAAAACTGAAGAACCTTTGAGAATCCAATGACACACCAATAGTCAAATGGCAAGATTATGATAGTTTTGGCTCACAAAATGTACAATATACAGTACATGAGACAGTGGATGTGCGGAAAATTTGAGACTCGGAAAAGAATCTTACTAAACTATGTTTCACATTTACCCTGCCTCCTGCTTTAATCCAAACGTGTTAAACTCAAGGTTTGAACTTACATCCCCAATTCTGAAAAAATTGGGACAGTATGGAAAATGCAAAATAACTAACAAAAAGAGTCATTTGAAAATTCAATTTACCCTGTACTATATTGAAAACACATTTTAACACATTATTTGATGTTTTACTTTGTGAATTTAATTTACTTTTTGAAAATATACACTCACTTCAAATCTGATGACTGCAACGCACTCCAAAAAAGTTGGGACAGTCGACTGTTTACCACTGTGTACCATCACCTTTTCTTATAAGTGTTTGGGCGCTAAAGACACCAGTTGGTTAAGTTTAGCAAGCGGAATTTCCCCCCATCCTTCCATTATGCATTTCTTCAGCAGTACGGGGCCTTCATTGCGCCACGCATTCTCAATCGGAGACAGGTCAGGACTGCAGGCAGGCCATGCTAGCACACGCACTCTCTGCTTAAGCAACTATGCGCTTGTAATCCGGGCAGAATGTGGTTTGGCGTTGTCCTGCTCTGGATGGTAGCATATTACATTTACAGATGCCCTTATCCAGAGCGACTTACATTTATCTCATTTATACAACTGAGGGTTAAAGGCCTTGCCCAAGGGCCCAACAGTGGTAGCTTGACAGTGCTGGGGCTTGAACTCCTGACCTTCTGATCAGTAGCCCAGAGCCTTTAACCACTGAGTCACCATTGGCTAGCATATGTTGCTCAAAAATATGTACATATCTTTCTGCATTAATGGTTCCCTCACAGATGTGCAAGTTACTCATGCCATGGGCACTGACATACACCCCCATACCATGACAGATGCTGGCTTTTGGACCTGACTCTGATAACAGCTTGGATGGTCCTTTTCCTCTTTGG
>JANDJT010000179.1:25988695-26010741 GCA_024331685.1 Stegophilus panzeri
AATGAACATTCACCATCAAACCCTAACATTGTCCAACACACACTAGCACTCACCATCAAACATGAACATTTACCAGATATATGTAGACATTATCTGGTATGAACAAATAATGTTTTCTAAACATACATAAATACTGATACAGATATGACACACACTATCTATTGTTTTTTTGTTGTTATTTTTTTAGAAAGCTTGCCAGGAAGATTCCCTTGCCATCTAGTTGAGATTAGAGTTGTCCATACTGACTGAGATACCATGATCATGCATGTGTGAAAGGTCAGATATGAAGCTTGCATGAAGAAGACACTTTCACATATTGATCAGTTCACCCCAAATGTCACCCAAAACATACATTCACACCATGGGGCAATAATAAATCCATGTACTGTACTGGTGTGTCTCTGGGCAGTGGGAGAAAACCAGAGAACCCAGAAGACACCGACACAAAACCAAGGAGAACATGCTGAGAAATTCCACACAGACAGTAACACAAGCTTGGATCAAACATGTGGTGTGTGATTGATGTGATAATCACTATACCACACTTTTTTACTCCCATCTGCATTTTATCCTTTCCACCTCACCTCTTTTATGCAAGCATACAAAAAAAAAAAAAAAAACAGCATGTGACCTTATACACTTTGCTTATACCATAGGTGAGGACATTAATAAGACTGAGTAGCTCATAACAGTGAAGACTGAATCTTATAAGCTGAATGGAATCTCTGAAATGAGCTTTACTTTGGAATAGTAACCTGATACACATTAACACCAACCTCTGAACTCTTAGCTGAATTTATGGACACAGGTCTTATCCATCAAGTCGTTACGCATCACGTCACGTCCATCTTTATAACAAATGCAGATAATGTAATGGCTGTAATAAACATCTTGAATTAAAATACTCGCTTGGCATCCAGCAGTGGTCTGGATGTCTGGTTTGTGTTTGCTTGCAGTACAGGCTGGCATGGTAGGCTTGGATTTCTTCCATTCTACCTGTGAGCATGAGAATGTGTGTTCTCATAGATTGAAGCTGTTGCATCTGGACACAGTGTTATGCTTTTACTACCACCAATTGCACCTACTCTTCATTCGTCCTCTTCATTTGTCTTCATCTCTCTCTCTCAGTCGTCCATGTGGTTTTCCAATCAATCATCAAATGCTCTCTCTCTCTCTCTCTCTCTCTCTCTCTCTCTCTCTCTCACACACACACACACACACACACACACACTTTCTCAATCATACACTTCTGCCCATTACAAATAAAAATCTTGGAATTTTTTTTTTTTGGGGGGTGTTTGCTTCCTAAAGCGTTTCCATCAAGTCCCTCCATCACAGGGGAGCCTGGAGCCTGTCCCAGGGAACTCGGGACACAAGGTGGAGGACACCATGGACGGGGTGCCAACTCATTGCAGGGCACAATCGCACACACATACACACACTATGGAGAATTGGGAAATGCAAATCAGCCTACAATGCACGTTTTTAGACAGAATACCCGGAGGAAACCCACAAAGCACGGGGAGAACATGCAAACTCATGCAAAAACTAACGCTTCTGAATGACATTTTGTCATATGCTTTATTGGCTCTGCTACAGTACTGAGTTCAGTCCTCTGAAAAAGTCCTCTGGACCATGGCCAGCCAGTTGAAAACCCCTATACTATACTATACAATAGACTATACTATACAATAAACTATACAACTCTACACAACAAACTCTATTGCACAGTAATATTTTGATAATGTAGACTCTGTTACTTGTACTGAGCAGGAGTATGAACATTTAAAGTGGCTTAGGAATTTGTTAAATATTTTGCCTCTCAGTCTAGACAATAGAGTGCAGTGAGTAGAGTATTTAGGGTAAGCATAGTGAATTGAAATGAAATGCCCTGTTTATCTGTTAAGGAGTCCAGTGGTCTATGGGAACAAACTGCATGAATCTGGTAAATTTGACCCAGATGCTCTGTAGCTTTCTTCCACAAGAACCTTTCAGGGTTTCCCCACAGGGATGAACTAAAGAGCATTTAAGCGGTCTAGAATTGACCTTTTTTTTTCAGTGCATGCACCTTATGAAATACAAGAAGCACTACTGCAGCAATCCGTGGTCTGAATGAGGACCCAGCAAAGTATTTCAGTGAAACAAGCTAAGAACTTGAAAAGATACTGTAGAACAGACAATAAACATATGAAAAAACTGTTATTCAATGACTGAAGTGTTTAAAATATAAAACATTGCAGTGCTTGTCAATGATCCTCTATTGTAATCACATGTGTTTCTGTAAATTATTGTATTTAGCTGAAGGCATCTCATCAGACAAGAGGTGAGATACAGGGCAAGTGATATTATGTCAGAACAGGGAGACTTTCATTTAAGTAACCCTCTCTGCTCTGATTTGAGGCTTGATATGACTTGCTTAAAAAAATCCACAGCATAATGGACAGAGAAGTACAGTGGTGCTTTCTACATTTCTGTGTAAATATGACCTAAACATTATCAGATTTTCACAGTAGATAAATGTAGATAAAGAGAAGTAAATTATACAAATGAGACAAGAATGTTATACTTAGTCATTTATTTATTGAGGAAAATTATCCAATATTACATATTTGTGAGTGGCAAAAGTGTGAAACTTTGCTTTCAGTATCTGGTGTGACCCCCTTGTGCAGTAATAACTGCAACTCAACGTTTCCTGTAACCGATCCCCATTCTTTAAATAAAACAGAGCAGTGGCTTTCTCCTTGCAACCCTGCCATGCACATCATTGTTGTTCAGTGTTCAATGTTCTGATGGTGGACTCATGAACATTAACATTAGCTGATGTGAGAGAGGCCTTTAGTTGCTTCGAAGTTACCCTGGGTTCCTTTGTGATCTCGTGGACTATTACACGTCTTGCTCTTGGAGTGATCTTTGTTGGTAGATCACTCCTGACGAGGGTAACAATGGTCTTAAATTCCTCCATTGTACACAATCTGTCTGACTGTGGATTGGTGGAGTCCAAACTCTTTAGAGATGGTTTTGTAACCTTTTCCAGCCTGATGAGCTCCAACAATTCTTTTTCTGAGGTCCTCAAAAATCTCCTTTTTTCATGACATGATACACTTCCACAAACATGTGTTGTGAAGATCAGACTTTGCTATATCCCTGTTCTTTAAATAAAACAGGTCGCTCACTCACACCTGATCATCATCCCATTGATTGAAAACACCTGACTCTAATTTCACCTTCAAATTAACTGCTAATCCAAGAGGTTCACAAACTTTTGCCACTCACAGATATGTAATATTCTCATATTCATGCAGAAATTTCGAAAATTCTAAAGGGTTCACAAACTTTCAAGCACCACTCCTCACTTCAATTTCTAAACACGTTTCTTGTCTGTAGAGTCTGTGCTGCTAGTTAAAAGTGGTAACATGAAGTGCCATTACCAAACAAAACAAAACCTCTTCAAACTGATGTGTCTTATTTATAGCTATGAATTAATCATAATGGTTTATCCAGACCTTTGTAAACAAGGAATTTTATGTTACTGGATGTTTACCAATTTTAGTTGAATAACCCTGCACTATTTGTGTCTATATTTTATGTATGTAGTATATGATAAAGTTTAGGTTTGAGATTCATCTGGCTGGAATCATATATGATCTCCAAAGAGCCACTCCTAAACGGGCAGGGTTCCTGTGCTGTGGTCTTGCGACACAGAAATATATCTGTATGAGAGACTCCTTTCCGTTCTGCTTTTAAATAACAACTGTATGTTACGCACACATCTGACATCACATACTCATACACACGAGTGATGATAAGAATGACTCAACGGCCCTTCCCCCCACTCACAACCACGCACATCCGTCCTACATGAGAACTGTTATTGCTGTCAAAGCATTACATTTCCATTATGTTCCCATTTTCATCTTGTGTCCTTCCTCCCTTCCTATGCCACGTCTTCCTGTTCCAGTTCTACTGAAAGATCTCCTCATGAGACCAAATGCCCTTACTAGCATTGCAGACTGGCAGATTTTCCAAGTAAAATTGCAGAGTGGTCTATTTTTTGTCTCATGGACACTAGGTTATCTGAAATGCTGACAATTTGCTGTTCAGCAGGAAGAGCTGTAAACTATCCTTGTCATGTCATGACTATAATGGGCAAAAGTGAAACTGGCCAGTGCAGTTCCAGGCAGTCATACGTTGAGCTCTGGATGACTCAAGCTATTGCCTCAATGCCATTTAACCTCTTCCTGTTGTGCAGTGGGTGTAGCATATCCTGAGAGTCCCATGATGCTTTATGTGAATTCAAGGTCATGTGATGTTCATAGTGAATTAATAAGCACAAATGACTTTTTAAAAATAAAAATAAAAACAAATACAATGTCATGTTTTAACATGTGAAGAATTTCCATGAGGCAGAACATTCTAGCATTGTACTATGCCAATTGTGGGTGTGTATGAATAGCAGCTCTGTTTTATCAGCTGGTCATGGACAGGTTAGGGACCATTCTTCTGATTGCTCTGTAATAGGAACACACATGCACATGTGACAAAGCTTCTCATTATGCAATGTGGTAAAGGACAGTGGTACTTTGGAACAGCTCTAATTTCCCATCAGCGATTGCCTGACTTCCTGAAATAATAAACGCAGTGACTGGTCCGGATGGACTCTAGTAGGATGTATTTATTTCTTTCATACATTTTTGTGCAGTAATGATTCACACATGGAAAGGTAGAACTTCAGAAAACCAATAACTTTTGACGGCACTGCTTGTGATCTTGCTTAAAAGAAAAAAAAAGGGTGGGCAGTGTAAAATTAAGGAGGGATCAGGATCCAACAGTGATTACGTTTACATGCACATCAAATTCCGTTTGAGGCCTATATTCAGGTTACAGCAGTATTCCAAATGCAATGTTTATATGCGTACAGGGATCGGAGTATTCCTGTATAAATGATTGTTGTAAGTATGCCTGAGTTGCCATTCCTAAGTACCTAGCCTACAGTTAAGCATCTGTTAGCACCCACACATGCACACATATCTCCTTTCAGTGGATTTTCTGAATAAGTGTTTACGTGCAAGAAATTTCTGATTAAAACAGGCATATTCCAGGGGCAGGAATCAGATCAGAATTTGGGGAATCAGAATATTTTCTTAATGTGAATCGGGCAATTGGATTGCGTTGTTGTACTGTACATGATGCAATACTATTTAGAATGTTGTCAAATTCTGATTAAATATAGGAATATTGATGTGCATGTAAACATAAAAAAAATTATGCTCATCAAAACATTAAGAATTCTGAAAAGACATTGATTTTTAACAACTTCACCTAAGTTATAAACAACTTTCAAAACCCCAATAGATTATAGAGTCTTTTAGTTGTATTATTTTTTATTTAAATGTTTATTTTAATGTTTTAATGTTTTTATTTTAAATATGAAATATTTTAATGTTTTTATGTTTTTATTTTATTATTTTTTTTATCTTACTTTAATTTGTGTGGACTGAAACATTTGAGAACACAAACAAATTAAACGGCTACAAATTCCACACAGTAAATGACTAGGGCTCACACACTAACCACACTGTTATTTGCTGCTAAATTGAAGCTAAACTCACACAAACATTTTCTTCTATGTTACTAGCAGCAATAGCAGCTATGCAGTGTGGTCCCCCAACTACCCAACCCCCCTACCCACCACCCCACACCACCCCACCCTACCCCCCCACGCTCCTGTCAGGAGTCAGTATTCAATACATCCACTGTAGATGCTTTACTTCCAATCTCTAAATTTCATTGGTTGTTGATGAGTTTCAGATTTGAGTCTGTGACCAGTGTACACTTCAAGTCCAGAGTCAGGTTGAAACATCAACCTTTTATACTCATATTACTCATACTCATATTTCATTATACGTATGGAATGAAAATTTCAGTCACTGAAATCATTTCTTACAGTGTTTTTATTTTTTCATTCTTAATTATGTAGACTGCATGAACATTTCATGTTTTTAGTCCAATATTATGCTTACATATGAGTGAAAAGCTGATTTAAAGGTTTAAACTGCAGCTCCAAAAGCAATAAATATCAGACTTGGTAACTGTATTGAATCATCCAGTATTATTTCTAGCTAAAATATACAGTACATTATGGAGCTTTAATGAAGCTGGCTTGGCCATGCTGAATGGTTTTAGTGTTTTAAAATAATTAAAATGCATTTATGTGCATATAAACAAACATTATGGACCATGTGCCATTTCTGACAATTTTATAGGGAAAAAAAACAGGTAGATGTGTGTTTCTTTATTGAACACAACCACCAACTTTCTGTGTTTATATATATATATATATATATATATATATAAAAAACAGCTTTTCGAAATTGAATTATTCTGAATATTCACTGGAAAATATCCAGCCAAATGTACGAAATTGTTTTATTTGTAATTATTCTGTTATATAGCTAAATGAGTTCTAGCTGATGGAAAAGATCCCATCGACGACCAAGCCATCAGTCACAAGCTACAGATTTTTCCCCCCACAGAGCTGCAGCAGCCATGCTAATGTAATGTAAGCCCAGACTTCCAACTAGATGAATTATAATGTTTGACTACCTAAGCAAATAAAATCCATCATGCAGCTTAACTAGCAAGGTGTACTCAGCTTTTCCGCTCACTTTATTTTTAAAGATAGATAAGCAGCCATTTATCTTACTAAATTAACATTTTTTCTCATAAATAATACTGCAGTTTAATGATGTGGTGAAGTATGTATGGGCACTGGAATAATGAAGAGAATTAGCCTTCTCCAGTGCGTTAATTATACTGATGCTACTTTTACTATAGCAGTATATATACTGTATAATAGATTGTTTTTATGGGATGCTTAAAATTCACAACAGGAAATTTTGAAAAAATAAATGAGGATGTGAATATTAGGATTCATGTTAAATCATATTAACAGATTTTCTCTTATGTATAAAAACACAAAACAAACAACCTATCACCCTAAGAATTAGAATAACCAACCTGTTTGAAAAGTGATTAAGAATTAATTTAAGGGAGAATTGTGGGATTTGCTCTCGTATATTTTCATGTGACTTTGTATTACATCCATCCATCCAGCCATTCTATCCATTTTCCATACCACTTATCCTACACAGAGTTTTGGGGAGGCTGGAGTTTGTCCCAGGGAACTCGGACCACAATGTGGGGCACACCCTAGATGGGGTGCCAACCCATCGCAGGGTACAATCACACACACATTGACAATTTGGAAATGTCAGTCTCTTTGGACTGGGGGAGGAAACTGGAGTACCTGGAGGAAACCCCAAGTACGGGGAGAACATGCAATTCACACACACAGGGTGGAGGCAGGATTCAAACCCCCGACCACAGAGGTGTGAGGCAAAAGTTCTAACCACTAAGCCCCCCTGTATTACATCCAGTGAAATTATTTCCCCCCTATGAATGCTTGACCTCATTAATCAAGCTGGACACGAACAAATTTTACATTTACAC
The DNA here is from genome assembly GCA_024331685.1 of Stegophilus panzeri. Taxonomy (NCBI): domain Eukaryota; kingdom Metazoa; phylum Chordata; class Actinopteri; order Siluriformes; family Trichomycteridae; genus Stegophilus; species Stegophilus panzeri. The sequence goes on from JANDJT010000179.1 coordinate 25,996,205, forward strand.
AATAAATGTGGTATTCATGGTTTTCAATTTCTGGTCAATTCATAAAATTTAAAAAAATAAATAAATAAAAAGAGCTGCTGTATTTGTAAATATCCATATAAGGATATAATGTAAACCTGGATTGCTCGGCTTCAGAACAAATAACTGCTGAGTTGCTGCAATTTTACTGTATACTGTATACAGATCACACACACACAAGATTTAAAGAACATTTTGTGAAACTCATTTGTTAAAGGCTTGAAAGAAAGATAAAAGACAAATAATAATGAATAAATTATAAATAAATAATAAATAATAATCAATTAATAAATAATAAATAAATAAAGATTACTCTATCACCATTTAGTTGTCATTTTAGCAGATTAGCTCATAATGGCCTTTGCCTTTTAAGGTTTCTGGTTGTCACTAAATGCAAATCAGCATTACCATGAACATGCTTGATAACTTACAGCTGGTTTACATAAAATTCCTTGGTAATTTTCAGCATTTATCAAAATACACACAAGTATAAAGAAAATATGCATTACCAAAACTTTTGTAAATCTGGCAGGAATTCTTTTTGTTCAGCTTGCCTATGAAAAACATTTACTCATAACTTTACTAAAAGATTGATAAATAAGATCCTTTGCATGAGATTTTAGATTTTTCCGCATGAAGCAACTCTAAACATGAAGCTTTGTGTTCTATTGATATTGTTTGTTATGTCTGCTGGCACATACACTGTTGTATTCCATCGTGTCAGTACTGTACATGGTATCATGTTTCTCTGAGAAAATCAGATTTCTTGACCTACCTGCCATACCTCATATGCTCTATAATTAAAAAAGTAAAATGTGCTTTGTTTTGTAGTGTGCGAACCATGAGCTCCCAATCACTAGTGAGCGGCAACCACTTATGTCTGACTTTCATGCAAATTAGAAATCTTTTCTCAGCATTCAGAAATTATACAAATACTCATGTGTGACAGGGTCTGGTTCACATCAGACTGCTGCTTACTTACTCTCTTAATGTTAAGGGACTTACAAGAAACGTGGTTTGTGCGTGTGTGTGTGTGTGTGTGTGTGTGTGTGCGTGTGTGTGTGATATGAGGGAAGGTTTCATAGAATAATAAAATGTTGTTTCTAACTTCTTTTTCTTTTGTGTTCTTTTAAGGGCAATATTACCTATTTTAAATTTAATACATGTTTAATATTAAACATATTTCTTCAATGTTAGCTTCAAAGTGCTTGATTCAATTTCTTAAGAAAAGTCATATTGTAGTAATATTTAATATTACTACAGAGATTATGATCATGGCTGATTCCCCAAGGCATTAAAAAAAAAAAAAAAATCACTGTTTAGTTGTAGAGCATCACATTTTTAACACATTATTTACGATCCAAGATGATGATATCAACTTTACAATGCTTTTGAAAAGCTAAAATATACAACGGCTAGAATGGGCTTTTGTGTGGCTATTTTCAGAAATATTGTTCAGATTGCTAACAACGAACATATAATTCAAATATTGATTATTTAAAAAAAATATATTCTAAAATTGTGTTGCTGTAAAACTAAACAGGTGGTCACTGGAACAGCCATTAAGGAAAACACCTAAGGGAAAAGTGAAATTCTGATGAATTCAAGATGGGCTCGACTTTCTGGTTTGGCTAATAGATAGTAGTGCTGTGTCTTATCAGTTAAGAGTGGAAGCTAATGCCATGCTAATGAATAATTAAAAGACTAGAAACTGTACATAAGGAAAAATGGAGTGGTCCTAGAACAGAGCCTTGTGGAACACCTTTTCTTCTGTTTGCATAAAGAAATGATTATTAATATTTACACACACATATCATCAGAAAAGAAAAAAATATATAAAGGTCTAGTTAAATAATAGTCCTCAGTCTGGATACGCAATAGGCATGACTGAATGGAGACAAAAATGACCTTTTAATGCTTAACCATAAGTAATTATTTGCCAATAAATAAGGCAGTTCAAAGTGGTTATATTTTGTTTCATAGTGGCACTTCATGTTACCACTTTTGACTAGCACCATAGACTCTGAGCACATTAAACATATTTGTTTTGAATTTGATGTGGATAATAAATGCATACTTCATCCAATGGAATTTAAATATTATATTTCCATCTTCAACTTTTTTTTTTTCCAAACAAGCCATGTCATCAGTTCCCCAATAAAATCAGACCAAATAAAATAAAAAAAAATCCATGAAAGTTTGTGAAACCTCTCCCCTGTCAGCACTAAAGTCTAACCCTGTATTTTGGGCCAATGAGCTTCCTTCATCTAAATAATTGACATAGATGATATAATTGGATGGGGGCATGGGGTTCGAATCCTGCCTCCACCCTGTGTGTGCAGAGTTTGCATGTTCTCCCCATGCTTCAGTATTTTCTCCAGGTACTCTGGTTTCCTCCCCCAGTCCAAAGACATGCATTTTTAGGCTGATTGGCATTTCCAAATTGCCCCTAGTTTGTGAATCGGTGTGTGAGTGTGTGTGCAACTATACTCTGTGAGGGGTTGGCATCCTCTCCAGGGTGTCCCCTGCCTTGTGCCACAAGTCCTTGGGATAGGCTCCAGGCTCCCCTGCAACCCTGTGTATGATAAGTGGTACAGAAAATGGATGGATGTATATAATTAGACAATCTGTACAGCAGTGATCACGAACCCTGTTCCTGGAGATCTACCTTATTGAAGACTTTAGCTCCAAAAATAATCGTGCCCACCTGACCATCCAATCATTGCCATAAGAAGTTCTTGATCAACTAAAACAGGTGTGTTAGATTTTGGTTGAAGATGAAACCTGCAGGAAGGTAGATCTCAAGGAAGAGGGTTGGTGACAACTGCTGTAGAGGATCTACAACAGAAGCTGCAGTGGCTAATATTTAGGAAATTAGAGTTGCTGAACTAGAACCAGTTCATACATTCACAGCTTGGCTGTATTTTTTTTTATTGCTCAGTATGGTCCACAGAATTACTTTGCTGGTTCACAACCAAACCGAGGTCTGGCAGTTGGCGATCCCTGAGCTAAAGCATCAAGAATCTCCTGGCAAATGGACTCTATCCAAACAGACACCAACCATGTTGCTCACAATAATGTATTTATTTTATTTGTCTATACCAATTTCATGGCATTGATTGCACAGCATCAAGAGCAGATATGTACAGTACATTGCAGAATTGGATGTTACTGACACACCTGTGGATGCCTAACACCACTTCACACTATGCTGCCTTCCATACACAGAGTGCAGTATTAATCCCAGATGGAAAGATATAAGTGACATCATTTTGTATACAAGCGGAGCAGGAACACCATGAACCCTAGAGACCTGCAGTCTCTGTGCTCAAATTAGAGTGGTTTCCAGGAGGATCCTTCCACCTGTGTGACTGCATCTGTTGTCTGTGTCTTTGTTTCAGAGCCTACAGTAGATGCAATGTGTAGACTATTGTGGGCTTCTTATAAATTGTGATAAATCTGGTTGCAACATAAACTTGCAATCTTTCCTCAGAGTTGGAAGAACCATCGCCGCATCTTTATTCTGCCCATGACAAGCTTGTCCAACTGTGAGTGAATGCAATTTAATGGATGTTCTTTCTTTATCCTGGTTTAAATTAACAATGCGTTGTCTTGAATGGACTGTTGCAGTTTTGTCAGGAACAGTGTATAACTAAAGATTTTGAGCTCATGCCAAATGATTAACAGAACACTTGTAGAGCATTTGATTCCCTTGGGAATGTACAGATTCTCTCTCAACCAGGGTTCTATTTGTCTCAACAATGAGTGATGTTTTAAGCTGCTCTTTGAAACTGCTCTCTGTAATCTGTAATGTGGTCAATAAGAGTCACTCCTACTTTACATTCAATGTCGAATGCATTACTCTGGATTGGCACACTGTTTCTTCTGTAGTTCAGATCTGAGAGGCTAATGATTTTCCATTTAGTATCTCATATCTGCCATCCATATGCTGGTTATTATTTAACACAAGCATGATTTTTCTGTTGGATTATGATTCTCAGTTATGTCTTTTTCCCCCCTTCTCTTCAAGGACCCCAGATGTCCCAGTTGTGTTTGGACATTCCTTTCAATTTTCCTTAAGTTTATAATAGTTTAACAGTTTATAACAATTGATCACAGTCATATGGAATATGTATTGCGAATGAATCAAATTAGCGTCATATTTTTTAAACAATACCATGCAGTATATCATCTTTTTTCAATTAGCTGGCTGAATTTCCATAAAAAATACCCTTTTCATTTTCCATCAGATGCCCAGGATACAGTTGCATACTATGACTTCTTCATGCATTTTGAATTAATTATGTAAATTCAGTGGTGATTACGAAAAAGAGCGCTGTATCTGCTGACAGGCGGCGAGATTGTTATATCTGATCATCTTATTCCTAGGGGACTGTTTGAGAGGGAACACACTCACTCATGTCTGCCAATGACTGTTTGGCTGATGTTTGGTAAAGTCTGGCTCATTAAGCAGAAATTGATATCTCCCAGCTGTTCAGATGCTGATGTGTGGGCATGTGTGTATGAGATACAGTATGGTTTCAATCTCTTCTGCCATCCCCTCAGTGCATTTCTGGCTGATTAGGAATGAAAGACAGGGGCTCATTCAGGGCTGAGGAAGAGACGACCTTGCTTTCTGAGGGTTTAATGTTGACGAATGTCCTTTCTGCAGCTCTCCTCCACACTGCAAGTCTGTCTGACCACTATCATGGGATTTCACTGTTTCCAGCTTCAAAGACTTCACAAAGACTTTATAAACTCGCAGTTTCAAACATGGCAGTACTAGAGTTTGTGTTTTTTTTGCATTTAATTTGTGGTTAAGATGACTTTTGTGTTTTGTTAAAATGAATCAATAGAAGTAATTATATGTGTTGCATGTTTTTATGGTAGGAGAAATGTGGTTTACTTGTTAATTTGTTCCATCTTTTAACTTGGAAATTTCTAAAATGTAAAGTTGGTCTGGGTTTCTGTTGACACATTGTAGAATTTGCTAGAATGCTGATTCTAGCCAGGACACTACAAATAAATAGTATTTGACACTGATTTACCATCTTAAGCCCTATTTGAAGTGAACTAGTTTTACATGGGAAGGTGGAGTAATGTAATTATGACCGGTATTTCTCTGGGATTTTAATCCTGTCTGAATCCAAGTTGTCATTAATATTTTTTGGACTGCACATGTATGACAGTTTTTATTTATGGAACTCAGTTGCTGTTATACTTCTTGCTGCTACACTACACAACAGTTTAGAGGCCAAGTGTATTTATTGTCCTGTGTATTTATTGTTCCATGTATATTGTTTTGTGTATTTATTGTCTAGCGTTCATCTCACACTATTTGCATTTTATGTAGTCTTGCATACTGTTATATGTTGCACTATGATCCTAGAGAAATGACATTTCGTTCTAATGTATAGATGCTATGTATAAAACCCACTTGACTTGACTAGACTTGACTAAACTTATCTTTTTCTTTTATAAAATGGAGTAGTAGAAACAGTAGAAATGTCCACAATCCTGTCCTAACTGAAATGTTGGCAAATATTCCATCATGTGGGAAAAGAGGTTTTGTGCTTTTTTTTTTTTTTATCGCGCAAGAACCCAGACCGAAACCAGGTATTGGGAAAGTTTCAAATGCTGAACAACAAGACCTAGTTTGAAAGCACTTGTTAGAGGAGTGGCTATTCTCCTGGCTTTAGTTAAGCTACTGAGTTGTTATGTCCATGTAGCTTACTATTATTGATCAAGACACTCCCTATGACAAGCACTTAATAGCATGTGAGCAGCAGAAACTACACATTATGCATTGGATTTGTTGGTGTAACGTACATAGTGAAGCCAATCCCATCTCTGTAATTTTTTACAGAGATTACTTATCCCATATAAATCAGACACATTCATAACAGACGTACATTTGGACATTGCTTAAATGACATATGTCTGAAAATCACATGCTGTCCAGATTGTACTTTAGTCTACATTGTCCAAAACAAACAAACAATAAAAAAAGCACTACACTGTAACATTACTTGTTATTGTGGTGCTGTCTCAAGGGGGTCTATATCATTTTTACCTCAAAAAGTGAATGTAGTCTATGTAGTCTAAGGTACAACAGTTCACTTTTCCATAAAAAAAGATACATACCAAAGGTACAAATTATGTATCACCATCAAGACAAGCCCCACAGTACAGTGTAGTAGTACTTTTTTTTTTATTTTTAAATTTACAACTGCTGTTAAAAGGCATGTAGAAATTTATTTTGATAATTATTTATGTATGATGAGCCTTACCATTTAAAAGTGTGAAAACAGTATAAAAATGTAGCCACAGGATCAATTTGTGGCCTCTTTAATTTTTAATCTTTAATCTCTAATCACTGTCTAAAACCAGCTAGATTATAACTGAAGTCTGTAAATTTCACAGAAACTATACATATTACTTTATAGTATCTACAGATTAAGGCAATATCTCATGAATAGGTCTCTTTTGTCTACATTAAGCTTTGGATACACTCACATGCCACTTCCAGCTTCCTCTTGAGCTTGGAAAGGATTCCAGTGTTTAAGTAGGTATTTGTTAGGCTAATCTATCTGAACTCCTCTCCAGAGACTTTTCCCCACTTTAACATACTGGCATGGGCCCATGACTGCCCCATACTTAGCCAACACTCCGTCATTCTCTGGGAGGGTTAAAGTTAGAATAAGCAGGCTACTTCAATTACAGCTTGCAGTTCTGTCATTTTGTCATATCTATAAATGCATTTTATTTGTTGGTTGTAATGACCATATAATAAATACATTTTGCAGTTATTTCAATTATAATACTGTATGCTGTGGCCAGATCAATTGAAATGTGTGATGTGCTAGTCTTAGAATTAAACAAAGTAGGTATGGAAAAATTATTTATCTCTTAAAAATTGCTTAGAATAATCCTGTAGTTAGGTTTTGATCTTTTACGGAGAATTTTTTAATAGTCTACCTTTGAATCTACATGAGCCTGATATTATACTGGTCTGTTATTAGGAAAATTACAGTTACAGCAAATAAATTATTAAAAGTGAGCCACAGGTGGTAAAAGTTATTTACTCAAGTACAAATGCAACTACTTGTCTAAATAGTTGAAGTACAGATTCAAAGAGTAGAAAAGCATACATTTAAAAACAAAATACACTTTTATACTAAATATGAAAGAACAAGAAAGACTCACAGAAGAAAAGACAAGTAGAAATTATTATTATTTTTTTAAATGTAGTAAAGTTCAAAATTATTCATTGAAAGAACAACTCAAGTGAAGTAGAAATACTCAAAAACAGACATAAGTACAATAACAAACAAACTTTACTTTGTTACTTTCAACCTTTGGCCCCAATTTCTTATTCTGTGTATATCTGTACTTAAAGCCAGCATTTTTCCATTATGAGCAGACTGTAATGCAAATACAGTAACATTACAGCAGCAATGTTTTAATGTAACACACTCTCTCCACACATATCAGTGCAGATGCTGTCATTTCTGCCCACTAAAAAATTGCCACTGTGCAAAAATAGGGTGAAAAAAATAATCTGACCAAACAGAGCACCAGCAAATTACAAACAGCTCATAGTTCCTTTTGTGTATTTCCATTATATCTGTTGTCTCAGAGGGGGAAAAAAAGCCCCACATGAGCAGCATATCTCCTGTGACTTTTTAAACATGTTCTCTGACCTCTGCATATTGTGTCATTTTTCAGTGTCTCATGAGTTTCAGTACGTTGCTTTATGATGCAATGCTGCACCTTTCATTTACTGCATGACTAACATGTGCTATTGAAACCTGAAGTGGTTTATATTAGTTAGTGCTCCTTCAGGCCCTTGTAAAATTTGATCACGTTGAGCAAACAAGGCCCATTCTTTCATATCAGACTATGAGAAACATGTTATTCAAACAGTCACACACTCAGGCATCATCTGGTTTAGAGATTTTGATGAGGGATCGTGTGAACAGTTCAGATCTATACCTCTTGTAGGTGTCTAGACAAGTACTTGAGTGGATATAGAGTACCATATGCTTGAGTTAGCTTAAATTCAACACATTTCATGAATTGATTGTGAAAACAATTAGTAACCTTTTGTTGTGCTTGTGGTATTATTAGGGACATATATAATCAAGGAAGGAATAAAACACAACAGGGTGTGCTGATATTGGAAAATAATCAATGACAGAGTGGTGTGATGTGGTCTAATGTGAACTGGTGTAACTGTTAACACCTTAGAGTTGATTAGTTTCCTATAACAGCATAATTTGAAATGCATTATTCCTCTTAAACCACAGAAATACTTAATAATTAAAAAAAAAAATATTAAACATGTCATGTCAAGGGCATGTCATCCCTTTCACTGTTGATAGTTAAATGTGATGCAATGCCTGTGAGAAACATTAAATCAAGGTTAATGCAACCAATGTTAACTTCCCTTGTGAAATCTATCTATCTATCTATCTATCTATCTATCTATCTATCTATCTGTCTGCCTTACATTGTACATTATATGTACATTATACATTATAGCAACTATAAATAATTGTTCCCTCACAGGCCTCTCTCTGACAAAAAAAACAACAACAACGAAAAACGCAGCTTGTTAGGTTACCTGCTGTACTCCTTTGTCCTGAAGACTCTTCCATGGTGGAAAATCTACTGACCAAGGCACTGACACTGGAAACTCCATACATAAATGTAAAAAAAAAACCCAACAATTTATACAATAAATTATTACAATTATTACACACAATTATTACATGTACATATTTACACATTGATTATTAGTCTTAGATTATGTGGATATTAAGTCCCTGTGAATTAGCTGCTACTACGGAAATTATAACATTAATATATTATAGCATTAATATAAACCCGTGATTTGAATTATAGCCAGTATTACTGTCAGAACTGCTGTTATAGAGAATAAATCAACACCTTCTGACCAATCAGAATCAAGAATTCAGTAGTGCTGTGGTATGAGCAGGTATACGATCTCAGATCCCTCAACAAGCCAATAGTATGTTAAAGTCAGAGTCTACTGTCTGTCAACACTCAGTAGACAGGTCACTATCAACACTGTCTCTCCTTCTGTCTTAATGTAAACACAAAGCTGACCTACAGCTGCTTTGACAGGAAGGATCTTGTGTGCTTATGTGAGAGACAGGGACAGCAGTTTGCAGTTGTCCTAAAGGACAGAGTACAGCACTAGATGAAGAACTCGGAAAGGACAGAAAAAGTTCTGTTCTGAACCCTGTCATAATATAAGCGCTAGTTTCTGCTTTTCTCTGGCAGGTTTGTTTTCACTTACTTTGAATTGATTTCATAGCGTTTTGTGAAATGCCAGTGTTTGTGTGAAATTTTCAAAACTAGCTAATACTTGTGGTATAATTCAGAAAACAACGTAAACATGCAGTTTTATTAATATTATTTATGAGTGTCGTATGCATGGAGTCACTTAAACTATTTCAGGTAATTGTGTCCACTTTTCTTAAATGGCACATGGTAGTTGGACACATGGATAATTGAAGCCTGACAGAAAAAACGCTCTGGATTGTAGCAGAAAATGTGCTACCAGTTTCCCCTCCGCAGATGCCTCTGTGTTCTGTGACTGAGCAAGAAGCTAACGACTAATGTGGGTTCTGTCAGGAAGGAAAATTGCTTTGAAATGCTCGCTGACAGCCAGATATTTCAATCATTTGTTTGTGTTAGTGGTCAGACATTATACAGACTCGCCAGCTTGGTCTATGCCGTGCCGTCATGGCTTATTTATGATCACAAAAGTGTATTCAGTGTAGCTAATGCACCAGAACGTTCCAACAGCAGCAGAACTTTTTACATAACTGCTTACAATATACATTTTATACTTATAAAGGTAAGAATGTGACAAGATGAGAAAAGTGGTGATTCTTGGCTTTTGAATGATTTACGTGGAATTTACCATCAAGCACTGCGCTGTAATTCTCTTGAGCTCTTGTAAATAATGTGAGCTCTAAAAACCTGTTTCTGTAATCAGTTACCCTGTGTGACGGGCTTCCTTTCCTTATTTGCTCTGATGTATGGAATTTTAAGCACATTGTTTTTACAAGGAAGCCCTTAAGCCTAATTTTATCAGCAAGGTCATCATAAGAGAACCCTATCTTAGGTTTCAACTCTACCTAACTCTAATGCTACCTTGACAATCTGCCTGAACAAATGACTTCTGCTTAAAAGTGAGCAAACTTGACTGCCTGACAGCTCCGGCCCACGGCTCCTAATCACTGCAACAACCACACTGCTCTCAGCGATTCTCTCAGTATGTAATACACAACCATATGTACAAGGAGGTGTAAGATATTTTAAAAAATGCTGATTGAGACTGAAAGTGATGTCACTGAGATGACCTGGAAAGGTTGTTATAACTATGGTGTAGGAGTCGTGTAAGCATTATTCTTCACAAGGAAATTCAAAAGACATTAAAAGAGATGATAATAAGAATCACATAATATGAGTAGCAATAATTATAATCTTTAAATATAAATCACTAAGAAACAACACGAGAAAAACAACAAGAAATCACAAAAATAGGGTTTCTACGATAAAAACAAAACAAAAATAAGAGTAAATAAAAACAGAAGAAATCAAAAATAGAGGTGGTAAAAAAAAAAATCTGAGTATAAATGAAAACAAAGGAAAGCATAGGAGGTGCCTTGCAGCACTGGGGTTGGGGGTGTGAATCCCACCTCTGCCCTGTGTGTTCTCCCTGTTCTCCTCTGGGCATTCCAGTTTCCTCTCCTAGCCCCAAAACATGCATTGTAGGCTGATTGGCATTTCACAATTGGCCAAATACATAGTGTGTGAATGTGTGTGTAATTGTGCCCCGCGATAGGTTGGCACCCCATCCAGGGTGTCCCCCGCCTTGTGCTCCAAGTTCCCTGGGATAGGCTCCAGGCTCCCCTGAGACCCTGTGTAATATAAGCGGTATGGGAATGGATGGATGGATGGATGGATGGATGGAGATTAAATAGAAACAGAAAGGTAAAAACTATTCTTATAAGATTAGAAATAAAAGAAACATTAGAAAAGAATAATCAAGAGTGAGATTAAATCAAAACAGAAGAAAACATGAAAATACAAATTGAAAAAAAGGAAGAAGTCATAAAAATATAGTGTACATGTATGGGTAAAATATGTAAAATAAGCAAACTACCTTATACCTGGGTTAATACAGAATTGTACAATACAATTTTTACAAAAAATTAATATTGAGCTGATGGGTGAAGATTGCCAAAAATCAAAAGTCACCCAATTCTACGGGAAAACCTGGATCATATGAAAAAAAGCTAGATCATATGAATCATTTAAATAAGTAATATTTATATTTAGCTGCTTTGAGACAATGTCCATTGTTAAAAGTGCTATACAAATACAATTGAATTGAATTGAACTATGCATGAATGGAACTACGCATGAAGCATGCTTATTGTACACAGACACTTCAGTATGCCATAGTGTTGCATCTGCTCTATGTCTGTTATAGCTTCTTTGTTTGCAAACCATGTGTGAGGATCAGATTGTCCTTTGACTGGGTGCACTCAGTGTGGAGAGAGTGTTGGTTCCGGCACTCAGAAAAGCACCTCCACCTCCGTGCTGTGTGGAGAAGGTCAGGCTGGGTTGAGTGGCTCCTAAAACTCGGGTCATGGGCTGAGGCCTGGGGGTGTTTTAATATCTGCTCTCACCCTGAATGACCCAATTCTCCCCCAGTGCACTCTCCAGCTGATCCAGACATGTTATTGGAGCTCCTGATTCCCATCTCCTTGTTATCCTCCTCTCCACTAGCTTTCAGTTAGTGAGTGTCTATCTTAGTCCATGCCTTGAGTGACTCTCAATCAGAAATAGTTGTCATGTGCTACCCTACCACATATAATTCATACAAGGACTACAAAAGATGCAGAGTTACCCAAGACGTGGTGAAATAAAAGTTTAATGAATGATTAGATAATAAAGATTTATGCATGTCTCATTAATTTTTTGAAAGCTAATCATTTCTGACAGCTTGCTTAATCTCTCTTTAACGGTGTACACGTCTAAAAGTCAGTCTTTTAGAAACAAAGGACGGATGTCTTAATTAAGCAAACTCGTAGTTCATTAAGAACATGTTGATACTTAAATGCGTGGAATGTTGCGAAGGCTAATTAAGATAACAGTAATGAATGTACGGTTTTAATTTAGATAAGAGTATCGACATGTCAGACAGACTTGTTAGGAGAACAATCCTGTCATGCTTTTTTTAAGTGAAACTTAGAAACAAAAAGAAATTCAATTTTATTAAATGAAAAGATTTTTTTTTTAATCTGAAATGAATGTCAATGAAAAAAAAAATTACTTGACTAAATAAAGTCCATTAGAACTCATAATGTGTAATCGTACATGCAAAAAACACTAAATAACAAAATCAATCAAAAGTTTAAGAGTAAAGAAAAAAAAAAGTTTATGACTGAGTCGCTACATTAGTTAAATGCTCAGGGTTGTTCATGTTCAGTTCATCCTCTCTTCGGCGTGAGACTTCAAGACAATACAAGTGCACCATGACCCATTTCTTTCCAAGGAAAGACACTCCTCTCTCAGTGAAATTCATTAGCCTGGAGCAAACAAGAGCACTACACACAACACTCAAACAGGAACACAATCTCTCCAATGCATTATTCAACACCACAGCGGAGTATATCTTGCCTTTTAGTAATTAGGAAAAGAGGACGGCTTGTCTGAACTGTTTCATCGCACGCTCACTAACAAGCCATTTGAAACCATGTTGAATGGTACCCATGTCCGTATGACGTCGATAAACTTCAACAAATGGCCCACATGAATGTTACTGGCTAAATGTATGATATAGATTGTTAGATATTTTTGTTCTTGCTTTTGTAATCACATTAAGCTTGTCTCTCTATGAGGAGTGTGTGCCCCTCAGTTCCAGCACAGAGAGTGGGTTGGGGTTGGAGCTCTTGGGTGTTGAGGATGTTTTGTAACTATGGGAGATCAGCCAGTCCAGAGACAGCCACTTTTAGATTCCTTCTTCAGTCCATCACACTCACACACACACACACACACACACACACACAAGTGCCAGCATTCGATTGATGTTCCAACTACTTAAAGCTGAAATGGCGTGAGAAAAAGATAGCAAGTGAATGTTATTTATAATTCAGTAAATGAGCTAGTTTAAACCAATATACTCAAAATACATTTTTAATAAGATTTTCAAAGAACTATAATAGTAGAAGTATTTACTCAAATTGATGTTAACTTCATTTAACTTGACTGTGTAGCATTTCAGCTGATTAAAGTCTAATTCAACTAATCAGTGAAACTAACTAGAACTTTTTTTTTTATTATGAGTACATGGTTCCCGAGTAGTACAGCTCCCATGTTCAAATCCTGAATAATGCCAAGAACAGTCTTCCTCTGTCCCACATAGGTCTAAGCTGGGTTCTTGAACTTACTGGAGCTTGGGACCTTTTTAACTGTAAAATAAATTCCACAAACCCCCTCAACACATACTCAAACTATACAAATAATACTCTGGATATTTATTGGAGCCATAGAGTGTTTTATTCCTGAATTTCCCACTGACAGAATACATTAGGGTCCAGAATGCCATTATTTATAGGCTGATTGAAGGCTAATAACTATAAGAACTCAATAATACATATATTAATATGTAGAGTATAATAACACTCATAATGGTGGATTGTGATTTTCACCACCATAAAAAAAGTAAAAATTGCACCACCTGGAAATGCTTCACGGGTCATACTCTGAGAACCAATGTTCAAAGAATTGGAATTCTACGAAGTTAGAATTTGAAAAGATAGGGCAGCTTCTAATGTTTCAGAGGAAACACATTCATTCTTGATTGTTTTTATTTAATATGTAGAGAAGTAGTTAGATTTTCATGTTCATCAGTCAGTATGTAGTTTATAGCACTACAGTTAGGGGAAATAAGTATTCCAACACTTTTATTTTTGTAATTGAATATACTCCCAGTGCATATCCATCCAGCCATTTTCCATACCGCTTATCCTACACAGGGTCACTGGGAGCCTGGAGTCTATCCAAGAGAACTCAGGGCACAAGGGAGGGGACACCGTGAATGGGGTGCCAACCCATTGCAGGGCATAATCATACATACATTCACATACTATGGACAATTTGGAAATGCCAATCAACCTACAATTCATGTCTTTGGACTAGGAGGAAAATTGGAGTACCCGGAGGAACCCCCGAAAGCACAGGGAGAACATGCAAACTCTGCTCACTCATGACAGAAGCAGAAGTCAAATCCCCAACCACAGAGGTGTGAGGCAAACATGCTAGCCACTAAGCCACCATACCCCCCACTTCAGTGCATACAGTTTCTCACAAAAGTGAGTACACCCCTCACATAAAATAAATATTTGATTATATCTTTTAATGTGACAACACTGAAGAAATGACACTTTGCTACAATGTAAAGTAGTGAGTGT
>JANDJT010000179.1:26010841-26021585 GCA_024331685.1 Stegophilus panzeri
GTTGTCACATGTAAAGATATAATCAAATATTTACAAAAATGTGAGGGGTTTACTCACTTTTGTGAGATACTGTATATCGAATTCAGATTTACACACATAATGTCTTTTGAATTTGTACTGACTTTGTTCAGACACCACATTAGCACTTTGATGCAATGCCATTGCTGGCAATTACAGTTTCAAGACATTTACAGGAACAAGTAATTAGCATTTGTCAGCATTGTGGTTCAATTCTGGCCCATTCCTATTGGCAAATTGTCTTCAATTCCCAAAAGAATACAAGGATCCCAATGATGGACTCAAAATTTCAAAATCCTCCTTCAAAAAAGTCAGAAGATTGGCTAGGCCATGCAAGCACCTTTTTATTTTTATTTTGGCTTTATGTTTGGATTTGTCATCTTGTTGAGATGAAATCTTCTCTCCAGATTCAGATAGATCCTCTAATACATCCTGGTACATCGCTCCATTCATGTTTCCTTTGATGATGATGATGTTTCCTTTGATGATGTCCCAGTACCATTTGCAGAGAAGCAGCCTCATATTATGATGCTTCTACCTTCGTACTTCACTGTGAGTATGGAGTTGTGGGATCATACACCCTTTCTCCAAACATGATGAGCTGACTTATTGTTAATAATATGAGAATAACACATGTTATTTGTTTCTTCTCTTCAGAAGATATTTTCCGAAAGAGTTCTGATTTGACAAAATGCTTTTTGACATGCATGTCTGGGTTTCTTTTTTTTAATCAAACGAGTTTTGTGTAGGGTGTAGGAATGGAGATGGTTGTGATGCAGTTAATTGTTTATTGTTCTCTGTGTAACTGTTGTTCTTGCTGCTTTCAGGTCATCCTGCAACTCTTTTCGACTGACTTGGTTCTCTTGGTTCTCACTTACCTTCCTTATCATTAGTCTAAAAATGTGTTGTGATATCTTGATTAAATTCATTTATCAGGTCCATTTATTGAAAATGGATGATTAGTTTTGCTTGCATGAATTTTTTGCCTGCATATTATTAAACCCATTGTACTGAAAGGAATGTTTAAGGTCCTTGCTCTTTGCTATGGTTATGTGACATTTTCCACCTCACCTTTACCATGATTGTGTGAAATCTGTTGTATGACTTATACTGTATAATTATATTATTGTATGGCTAGTGTACTAATTGGATCTACAAAGTATTCTTCAGAGTAATGAAAACATCCTGTACTGTATGTTTACCTACAATTCTTTTTAAATCTCAATTTAGTCTGAAGCAACTATAGTGAATGGACAATATAGGGTATAAATAGTAATATTTATGTATACAATATAAACTTCATGCACTTACAGTACACTTTACAAATGTACTGAAGTAAAGTATATTTTTGCAAGGAACTTTCAGCTATCACATGATTGCTCAAGACTGCACGGAGCCTCTGGACATGGAGGATTGACAGTTTTGTTGGGAAAGTTCTCTCTCCCAGTGAATAAGTCTTTTCTCAGACTGGCACCGGAGCACATGCTGGCAACACCAACGCTATGCTACGTAATGTGGCATGAGCTTCTGGTTGGGTATCAAAGGGACAGCTCAGTGTGTGTGAGCAAGTCTCTGGCCCTGATGAGAAGCGCCAGCGGAAGCTGTCTTATTCTCTCACTGCATTCCTCTCTTCCACTGAGCCTCTATCCATGGAGAAAGTGTTTCTACTTATCAACACTGTAATCAGAGAGATGTGTGTATGTGTGTGTGTGTGTGTGTGTGTGTGTGTGTGTGTGTGTGTGTATATGTGTGTGTTAGCACTCTTACCCTTCTGGTTAAGAGGGCTTTTGGCAGTCAGGCATGAGCCAGGATAGTTATACATGTGTCACATGCTGATCGCTCCTCCATTCTGTAACGTTATTATTTTGTTTCAAGCCAAATTCCAGTGATTTCTCTTGTGTAGTCAGTAAGTCGTCCATAATATTTGGTTGACATTACATGGTAAATGCTTTCGAAGTAAAAAGCAAGTGAGATCATAGTTGCAGCTTACCCAGGTTAAGTGGGCTGACAGATATCGTTGACATTCATCATGACAACCCCAAACTCAAAGTACCTTTTTAAAGGTGCTTTCACGCTATTAGGCCATTTTCAGAGTCTGAATCAGATTGAAATTGGTACTTGTGGTTTATTTGCTACTTGGTTTGGTTGTTTCACATTGCAAATTATTAAAGGAACCGAAAAGCAAAAAACAATGTTGGTTTAAGGGCATATGGGACTGAAAATTTACTCGTTAAACTCATTCATTCATTGGGCAGAAATCTGATGATGGAAGACGGTAAACAAACCTTTGGCAAGTATATGTGGAAATCATAAAAATCACCCATGCACAGAGAACATGGAGCTGATGCTCAGTAAAACAAGTTTAAAATGTACTGTGCATGCGTCCACCATTTTATTTCCTTTATTTGATTATTAGTCCAAATCTCCATTCAGGGTCTAATTGCTTTCTCATTGCAAGTAAACCACACTAGAGATGCCTGGAAAAGAATCGGGACCACCTCGCTCAGATGGTCTCATAACAGTTGTTTTGGTCTGCCCCCAAGTGCAATTGCTGTGTTCTCATGCTTTAGTGTGTTCGCATTTAGTCCATTGAACTCGGTGCGGTTTGTTTGGGCAAGTCAGAACAAACCAATCACACTCGAGTACAGAACACATAACTGGTCTAAGAACATCTTGAGCGACACGGTCACAGTCCGGTTCCAAGTGAACACTAATGCGGTTTGATTGCATTGAGAAAGTGGTTTGAACCTGCATCAAGCCAACCTCAGGACATGAACCCAAAATGTAATTTGGGTTATGGGTAACATTTTTTTTGTAGATGTGAGGTGTCAGACTGACCTATGACATGCAAACTGAGCCACAGGACAGAGCAGTAATGCTGTACAAATGATGTGTGCTGGATATCCGAACTAAACAAAAATAGAAAATATATACTGGCTGTTTTCCACAAAATGCTTGAAACTTTTTTTTCTTTCTATAATGATATATAATTTATTTAGCATAGACTCCATGTATTGGTTGTTTTTGTGATTTCTATGTACAATTGGAAAAGGTTATTTCTCAACAACGAATGAACAATTTTTCACTAGAGAATTTCTCCCTCGACCAGTCATTATTGCTTTTTTATTTGTGCAGGTTCAGACCAAACCAAACCAAATAGATAATAAAATAAATTCGCTCTGAGATGGACTAATAGTTGCAAAAGCACCGTCAAACCACAATTTAATATTTTCATTCTATTCCTGTGTGCAAGTATGCATATCTCTTCATAAGCTGAATTTCACACACCTGTTTAGGTTGAGATGAAGCTAATATTTGCACCAGGAGTTATCCATGAAGATAAGATCTTTCTTTCTTCCTTGCCCTCCCTCTCACTCTTTTGCCATATTTCTGTGCATTTCTGAGTCAACACCTGGCCTGACTTGGCTCAAAGGCATGCTGAGTTGAATATCTGCCCCCATCAAGCAGTAAATTACAACAAGGTGCATTTTCCTCTAGTCTGATTACTGGTGAATTGGTAGTGTCTGTCTGAGCAGTCTCCCTGAAGGCACAGCGAGGTGGCACAGAAGTGCTGAAAGGAGCAGGATGTGTGTATTAGGAATAATGACACAAAGCCTATAGGAAAAGGGGGTGGGGGGATAATACGCAACAGAGCAAATCAGCAGCCTTTCAGACAGACTACTCTGTGTCTTAATTTAAAATTACTCTGTGTGTGTACATGCGTGTAATATAGCATAGGATTTGGATTGGTCTGAGACTGCAAAGCAGCCGTAAGGCGTTCCTGTCTATTTTTATTCTCTAGAATGAAGAAAATGTGAAAATGAAAACAGAAGAGCCCAGTAGAACTTCACTCCAACCCCCCATGTCTTTCCATGCTCTCTTTCTCTCTCTCTTTCTCTCTCTCTCTTTCTCTCTCTCTGAACTAGTTGTGATCTGCTGCTGAAAGACAGGGTTTGTAGGAATGTGCTAAAAGGCTGCCCAGCTGTACTTATCCATAACTCAGCATTGCCTCCACAAACACAGTCACTTTCAATTAGCATTTATTTTGGCTCTCTTTCTTCTTACTGTCTGTTCTTCTTACTCATCCATCACCCTCCTAATGGCCAGGACGTTGAAGTGATCATTGGATACTAGATTTATTCACACATTTTTAAAAGCAGGGATTTAAAGCACATAATCAATGCATGTTCATCTTTCTCTCTTGCCTTTTCATTGCTGATGCTAAACACACAGGGCTGATGATTTATACTATATGCCTGAATTTATTGATGGGACTGATGAGTTCCTCTAAGAACAAAAGAGTTTGTCTAATTTGATCAGATCAGATCTGAAGATAAGGGCAATTATTCCTTGTTTCAAATCTCTGGCCTTGTTTGCCCCTTTGTGCAATAATCCATTTATCATTTTTCTGTATATAAACAAGGTGTTACTCATCTGTATAAATTCATATTTGTATTCATCTGTACATACACTGAGGTGTTCATAGTGTACATATTACCATTATTATTATTTTTTACTACTATTATTCTTATTTTTCTATTCCTATTGTATATATTTTTTTTAGACATTTTTTAAATTCTATTCCCATTTAATGTGTATTCTTTCCTATAAGTTTTTTTATTGTGTAATTGAGCTGCAGTAATGAGGGAATTTCCCCATTGTGGGATCAGTAAAGTTTACCTTATCTTATCCTATCTTGTCTTAAAAGCCTCCACTTTTCTAAGAAGGACTTCCACTGGATTTTAGAGCATGGCTGTGGGGATTTGTGCTCATTCAGCTATGAGATCTTTAGTGAGGTCAGGCAGTGATATCAGGTGAGAAGGCCTGGCGTGCAGTCCATGTTCCAATTCTGCATGGTCTGTGCAGGCCACTCAAGATCTTCCACACCAACCTATCTCTTTGTCTCTATGTACCGTGCATTGTGCCCAGGGGCATTGTCATGCTGAAGCAGGTTTAGAGCCCTTTAGTTACAGTAAAGTGGACTCCTAATGCTACAGCAATACATTCTAAACCATTGTGTGCTTCCAACTTTGTTTGGGGAAGGCTCATGATGGTCAGGTGTTGACATCTTTTGGCAATATTATTTAGAATGAATAGATAATGTGTTTTAAATGGACAGATACAGGGATGTATAAGAGGTGCCCTATAAGACCACAGATGTGCATTAAGACTTGGATCCCACAGGATGCAACAAACAAGTCTTACACGTTGGAGGTTCTTATTTGTGTGTGTGTGTGTGAGCAAGTGGTTTGATATGAAGCTCAGATAAAGACCTCAGGTGGTCACATAAAGACATGTGGTGGTCTGTCTCATTCTGAGATTTTTTTATTTTGGGAAAAAGACCCAAATAAATTCATTAGAAAATATCTCAGGCAGTCGAGTGATGTGGTTGGTTCATATTTACTACTACTACTAAAACTACTACTACTAAAACTACTACTACTACTACTATTAATAATAATAATAATAATAATAATAATAATAATAATAATAAACCCTCCCAGTTTAGGCCACACCCACTTCAGGTTTAAATCCAACAACAAATACAAATATTTGGAGCAATAAACAGATACAGATAGTGACATTGTGTTACACATCACAGTCCTTGTAATTTACTGTAATTATTTAAATTTCCAATGCAGTTTATTTTAATATATGCTTTTACTGTACTCTCCACAGTCTCTTTACGTACTGTATGCCTTCGATAGGTGGGATGACATTAATGCTCCTGTTCAGCCTCCGATATGGGCCTCTTCTATTGTTTGACTTGTTATTCATCTTCAGAATGACCCAGCCTATTGTGCTTTATCGATTTTAGCTCCAAACAGTACCTTCATTCTCCTTTAAACCTGAATGGAGCTATTTGATGGCTTGAACCAATTTAACACTCCTGCCAAATCAGACTATGGGCACAGAACCCTGCATCCACATTATCCATTTAGAAAGTCTCAAGTCGCAAAAACACACATAAAACATGTTTCCAAATTATAGATCTCTATCTTCTACTTCTCTGTCTTATTAGAAAGTAATTGCTATGGAACAATACTGTTTGACTGTTCAAGATCCAATGATTTATGCCAACACCTGGTGAAAATCAATCTTGTGTAGTGTTTTCTTCTATTCCTGTCCTGGCACTGCCTGAGTACTGTTTGTTTTTTGTGCTGTTTCTACTGTTTTACCTAATAAAGTTTCATGAGTTTAATCAGGTATATTGAGGTAGGGGAAAAACTAAATTATGCAAAGCTGTATCTACTCAGTTCTGTAAGTAGAAAACACTAGACTAGAAATAAAGTAGATATAGAATGGGTCCTTCATTTTTTTTTTTTTCCATCTGGGGAAACTGTATAGTTTCTATAACAGAGGTTTCCCTTTTTGTAGAAGATTTCAAGTCGAACCTATTTATAAAGTTAGAACCATTAACTCAGGGTTTCCCAAACCAGGGGTCTCGACCCAACATGGGATCATTTGATTTACAAATGGGTTCGCAAGAGAATCTCCTTTTTTTTTCATTAATATATTTTACAAATTAATGTTAGAAATATCAAAGATTCTGTGTGCTAATATTTTTAAGTGTTACTGGGAATCACAATCAGATAAGCCACTTTTAATTGAATAGGATACATGTTATTTTAGACTTTTCACTATTCTGACATGCAGCAGTAGCATAGTTCAGCAATAAAACTTAACAGATTACCCCTCCATCTACTGTACTTCTGATAAACAGACTAGTGTTTTGTCTCAAATTGCATACTTAGTGTATGTCCTAATCTAGACCATTATTGAGTATACTAGTCAGTTTTCCTATTACAGTTTGTGTTTGAATTATAAAAACCTCTCATGTTGCCTTCAGAACTACTGAAGGATCTGTTTAGTGTACCAGTCTTCTGGATTTTCTTGATTAGTACATAGTTTTGAATGTAACGTCAGAGTTTTAGATTTGAAATGCAGAACATGACAACAATCACAACAGCAGAAGAAAGTTCTAACAGAGACAAGGCTTGTCAGCATATTTAACGTTGTTGTGCATACAATCACATTCACAGTTTGACTTGGAAGCCTGATTGACAGGGCTGTTTTGCTCTGTGCTATTTCACTTTTAAATCTTTAAATCTCTTTAAATCTTTCGGAAGCATGTGCACGCAATGTCATGCATAAGTATAACTGGACCTGTCTGCTTCACGTTGGGCCATATTACACCACCCTGGCATGTATTACTTTCCTATAACAACACTACACTTCCCACTAGACCGGAAAGTCAGTACAAGGAATATTCTTTTGGTTTTTAGTCACTTACTGCACATTAAACATGATAAAATGTTTAAATGTTACAGTAGTTCTATATTATAAATTTGGAATTTTACAAAAATTAGGGTGGTCAACGCTTGGGGTCACAGCAATGCATTTGGGGCCATCTGCACAAAAGGTTCGGGAAACCCTGCCTTAACTAAAAGTGATTTTATATTTAATAATATTTTATTCCTCTAGCATATTATTTTATTATATATATATAAAATATTCAGATATTCAGATGGCTCAGAAGGTGTTGATATGTTTTCTATAAAAGTATGGCTTGGGCAGTAGATCTGACTGCAATGTTTATATTATTGTGTTAATTCAAATATCTTATAGTTTGTATAGTCATGACTTTCACAGGGACTTGTATGGCCACCGTTCCACATAAATGGATTGAAAAATGTGTCAATGTTGATATGGAGATTTTATGCAAGGAGGTGTTTATTAAGAATCCTTGGAAGATGTCACCAGTATAAGTGCTGAAGTCAGAAGTAAAGTGGTCACTTTTTGTGTTAAAAAATTAACATCACATCATAGCAGCTGTAAACATCCGTTCCCTCGCTAGCCACTTGTTTTTTCTCTCTTGAAGTTAGTAAGAAAAAAATTGCCACTTGTCATGTTACCAATAATTATTCATGTCATCATGAGGGATCATAGAGCCTGTATTCACATCTAACAGTGTATGGCACATATCCAACACCAACCATGTCCAAGTGGTGATCAAAGGCTACAGGCAGTCTTCCTCCATGCAGCTTAAAAGGAATTTAATGAGATGGTCAGCCTTGCATCAGTTCCTGCCAAATAGTAATCTCATCTCATTTACCTTTACTCAGCATTCTTACTTTGAATTTTGTATTTTTAGCATCAACCTGATTTACCAATGTGGTTCTATTCAGCAAAGTGCACAAAGAGATACTTGTGCGCATTTTTTGGAAAAATCTTTTTTCACAAGAGACTTATTTAAACAGACTACTACACATATTCACTAATTTGAGGTAGAAAAAGTTTGTGTTCTAAGATGCAGTGTTGAATGAGACAGAGGACTGTTTGTATCAACCAACTTTCATCCCTGTGGGCACGTTCACTCAAATGGCAATGGGGGGAAGGAGAAGCACATGCTTTTTGGCTTTGGTAAAGTTTATTGTTATGTCTACTTTCGAAGGTGTTACCTTACATGCTGGGTAGTTGGTAACATTCGCTCGGCTCTTTCCCGCTGACTTACATGATCCCTCAAGGTCTCTCTTGCTTGCATTCTCTGTTTAAATGATCCACATCCTAAGCTAAAGAAGTGTAGACGAGAACATGAAGTGGTACACCTTGAAAATGAGCAACATTAGCAATGTAACATGTAATCTCCTGCCTGAGAAGTGCAGCTTAATACCACATTTGAGGGATGCCAGCTTTTGACAGGGTTAACTTTCGTATTCTGTTCACAACTTAGCATACAGCTGTAACATTATAGCAAGTACAACATTTCATTTAAAATATCTAGTATGCCATCTCGTTATCTTTAAGGCAAAACACTAGATGTAGAAGCAACAATTTTGGTTACACCAATGATTTTTCGGATATTTGGATACGTTGCGTTATATAACATGTCTTTCCTTAAACTGTAATAAAATAAAACTGTCAATACTCAACAACAACAACAACAACAACAATATCAGAAAAAAACATTTCCACTGCATTAGTGTAAAAAGTGTGCCAAGTGGGTGGAGGTTAAAGTCTTCATCAGTCAAGTCATGTCATATGTGCCTGAAAAGCTTTTTTCTCTTATACATGTCAAGTGTCATTATGATATACATGATATACAATTTCCCTTATAAAGCTTACACATGACATCACACTGTATTTTTTAAACCATTATACTCAAAACATAATTTTTCTATATCCAGAAGCAGAAAATCTCAGTTTCTAGATAACCTGTATTCATTCATCTGTGAATATGGGAATTTTTTTTTTAAATGCTTTTTAGTGACAATTTCTGTCATTGTGATCTTAACAGAACACCAGCATTAATCTCAGTTGGCCCATTTGGCTTTTGCTTGGATTATAGTGTTTATAGCTAACAAACAAAAATGAAAAGCTTCACTTCTGAAAAGCTAAATGAGGTCTCTGAAGCTTTTTTGACAGGCAAAGCATATATGTCACTGTTTATGTTTTGACGTAAGGTGGTCCTGAATAAACAAAGTATGTGACTAATGCATTTCAGGAGTCTGTGCTCTATATAGATATGACACAAAGTTCTACCATTTATACTTGATTTAACTCCCTAGTTTATGTAATGACCACTTACCCAGTATCATGACTGTAGAAAGAAGGGCTACAGAATAACTGAAATTGATATCATAAAAAAAAGTTCTCTAAACTATCTTCCTGATAAAATGAGCGCTAGGATTAACACTTGATTTATCAATCCTATGAATTTAGGATTCAAAAGAACTGTGTACAAAAAACAAAAAAACAAAAAAACAAAAACAAATGAGAGCTGTGTGTTCTTGAGATTAAGCAGGGATTTCCACAAAGAAACTTATTTTTCACTGCCTGACACTAGGAACATTTTCTCTTCATCCCTTATCTTCATCTGTGTGTGTGTGTGTGTGTGTGTGTGTGTGTAGTGATTAGCGCTATACTCAATTTTGTCTGGAATTGAAAATCTGCTAATCCCACTTTACACAGCATGATCGCTTTTTATCTCCATTTTATTAACCTAATTATTAATCTAGAGGTAAGATTTAAAAAAGGAGGAAACCTGGAAAAAAGATAACCATTTGTGGTGTTTGGGATTTAGATACTATTAGGAGTTTTAATCATTTTGGAGCAAATATTTTAGGGCTTTCAGAGCTTCAGTAGAAATCAGGTTTCTGTGAGTGTGCTGTGTAAAAATTCATCCAAGTATCATCATCATCATCATCATCGTCGTCAATAATAATAATAATAATAACAAAACAATAACAAGAATAATAATAATAATAATAATAATAATAATAATAATAATAATAATGCTTTTCTCAAATATATAAGTATAAGCATTATAAGAATTAATTCCCTATGTATGGAGACTTTTGTTACACCCTGTACTACCTAGTTGGATTAGTATTTTCTATATATTTGCACAAATGCAATAATCTTTGGATATGCTATTGTTATGTAAATAATATATTTGAATTGAGTGTTTACTGAGGTTTACTGTATAGGCAAACATAATCTGGTATAATTTCTTATATCAATTCAATATGCATAAGTAATTAATTGCAACCAATGAAGCTAAGCAAAGGTGTTCTTTGAAAAAGAGAGAGGAGATAAATAATACATAGTTTATTATACAGTATCTCACAAAAGTGAGTACACCCCTAACATTTTTGTAAATATTTGATTATATCTTTTAATGTGACAACACTGAAGAAATGACACTTTGCTACAATGTAAAGTA
>JANDJT010000179.1:26021685-26035302 GCA_024331685.1 Stegophilus panzeri
TTGTCACATGAAAAGATATAATCAAATATTTACAAAAATGTGAGGGGTGTACTCACTTTTGTGAGATACTGTACATTTTAATATATGAGTAAAATCTATTATTGTACTGAATAGACAGTTGTTGAGCTGTATTATACATATTACATCTGCAATCTGGAAGATCACATCAACATGTTTCTGATACTATGTAAAATACCTGAAAATAATTGCAGTTAAATTTTGAACTCCTGAATGTCCTGTACTGATGTGTCATAGGTCACAATTATGGCTTTCTGAATAAATGACTCAGTGGTTTAACTTTCACAATGATTTCACTTGAACTATGGGAAGGTAGGGATCTGCACACTATCACATGCAGGAGAGCACATTGCCCTGAGTAATTTATTCATAGCTTTGTGGTTTTTCCACTTTATTTTGGCATCTATTTTTTATTACAAGAGAGAAAATGACTCACCGTGTGCAGGGTATGTGTTCATTAATACTGCATACTGGTCCTGGCCTTTATTCTGCACTGAAAAGTTTATAGAGAAATATCTTATTGTCATTGCGGCCATACATATTAAAATAGTAGTCGATCCCTGAGGCATGTGAGCACATCCCAAAGTTTTATATTATTCACATATATATCTTAACCTCATATATATTTCCATTCAAGAGAGAATTTTTATTTGGTATCATGGAACTGTCATAAAGGAGGTCAATTTTAGCAAGTCATATTTAAAGAATTTTTTATGGCATGGAAAAAAGGATGCACAGGAAGGGATATTACTGTGTTATTAGGTGCTGCGGCTTTTCTTGGCAAAGTCTAAAGGATGTGGTGGAGATTAAGGTCTAGTAAAGGAAAGGTACACACCTTATCTCTCTTGAATCCACACCATTTTCCTTTTTGAGGATGGCTGATGCTTCTACAGCTGGGATCCATCAGAGTGGGAATTATGCTTTGTTCGTGTCTGGAGAAAGCCAGTGCATCTGTCCTCATCACAGAGAGAAACCCAATATCCGTGGCCATGAGAAATCGGCCGCTCCATCTCTTGTGGCTGCAGTGACAGCAGGTAGAACCATCGCATCTCACTTCCTCTCACAATACCATGATGATTAAAATTATTTTTGCTACATATTTTTCCACAAAGACTATCAAGTTCTCTACTCAAGCAGAAGGCAGATGTCTGAGTGGGCTTTAGCTTATTGGCTGACCTCAACACTCATTTACAAGCTTATTTTCCCCAAACTGTTTGAGAGCAACAGAATGCCTGTTCTCCACCCAAACATTCGCTGGTTTGAGTGGGTGGGCTAGAACCAGGGAGATATAGAATGGAGGAAGCAGGGCATAGAGGAAGTGAGTGGGTATGGGCATATGGTTCTGTATGAGGCTCTTTTTTTGTGTCCATAGGTGTATATACAGTAGGGGGTATTATGTGTGGGTTGGCATTGAATAAATTGGCTGAGTAAGTGCTGAATGGGTTCCTATTCCCCTCAATGGTCTCCAATTTAAATCAAGAGCAGCCCTTGCACTTTTTGGATTGAGAGGTTTGGAACTAGTCCCTGTGGGTGTTTTTTTTCAAAGGTCAAGTGGTTTTTGTTTATTGTACCTGCTGGTAGCAAGGAAAATGAACAAAAATTCAGCCTACATGCAGAAGTCAGGATAAAAAGAAAGAGCAGAACTATTTACTTTACAGTTCTACTTCACAATACTGGGATAAATGTCCTCTCCTTCTCTTTATACTTTTAATTCTGAGAGAGAGAGAGAGAGAGGCAGAGTGAGACAAGGATAAGGAGAGAGACAAGGAGAGCAAGAGAGAGAAAGAGAGAGAGAGAGAGAGCAAGAGATGCATATTCATTAGTACTAATACCCATTGGTGATATTGTGTTTTATTAGCTGGTTAATGTGTCTACTGTACCTTTAATTTAAGGTTTTAATGGCAAGATTCACTTTTACAGGGCTGTAAAAATGAAATAAGACATCACGGTTATGTGGACAGGAGAGGAAAGAAGTGGACAGGATAGGAGAGAAATAGAGAGGAGAAAGATAATAACCCGTTAAACATCTAACTGACTTATTGCTTTCTCCAAATTATTATCTACAACGTTTTAGTCTTCATCGTTTATATGAATATATTGCCATAGTTAAACACTATCATGGACATGACAGCATATGAATTACATCAATCAGGTTTCAACAGTTTTCCATCCATTTTCCAATCAGCACCAGGTTATATTTTAATCCCTGTAAATGCCAAGTAAAGGAAGAAAAGAAAAAAAAAAAACACTACAAGAAGCCCATTCACGGTTCATTTTGTGATATTTAACAAAAAAGGTTTCAGCAGATTAAAGGGATCAGACCAGTTTACCCTGCAAGGATAATGAACAGTTCTCTCATCTCAGCCTTTCACTTACTAAGGCCTAAGGAGCATACAGCCTTTCCTCTCTGCTGAATGTGCAGACCCACACTAGCCTGTATTTCCATAACTATGAGGGTTTTCAGGTGGAATTAGCTCTGGCTTGCCCTTAACACTTTAAAGGACTTTATTTACTAAGACGATGAGTCAGTTAACAAATGTTAATCTCACACACACACACACACACACGCGTGCGTCATGTTTACAGGTGTTTCTGGATTAACAAGTGCGGATCTTAAATCCTGTATTGTGTGGGATGTATTTGCTAGGTTTCCTGTTATAGTCCATTGCAACCTTGAGACAGCTTCCTGATCCAGCCATGAGAATGATTTCAATATGTTCTTCTTTTGTCAAAGGCATTCTTAAAGACTAGCTGAGAAAAATACATAATATAAATAAAGTATGAAACATTTTGGCAGACATTTTGCTGTGTTAATTTTCCCTATGTATGGCGACTATTGTGACACCCCGTAGTTCGTGATACATTTCTGTATGTGCATATACACACATATTTACACAACAGCAGAGCTTCAGTAGTAACCTAAACAAAACATCTATTACTGATTTAATATTATTTTATCCATTCCATTTGTGAATGTTTAATCAAATTCCCTCAAGTACTGCAGCATGGGTAATTAGATGACTATTCTTTTAGACTTACTGAAATCTATGGCTAGACACTAAGCAATATGGAGTAACCTATTTCCCCCTTTGATCATTGCACATTTGAACATGTTGACAAGAATTCTCTGAGGAAATTTCCTCTATGCTTGTGAGAAATCATTTTTAACAAGCTGTGGGGTACAGTAAATGTTTTCCCACTATCCAAATTGTGCTTTCTAGTGCTTTCATATCCTGTATATCACTGTAGGCAAAACAGGTCAACCCCTGTAGATGCGTACACAGAATTCCCAGCACTCAGTCATCTGATCACAGCACAGCAGAATTTCTGGGAACAGACTTGGATGGGCTGTGTGACGCCTTGCTGCCTTGGAAACAGCTCATTGCTTTAATATTCTTAATGTAATGTTAGAGGCTTGGGGTCATGGGGAAAGATGGCTCCGTAGACTCCAGTAGTCAGTAAGCACCATATTTAAGCCTCATGAGACTACAAGCTGTTATTATGTGTAATTGCTGGTGAACAATAACTTATTTGTGGCTCTATTTGGTCAATAGAGGGACACAGACAGCAGCTTGAGGGAAGAAGATGCTGCGCCACTCCATATTAAAGTCAGTGATATGATCGTGCAGTCCAACAAATGAATGCATGAATGAAAGAATGAATGAATGAATGAATCATGGGGAAATTTTTTTTTGGAAAGTTGCAACTGGAGTTGAAAATGGGATAGGAGTGTTTAAAGGGTTTCCTTCATCATTCATTACACTGCAAGAAGTAAATAATTGTCCTAGTGTACATGTCAGCTCCATTATTTACTTATTTATTGTCAAAATTAGGAGAGGATTTCTATCATATAGGTTCAATTCTGAAAAACATGACCTGGTCTTTTTCCAGTCTTCAGCCCAGTTTTGGTGTTAATCAATGTATTATGTAATGAAGGCGAAGGCAGATGCAAGTGCAGATTTGAATTTAATGGAAACAAACAACACAAACACTGTAGACTTAGACAAGCAAAGCAT
Source organism: Stegophilus panzeri (assembly GCA_024331685.1). Lineage (NCBI taxonomy): Eukaryota > Metazoa > Chordata > Actinopteri > Siluriformes > Trichomycteridae > Stegophilus > Stegophilus panzeri. The sequence continues at coordinate 26,025,720 of JANDJT010000179.1, forward strand.
GAACTACAACTCAAGGCAGAAAGAAATACAAGGACTAAGGAACATAATAAACCATACAATGACAACATAAGACAACAGCTACTGTAGACAGAGTGTGTGGTGCAAGATGTGACTTAAAGTCACTTAAAGTGCTCATTAAACCAAACTGTGAATCAGTCACGAACAGTCATGTGACATGATCTGGTGAGGTGCAGTGGCTGATGGGAATCGTAGTCCTGTGCCGAAGTCAGAGTAACCATGACACAGTGTTATCCACTGACACATTGTAGGGTGCAAAGTAGAAATCTATGTGCTACATTGTGTTAATCCTTTTAACCTCTTAAACTATCGTAAATATGTACGTATTGCTATTAGTTTCACTGCAGTAACTGATTCGTTCATAGTGGTAAGTTCATTGGCAGTTCATTTGAAACCTCAGATAAGTACGTTATAGGTGAGTAGCATAAAAAAGCATCCTACCTTTATAAATAAATAAATAACACTTTTCATTAACCCACTGATGTCAAGAGACTTACTTCAAATTGCACTTTGCCACAGCCACAGAGAATGACTGAAAATATTCATAGCTTTGCAGTTTAGCAGTGAATAAAAAAAAAAATATTTTCTCATTGGTTCTGGATTATAAATAAACACTCCACTGAGGTTTATTATTTTTGTTTTATTTTATTTTTTTCACTGGTCGGTTTTCAAAACAGAAGTTAGATCCTAGTTGTACTAACTTTTTTGGTGCATTTTTTCTTGGTTTAGCTTTTTATACACAACAATTGATATTTTGCTCAATAATAAAAAAAAAAAATCGTTTTGGCTGAAAGCCCTATTTTGTGCTGAAAAAAACAAACCATGCTGTCATAAAACATTGTATCACCCCATATCATATTTAAAATATGAAAATCAGTTACTCTTAGGTATCTAAAAGAGGAGTAGGAGAAGTAGGCATAGACCTGAAATAAAACTACTGCAGAGTTTTACCATGTGTTACCTTCAGAACTGCACCAGTAACAAAGCCTCATAAGCAGTAAAAATATGTTAACTTTTACCAAAATATTTTATATCGTCAGTGAATTTTCTGATAACTAGACTGACAGCGGCGGTTTATGTAACTGCTATCTATATATCTTGTACTCAATTAACACATTGTTCACTCATGTCTGAATTGAACTTATTTTTATGTATAATGTTAATATATTGCTAATTACAATATGCAACAATGCCAAGTACCTCCTACTCTACATATACATATACACATATTCAGTCACATATATATACACACAGATATACAAATATATACTGTATATGCAAATAGAACTCTAGCATATGTACATACACGCATCTTTTTTATTGTTTCTATTATTTCTATTGTATAAGTATTATTGAAATTATTTTCTTTCTTTGATGTTACTCCTCCTACTTGTGCTACTGTGTCAATCTGAAAGTATCGACAAAGGTACATCTTATTTTATCTTATCTTATCTTAGGTACAGTATTAAGAATGATTGTAAAGTGACTGATTTTACTGTGTGTGTGATTTCTGTTGAAGTCTTTATATGCCATGTTCCCTATGAGACACATTTTATCTTGTCGGTGAACGCTTAAAGGCAAATGTTAGCCGACCTGTAGTCTCCTTAAAGCAAAGCTATATTTGGACTGTGGCTCATCTATTTTTGCTTGTTTCTCCCTTCATTGTTCCACATGTGGGTGGCTCCATGTTTCACCACGATAATTATGCTGATGACAAAACAAACGTCAAACATTTCATCGCAGAACTCCTTATTAACTTACTTTCTTTGGATATTTATCGTACGTTATTTAAATAGCCGTTTTCTGTTTTTAATACGCTCACTATAACAAACCCACACTTTCAGGAGTCCATATCTTTTGTGGAAGCATAAATAATAATTATTTAGCTAAATTGTGTCTTTCAGTGCTTTTCCTAAGCTGTTGGGTCTCGAGGGGGCTGCTGTTTGGTAGTAACTGTGTGATGTTTATAGTCTTCTGTCTTGCTCTTTGCTCTTCTAGAGCTCACTGCTGAAGGATCGATGCTGTCAATAGCACACGCATTTAGAAGTGTTCATGTGTCACACCATATTAAAACCCAATTACTCAAGTATTCCTGCAGTGCTCAGGCACTGCCAAATGGAAATATGAGGAGGAAACTGCTGACCTGGAGGTCAGGATCAGTGTGCTATAGTTCACTCCACTGGGGCTGCTGGGCAAATGATAAGACTGCAAGTTTTGCTAGGAGTGTATGATTTAGACAATGAGTGTGACTTATTGTCTTGTGCTGTGTGTCTATACGCTGTTAATCTGCTGTCACTGTGACTGTGGGAAATGTGTTAACCAGCAGCAGGTATCAATGTCAGTCAAGCAAGCACAATAGCACTGAGAGTACAGCTTTCTTTTCTCTCACTTTCTCTCTTTTTTGTTTTAAATTACTGTATGTTCACTGTTAACAGTTTTGAACATGACTTTTTTTGATAAGACAATCCTCTCTCACTCTCACTCCTCTTCGCTGTCTTCACCTTTTGCATGGGGCAGGCTAAAAATAAGTGTCTGGTGTGAGGGTTGAGCTGAGCTGAGCTGAGCAGAAGGATCCGTGTCTGGTTTAGTCCAGAAGCAACGTGAGGATACAGGACACAAGTGAACATGACTAGTGGAGCAAATGATCATGGTTTTATTTATAGGGCAAAAACAGTGTACTTAACAGTGCACAGTAATAGTTGTCGAGGTTGTAAACGTTGCAGAGTCATACACAAAGTTGTATGTCATCCATTTATTGTTGTAATGCTTCTCTAAAACTGTAGTGACACTTATGTAAGGGTGGCATGGTGGGGTGTGTGTGGCGTTGTGTACACTTTGTGACACATCTTACCTTGTTGGTGAGGTTATAGCTCATATTTTTTCCAGTTATGATTTGTGTTAATCATCCTCTAGTCTGGCTTAATGGTTAGCATGTTTGCCTCACACCTCCAAGATTGGGGGTTCGAGTCCAGTCTTCATCCTGCATGCATGGAGTTTGCATGTTCTCCCCATGTTTCATGGCTTTCCTCCAAGTACTCCAGTTTCCTCTCCCAGTCCAAAAACGTGTGAAGTAGGCTGATTAGCATTTCCAAATTGTCCGTAGTGTGTGAATATGAGTGTTTGTGCCCTGCGATGGCGTTGCATCCTGTCCAGGGTGTCCCCTGCCTTGTGCCCTGAGTCCTGTGGAATTGACTCCAGGCTCACCATGATCCTGTGTAGGATAAGCAGTGCAGACAATGGATAGATGGATGGATCCTCTAGTCCTTCATTGGTTCTTAAGAATTGCATCACTGGATACGTTTTCGTTTTTAACCTATTTTTCTACCAATTTGTGCAATTGCCAATTCCCACTAGCCAGCTCTCCTTTACCAACAACTACCAACCATGGAGGGTTAAAGCTGCTATGTCATGTGGCAGGTGTCTGCAGCTAAATCCGCCATCTGCCCTCTTCCACCTACATGAGCTCACAGACATCCAGGATTGACCTGTCGCTTTGATTGACAGGAGAGATAGAAAGAGTAACATCATTCCTTCCACCCAGAGAGCATGGCCAATTTTGCACTCTCGGCTCCCAGCCACAACCACCTGATGAAACTCTTTTCTGTCATGCTACTTGGAAGCCCAGTTGGATATTTTTCATTGGTGGACTGTTCACAAGCCAGCAGTGGTGACACAGAGGTGTTTAAAAACCCCAGCAATGCTGTGTCTGACACACACTTACCAGCACCACACATACTACCATTTTAGTGTCACTGCTGTGGTGAGAAAAATTCACCACCCAAATAATATCAGCTAAGTGGTGGTCCTGCTGTGGTCCCTTTCCACTGATGGAGTGTTGAGTATAAGATATAACATATACACTGGATTCAGTAATTATATACATACAAAGCAATCTAAAAGATACATGTCCCTACAGTAGTTATAGCTAATAAACATATACTGTACCTAATAAAAGGGCCAGCATGGATTTTTTTATTTTTTATTTTATTTATTTATTTTTTTTGCATCTGTAGGCTGTTCAATTTATAGAAAATCATTTAATGTGCATAAATGTTAGAAAACCTGATCTGATTGGTCAGAAGATGGTGATTAACTTTCTATAATAGCAACTGATAGAGTGCCAGCTGCAAGGTTTATATTAATGTGAGTGTTACATAGTACATACATAGCTGTACCTTTAAGATTTCCAGCATAGGTTTCTTGGTAACAAACATTTTTTTTTTTTGACAAAACTTAAAAAGAAAGTAACAAAACGATGATTTATAGCTGCTTTAATGTAAGTAATAGCAAGAGCTTACTTCTATATTTACACAGAGCTAACGTGTAATTGGATTTAAAAAAAAAAAGTATGACATGTCTTTGTTTAGTGCTGGCAGATTGCTGTGGTGTAAGAGGAATAAAACACTTCAGGAAGAAAATGGTCTGCATTAGTTATACATAAGATGCTATTAAAAACAATGTCTATAGTGGACTGTGTGGAAATTTTGAGAATATTACATTAAGTTTGATCAGTTTTATGTTCTTGCTACTTAACAAAATGTATTTTTGTCTTTGAAGTATATATACAGAGAGGAAGAGAGAGATGGAAGATACAGAAACAATGGAAAAATTACCAAATAGCCCAGATATTACTTAGAGTACAAAAGTGAGTGTGTGTGTGTGTGAGAGAGAGAGAGAGAGAGAGAGAGAGAGAGAGAAAGAGTGTGAGAGAGTGTGTGTGCGCTCAGTTGGGTGGAGGATCTGTTGTGTCAGGCGGAAAAAAGAGAAATCTACCTACAGGATCCTCTCCTCCCAGCCCGTCCCCCTTCCCCCTGCTCTATCCCTCCCTCTCTTGCTCACTTGGCCAGGCTTTCTCACTTGGCTTCACTCTCTCTTAGGCTACGTGCACTGTGGACTTGTGTGTGCTGAGCTTAACAGGGTAGAGGGTGAGTGTACGCGTGTGAAGGAGCTAGTGGAAGTGCTTAGAGCTTCAGCAAGCTTAAGTTCACTTTTGTCTCAGTGTGCTTTCACACACTGAGGTGCTACTTTTTACACGGATCAGGACCAAGAGGGAGAAAAGAAAAAGCAAGTGAATCAAGTAGATAAACAGCTTAGGAAAGACAACACACACACACACACACACACACACACACACACCCCTACAGTCAAGTGTGTTGAGAACCGGCGCTGGTGGTCCGTTTTCCCTTGCCTGGGCTCTGGGCTGACCAAACTCACCAAGAGGGATGTAATCATTGTACGCTTTACACCCTGACTCTACACACATCCATACACCTGCTCCATCTTCAGGTGCTGCTCTGAAGACCTGGACCTCTGTTAGTAGCTGTGTATCTTTGGGTTCATCATGGACTACGTTTGGGGGATGGCAGTGCTGCTGTGTGGGCTTTGGACGCCGCAGAGAGGAGCCGATGCTCAGCGTGCCAAAAGCAACGTGCCCCGACTCAAACTCTCCTACAAAGGTGAGAGCTCTTTACTGCTGCTGCCTGTCTTACTGGTCTACTGATGTTTTTATACATTAAACTCAGGTGCAAAGTTGACTTTAAGTGAGAAATTCATGTTTAATATGTATTTGTGCTTGAAATGCTTGTAATGTTGGTTGTGGGGTTTAATGTTGATTCTGCTTTCATATCATAAAGAGAAGAAAAGGACATTGTATTGTTGATTATAGATAGTTTCTTGAAATGTCATGTACAGTATATGTACAATGTACTGTATAATACACTTTAAAATTGATACTGTATAACGCCAGCTGGATTTGCTTGAAACCTCAGCTCTTTTGTAGATCAGGAAATCATGAGTTTTGCTTCTTAAGTAGACACAATCACTGTTTTTGTTTTTGTTTTGGGTTGTTGCTTCTTGAAATTGTTTTCTATTGGTAAAGTTTCACAGTTTCTCTGAAAATACTGTATATAAAAGACACGGGTGCATTACTGTGGGTTGAATCTCTTTCTACATCTTCTTTCAGTACAGTGAAGTGCAGCTAAAACCATTTTAAGAACAGATATCCAAATGAAATGCTTGCTGCTTTAATAAGCACCCAGGTACATATGTGTGAAGAAGGTGTGGGATAAATGAATAGTAGACAGATGGGAATACTTAAACTGCATTCTGGGTTGTATTTGCATGTATAATTCAGCCCTTATTATGTTCCATGAGCTCTGAATACAAAATGCTGGTCCTTGGACTTATCTTTCACACCTTGATCTGTTCTTCTGCAACATACAACATAACTGACAGTCTCTGTCACTTCTTTTTGTTTAATTACACATCATTTATTACACAGAATATGCCAATTACACACCAGAATGTGTGCTCTTTGTGTCCACGTTAAGGCTGCTGTCTCTTTCTGGTGTTGGACACATGTGACGAGCTCATAACTATAGCATGGATGACTAATTGAGGCATTTTTCTTTCCGTGGTAATGCAGGATATGATTTTGTGACGTTGATGTCGAACTTCTCTAGTTCCCCTCACACTTTTTCTCTGTTTCATTGTCACGGTTCAGCAAAATGATCTGTCAAGAGTGTAAGATAGAAAAAGAGTGAGATAAAGAGAGAAATAGGATGGCAGGCTGACAGTAAAGGCAGGATGAAAAGTAAAAAAAATAAAGTGTCATCATTAATTTTTGTCAGTTTTCTAGTTACACTGACAGCTCCTCATTAGCTAGGTAGTGGAAAATTACATCTTTATGCACTCTATAAAGCTCTACGCCTGACAGCCACTGCTGAAATGCTGATCGCGCTGAGAGATGGGTGTGTATGTGTGTGTGTGTGTGTGTGAGAGAGAGAGGTTTAACTATCACTTGCTGCAACAAATACTGACACCTACAGGCACCTATATGATATCTGTACTCACCATAGAATCAAGATTTGTGTGTGTGCTCGCACACGTGTGTGTGTGTGTGTGTGTGTGTGTGTGTGTGTGTGTGTGTGTTTGATATGATCAAGATGGACAGACATTGATATAAAAAAAAAATGTGTCCCTTTTTTAGTAAGGAAGTTTGTGAAGACATGGAGGAGGATGAAGAAAAAGGTTTCTTTGGAATGTGCACAGAACATTGCTTTTAAACCCCCATATTAAACCTGAATATTGAAATACACCACTGTATAACATTTCCTCACACAAAGCCTGGACATGGGTTCCTCAATTGTTCTTTGGAGGGCTTTACGTTCTATTATCCCAAAGTAAATCTACTTGGAATCTGTTCTAAGACTAAAAGAACAGCCTTTTGTTTTAGGGTTCTACTTGAAACTGTTTCTGAAAGCAAAAGTGTCTGTTAGGGTTCTAAATAGACTACACAGAGTGAGAACTCTAAATAAGGAAGCCTTAGGAGTTCTGTGGTTCTTCCTCTAAAGAAGCCCTGTCAGTATATTGCAAGATACTCCTCTAGTAAAACAGATATTCTGTTTTTTTTTTGGAATGGGTAAAAGTGTCCCAAAGCAAATCTACTGTAAACCTTAAAACCGAAGTCTAAAAGAGAGGCTTTTTGTTGTAGGGTTCTACTTGAAACCCTTTTCACATGGGAAATATTATGTTGTGTGGTTCTATAAAGAACAGAGAGAGTGAGGAACCTTTAATGGTGCAACAGTTACAAAAAGGTTCAACAAACATTACTGTAGGGGTTCTGAGATCTGTCAAAAAATGACATCTACATTAAAACCGAAGTACTGAAATACAGCGCTGTGTAACATGCTTTTCCTCACACAATGCTTGGTCATTCATTAAACACTGACAAAAACAAAAAGGTTCTGCAAAAGTTCTTTGAGATAGGTAAATGTCTTCCAAAACAAATCTACGCTGAACTGGCTCGAAGACTAAAATAGAGGCTATTTCTTGTAGAGTTCTTGAAACCTTTTCTGAAAGGGAAAGCTACTTTTGGGGTTCTACATATAATAGACAGAATGAAGAACGTTTAATGGTGCACTTAGAATAAATGTTCAATCAACCAACCTTATGGGTTCTGTGGTTGTTCTTCTTAGGGAACCCTGTCAGAAATTACAACCGAAATACTGGGTTCTTTGGGATGGCAAAGCAAATCTACTTGGAACCTGTTCTTAGACTAAAGGAGATAACTTCTGTTATAGGGTTCTACTTGAAATCTTTTCTGAAAGGAAAACCTTATGTTGAAGTTCTACATAGACAAAATGATGAACCCTTAATGGTGCAAAGATAAATAAAAATAAACAAACAAACAAACAAACAAACAAATAAATAAATAAATACAATGAATTCTACAAAACTTAAGGGTTGTGTGGCTGTTCCTCCAGGGGAACCCTGTCAGAAAATTGTGATGTACCTTTTCATTAAAACTGAAATACTGAAAGTTCTTTGAATGTTCCTCCTATAATAAGTATTTCTTTGTCAGAAAGGACTGCGTAACTATGCAAACAACCCTTGAAGAACCTTAAAGGGGTATTCTGTAACATGCTGTGTACATTTCTGTAATGTCTTTTCAAACAATTCAAAAGTTCAGCTAATCACCTATGTTCATTAACAAAATCAACCAATTTGTAATTTCTCCAGGTGATGAATAGCTAGAAAACTGCATACAGGGAAATTTCTGAGGTGGTGGAATACAGTATACCACTGAATGGTGGAACTGACTACTTAGGGACCCATGGTGGCAGGAAGTCTTTAGTGACCCTAGAATAAATAGTTTGCATTATTGCACTGACTATATGGATAGATCATAAGAATGGATTATCCACTTACCATTAGAATGGATGCTTCCCTTTCTGCTCCACCATTTTCAATCTTTCACACAAAATATATTGCCACTTCATCTTCACCATAATGGCATTCAGGCAGTAATGGTGCATATCTTCACATAATTTGTTACTTGGCACAAAGTGCTGACAATTTTTGCATAGCACAATAATCCTCAACAACCTCGAGCTAAGTTTAAAAACCGGGGACAGGGTGTGGGGGTTGAGGTGGACATGTCCCCAATGGAAACTATGCCTATGCCTGTGAACACTTGTCTGTGCAGTCTATCCGAGACAGGTTTTATACTATCTTTACAATTCGTCCAGTACCACCGCTCAGACACTACAAACAAATTATTTCCAGGGGTTATGTGGGTGATTCCAGGATTTGGGTGCCATTTTGTGTCCCACTGATATTACATTTACAATTATCCCAACCAAGTATTAGTACACCTAACTTTGAAGTATATTTATGTAATATACAGCGAAATCTTATTTTTGAATAAATGTGTGAATCCATTTAACATCTCATTTTTGAAAACATCGTATTTCAATGACTCATCCATTACAGTATATGAGCATGTACATTTCAGTTGCATCCCACAGCATTCATTTAACCCAGTTACCTGGAAACTTTCAGCCTTATGAAATATTTGGAATATTCCCCAAGTCACTTTCATCATCTGAATTTCTTAACGATCATGGGAAGAAGAAACGTTCTTTCATCCTTTTTTAAATTTATTTATATTATATTGTGATTTTGACTAAAAGAGTTTCATGTTTCCCAAATTATAGATTGAGAAATTATAAAATGTCTTTAATCTCCTCATGGCATTAACATGGATGCCAGTTAACCACATTTG
>JANDJT010000179.1:26045167-26055403 GCA_024331685.1 Stegophilus panzeri
CTACCTCCACCATGCTTGACTGATGAGCTTGTATGTTTTGGATCATGAGCAGATCCTTTCTTTCTCCACACTTTGGTGTGTCCACATCACTTGGGTGGCAGTTAATTTTGGTTCCAGAACTTTTGTGACTCATCTCTATATTTCTTTGCAAATTCCAAACTGGCTTTCTGAATCTTACTGCTGATGAGTGGTTTGCATTTTGTGGTTTGGCCTCTAAATTTCTCCTCTCAGAATCTTCTTCAAACCGTGAATTGTGATACCTTCATTCCTGCCCTGTGGAGGTTGTTGGTGATGTCACTGACTGTTGTTTTTGGGTTTTTCTTCATAGCTCGAACAATGTTTCTGTCATCAACTGCTGTTGTTTTCCTTGGCCACCCTGTTCCATGTCTGGTTGTTAGTATACCAGTCATTTCTTTCTTTTTCAGGACAGTCCAAATTGTTGTATTGGCTATACCCAATGCTTGAGCGATGGCTCTGATAGATTGCCCCTCTTCCCTCAGCTTCAAAATGGCTTGCTTTTATTCCATAGACAGCTTTTTGGTCTTCATATTGATTCATCCTTTTAACAACAAATGCAAACTTGACAGGCGAAACCTAGGGCTCAAACCAAGAACAGACATTCAGAGCTATTCATTCTTTAAACAATCAATTTAACAGGGCACACCTGGGCAGCAAGAATATTTTTGATGACTTGGAAAAAAAAGGGGTGGGTTCAAATAAAAGGTGCCATTTTTTAAGTTGGTTAACACATCTAGATGTAAATATGAGGAAATGGAAGCTGAAATTCTGATCTGTCATGTCAAATTCATCTTTTGATCTCAAACCCAAATATATTCAATGTATAGCAAAAGCAATAGAACTGACCTTGCTGTTCCAATACTTTCAGAAGGAACTGTATATTTAGAGCAGAAAATGATTCAGGTAGCATTAGCCACTGTGTTGAGACTAGCCAGCTGCTTGTACTATATGTGATAACTGCAGCTGATGTGTGAATGAGATAGAGCTGTGGTATGTCAACAATGGGTTAAAATTCACAGCCCAGTTGAGCTGTACACACACACAAGCGGACTCACAGACTGTAATAACAGGTTGAGGTGTCCAACAAGTCTCACTCAGTACTAATGTTGCTCTGGGGTGCAGTTTTAAAGTGTTTTAGGGTGGCCACAGGGGAAAATCTCGTTTCCCTTCAGGTCACAGTCTGTAATTAGAGCTCTCTCGCCACCTCTCCTGCTCTGGCTCCTACACCCACACCATTCTCACCTTCAGCTGTACCCTTTTAGCATTTCATATTTACTGGATTACATTACTTTCTTTAGATTTCCGGCTCAAAATGGCTACCCAAGTCCATTAATAGTTTGAGTGTTATTTGCAACTTATATGACGGTTGCACTTACTGAAACCACTTCAAGTAATTCAATATGGCTGAAGAATTTTTGAGGCTCAGATTTTAATTTTATGGCCCCATAATTCGTTCATGCACACCATAACCAATCATAACAGAAAGTGCTGGATGCTATTAGCTTGAATAGCAGGGGTTCCAGGTGTAGCGGTGGATGTGTTGTTTGCTTAGCCTCAGTTTCTTCTCACTGCTCAAGGTGTTATTCACGCACTGTGTGTGCGCATTCGTGCCTCAGTGGGTCATCTTGAAGGTCAAAGCCTTTGGAATTAAGATTGACCAGGATAATCTTTTAAAGGGGATGTATAGATAAAGAAATATCAGCGAAAAACTAATTCTGATGCAGATAATACGTTTTAAATAATCATTCTAAATCAATAACACCTGTCTGTTTACATTATACATTACAAAGGCATAGTCTGACTAATATTCTAGCTGTGTACTTTATTATTTTCTATTTTACTAGCTACAGATTTTCTTATTTGCTAACATTCTAGCTATCTATTTGTTTTTTGTCCTGCTATAGTAGCAGGTTTTTTTTTTTTTTCTGATTTACCAATAATCTTCCTATGTACTTTCTGATTTGATGCTAATCCAGCTATGTATTTCAGAATTTCTAATATTAAATACCTATTCATTTTCTTATATCCAATCAAGCATGTTTTGATTTTCTGCATGTCTAGCTATTTGGTTTTCTAATTCCAATTATTATAGCTATGTATATTCTGATTTGTTGCTAATTTGATATGTATTTTCTAATTTCCTCATATTCTAGTATTAGTTTATCATTTTCAGCAAGTTAGCTATTTATTTTAGTACTATTTTAGCTATTTATTACTCCTAATATTTCAGCTATTTAATTGCTGATTTACTGCTAATTTAGATATTTATTTTCTTACTTCCTCCTATTTTAGCTATGTATTTTCTGATTTTCTAATATTCTAACTATTTATTTAGTCATTTTGTATTTCATGCTATTCTAAATATGTGTTTTTCTGATTTCTTGCTCTTTCTGCATTCTTTCTTTCTGATTTCCCAATGTAACTATTTATTTTCTTATTTCATGCTGTTCTAGCTATGTATGATAGTGATAGATGTTCTGGTTTCCTGCTATTTTGGCTATGTATGTATATGCTCCACACAGTTGTAGTAAGGCTTGTCCAAGGGTCCCCAAAAATCATGTCAGATCTGCCCTGGCCCTAACTTAAACTGGCACTGATCTTTCAGAGGCCACATGGCTCTACTTACGTAATTCTCGGCTCCACCAAGCATGAATGACACAGACAGCACCAAAGACAAGCAGATATCTTTCTCCCTTTGTGTGTGTGTGTGTGTGTGTGTGTGTGTGTGTGTGTGTGTTAGAGAAAGAAAGGAAATGGAAAGACAAGGAACTGAGCCAGTGATCTTGGCATTATTACGGCCAAAACCACACTCACGCGTCATGCTCACCATCAGCAGTAAAAGAAGAGGGCTAGCTACTGTGCAGAACTGTTCTGTGACTGAGCCAAATCCTCAGTTTTTTAAGTCTCCTTCTGCCCTCTAACAGCCTTCTCACAAACATGGAGACCTTAGTGGTGACGTGTGGTTGGAAAATGTCTACAGCTATGAACAATGGTTTTTCAAACTTAATGGCTGTAATGATATGATACAAAAAGTGAAGTAAGATGAGCAGGCTTTGGTTAAACCGTTTTCATAGAACTGTAAGCCACAGCAAATATTTAGACTGTAATTTTTTATTAGTAATAAAACAGTCTCTCTTCTCCTTTCCACAGAAATGTTGGAGTCGAACAACTTGTTTACTTTCAACGGACTGGCCAACAGCTCAGCCTACCACACATTTTTACTGGATGAGGAGAAGGGTCGGCTCTTTGTAGGAGCAAAGGACCATCTCCTGTCATTCAACCTGATAGACATCAACATGGACCAGCAATTGGTAAGGACATTGAAGATGGCACTCTTGCTTAAAGACAGAACTGTATGCGTGCAAAATTTACTATGAAGCTTATCACATATATGACAGAATATGTAGCTCCTCCTACTTATATATAAGTGTGCAAAACACCTCTTAATGGCTTTTGAGTGGCACAACTGAATAGGGTTTGCAGTCATCGTTGGGAGATTGCAAGTTTGAATCCTGACAATGCAACAGCCATCTGGAGTCAAGAGAGCCGTGCTTTCAGGCTGTGCTCCTGTCAATCAGAGCAACACTAGACAATCTGTAAGCTCATGCATGCAGAACAGGGATTGTACTTTCCTCCAAGTGTGTTAACTGCTTTTGATGCAACATGAGCAGCAGTTTGAAAAAAGACTGGCTTTCAGTGTCTCAGCAAATGTTTGCCTCACCATCACTGGCTGGAAGTTGTTGTGTAATAAGGGATACCTGGATAATGTCTTATTCTAAAGTTTTTGTATGTGGTATTATTGATGGAACTTCAGAAATAATTGTAGGTGTAGTACATTCAGCATGGTACGCAAAGTTTCTAGAGAAACTGGACGTTTCAGACAAAAGCATTTCATCAGCAAGGTGCTTCTTGTACATTCGCATATGAGGTGAAACAGGATACTTAGTTTGCTACACATAATTTCACAATGGAAATGATGATGATATGAATAATGATAGAATGTGGGACCACAGTGTGGTGGATAAGAGCTATATACAGAGACATTGTGGTGTTTCAGTTCAATTTTAAGCTTGGGTTACTGTCTGTGTAGAGTTTTGCATGTCCTTTCCATGGTTGTGCGGGTTTCCTCTCACATCTTCACATGTCAGTAGGTGGATTGGTTAACGTAAAATTGCCCCTAGGTGTCAATGGCTTTGTGAAAGTGTATTGATACAGGTGGTATTTTCACATAGCACCCACATGGACTCCAGATGCATTGCCACCTTGACCATTAAAAGTAGTTCCTGAACATGAATGAATGAAAAGTCATTTATACACAAAACATTAAAGGAACATCTTGTCAGAAAATCCCTATCCCTAAGCAGCAAGATAAACTGTTCTGTTTCCCCCTTCACATTGACATAGTGTGGCTCACCAGTTAGCTCAGTTTCTCTAGCTCAATAAAGAGAAGCATTGTTAAGTAGCAGTGATGTGCTAAATTTCATCTGGATTGTCCTATAGGGTTAAAGAAACTGTAAAACCACTCTTCCTTTCACTGTTTTCACTCTGGTCCTGACATCAACTTTACCTCATGTCTGCTTTTAATCTCAAGTTGCATTCATTCTAAAACAAGCCATGTTGTGTGGCATAACTGTCTAGATGAAGCATGGCATCAAGTATACAGTTGAGGTCAAAAGGTTACATACCCCTTGCAGAATCTTCTAAATGTTAGTTATAAAAAAAAAAATTAGAGGGATCACAAAAATCACATTTTGTTTTTTTATTTAGTTCTAGCCTGAATAAGCTATTTCACATAACACATGTTTACATATAGTCCACAAGACACAATAAAAACTGAATTTACACAAATAAACCAGTTCAAAAGTTTACATATGCTTGATTCTTAATACTGTATGTTGTTACCTGGAAGATCAACAACTGTGTTTATGTTTTGTGATAGTTGTTCATGAGTCCCTTGTTTGTCCTGAGCAGTTAAACTGCCCACTGTTCTTCAGAAAAATCTTCCAGGTCCTGCATGTTCTTTGTTTTTTCAGCATCTTCTGCATATTTGACCCCTTTCCAACAGAGGCTATATGATGTCGAGATACTTTTTTTTTTTTTCCTGAAGAACAGTGGGCAGTTTAACTGCTGAGGACAAACAAGGGACTCATGAACAACTATCACAAAACATAAACACAGTCATAGGACTTTTGAACTGGTTTATTTGTGTAAATTCAGTTATTATTGTGTTTTGTGAACTATATATAAACATTTGTTAAGTGAAACAGCTTGTTCAAGGCAGTACTAAATAAAAAAACAAATGCAACTTTTATGATCCCTCTTATTATTTTTTAAAAATCATTAACATTTAGCAGCTTCTGCAAGGCGTATGTAAACTTATGACCTCAACTGTGACTAGAACTGTTATGGTGATTTTAATCTGAAAACTGAAAGTGCGTTATTATATGAAATTATGCTCAGATTCCAGTGTTATCCTCATTCCTCTCTTATCACTATATCTTGTCTCAGTACCCTGTATCAAGAGTAGACAAGTATTGCATACTATATACAGGACATTAAAATATGTTCTTATGTGTGCATAAACATGCTGCTGGCTTTAAATTCACAAGAAAAATCAACACCCTTTAAGAATCATCAGGTCATATCTTGAATTTATCTTTGCTTCTTTAGCTCACACACCTGCACCTGGCTAAAGTTTATTTAATTAAACAATGTCTCATTCTTTCACAGCCGTGAGGCAGGAAGGGGGTTGGATTACTAAGCACTGGTCTGTTCTTCTCTACTGGGAGACTTAAAACCAACCTGATAGATTTCACCTTCACATGGAAAGCATATTATACTCACAGACAGAAACCCAACGCTGTTCCTGCAACACACACGCACACACACACACACACACATACACACACACATTTACATTATTTATACCCTCTGTAGTGACTTAACTATGAGTAGGCATATAAATGAAGTGTTTTATAACTACTCTTACTTTCTGTCATTCTGTTTCATTTGTTCTGATAGTTATCCTGGCCTCCATCTTCATCACATCGGGATGAGTGCAGGTGGGCTGGAAAAGATGTCCAGGTGAGTTTGCTAATGTCTTAATGTTTGCTGCAATGGCTCACATGCAAAATTAATATGAATTCTAATAAAAAAAAACATTTCATAGTTCTTAGTAAAGTTTGTTTTGTTTTTTTACTCTTATTTTATATTAATTATTGTCTCATTAAAAATGTTTTAAAGTTTTAGAGAAAAAGTTATGACTACTAACCACACCCATAATGCCGCTATCCATTTGTCCATTTTTATAGTTGACCAATGATTCAGTTTATTGATTTTAGCAATTTGCAATTGTGAGACCACATTGGTTGTGTTGATTTTGCCAACATGAGAAATAATTCATATCCAACTAGGTCACAGAATATTTCATAATATTTTTTTTTTTACATTATACAAAAAAAAAAAAAAAAGTGTGTGTGCTTCAACAGTCTGTGGAAATGTGTTAGATATGACTATTATTTCCCATAAAAAAACAACTTCCTCATAATATAAAAAAAACAAACACTTGAATAACACTGACAAATATGGTTTTCCATAATTTTTCCAAAATTATAGCATAATTCTTATTATTGTATATACCAAAATCTACCAAAGTCTACCTAAATCTTATATATCAAATTAAAGTGATTATATATATAAACATATAGATAAGAAATTAGGAATTATTAAAATAAGAAATTATAATTAGTATACAGAGTGTATTCCCAACTCACACCCTCTCTGGACAGACTCCAGACCATGATAAACCATTGATAAAGCATGAAAAATGAATGAACCAATAATCAGAAGGAAAGTTAGAATTTACTGTCAGTCTAAATGATGATTAGGCTTTATTTCTCAAAGGCTTTATTTTCTACAGTAAAACATCCGCATTCTAATTGTAGAGTCCAGTTAAGACCTGGCCCTCAGCAAGTTCAGGGGTTCAGGAGTTTACACCATTTCCTGGTATAACTATCACTTTGTCTCATCTAAATTCCATCGTAAATAATGCCTGAGGCACTCTACTAAACCCAAGAGCCATAGCTTGGCCCTGCTCCCTCCCTCTACCCCATTACCACCACAATAAAACTTTGAGTTTAGTAAACTTCAAGTATTACATATCTGAATAGCAGTACAAGGTTGTGTGTGGGATTTTGATGTAAACATGGTGACTGTGATTGGAGGGCTCTCAGTGAAAGATGGCTTTCGTGTGAAGAGGGCGCTGATAAAATGAGAGCGACTGACTGAGTTACTCCTTGAAGTGGAACAATGTCAAGTTTGTGGCTATTGAAAAGCTGCTGAAAACATAGAGCAGCTGCCCTCATGAAGGAGCCACTCATCTGACGCTCAAGAAGGAGATCAACCACATGGTATAAAGGTACTCGAGAAAGTCCCACTCACAAAGTCATAACAAATGAGCCACTGTGTTACCAAAATGGTCTTACATTTGCAAATCCATATGAATTTGCATGAGCTAACTTGAGCTTAAAGTGAATGGTTCAGGTGAGGCTTAGGGGTTGATGATAGCTTAGTGTTTTTTTATTTTTTTTTTATTTTTTTTTTATTTGTGTGAGACTCAATGAAATAAATTTGCTTGATTAGAATTTATGATAATTTTGATTGTAGTAATGTTGATACTAGACAAATGCAAAACCAAGAAATGGGTTGATGCATGGGGAACAAGAATAAATTCTACTTAGGGTTCATATGCACTTGTGCACTACACAATGCAATGGCAAAATGTAATTTATGCAAGTTAATCTGGCTGCTGTAATTAGGTAAGTAGAAGTATTAGTGTGTGTTTTGTTGTTGTTTATATTTGGCAGATGTTTTTATCCAAAGTGACTTACAAGTGAGCTGAGCAGTTGGTGATTAAAGGCCCCGGCAAATCATTCCTATCAATCACTAAGAGCCCTAACCACTGAACCACCACTGTTCTAACAACAAAACACAAGAAGACTTACTTCATCTTCACAATCTGCATTATCCTGGTCAGAGTCGATCCAGAGCCTATCCTGGGAACGCTGAGCATTATACACGCTGAATGAGACACTAGTCTATCACAGTGCACCATGAACACCATTCATTCACACTTAGGGGCAATTTAGAGTAGCCAATTCACCAACATGCATATTTTTTGGAAGTTTACCAGAACAAGCCCATGCAGACACAGAGAGAGCATGTGCAACCCCACACAGACAGTAACCCAAGCTTACGATCAAACATCTAGCTTCTAACTCTTTATTTTTTGGAAGTAGTAGCTCAGTGGTTAAAATGTTGGACATCTGATCAGAAGGTCTTGAGTTCAAATCCCAACACCGTCAAGCTACCACTGCTGGACCCTTGAGCAAGGCCAAACTTAACCCTGAGCTGCTCAGTTGTGTAAATGAGATAATGGTAAGTCATTGTGGATAAGGGTGTCTGCCAAATGCCGTGAATGTTAATGTATGTTCAGAAAATCTAAAGTAACTAAACATTATTACCAAATTTAAATTATATCAGGATTGTTACGTCTTGCTATGTAGCTTGCTAGTGAATTTGAGTGGGCTAGCTAGCCAGGTGAACAACTGATGTGCATCATGATGGACTCAAACAGACTCATCTTTGATATAACATTAAAAAACCCTACAAAATATCAAACAGCACTTGTTCATTTCCCTAAAGACATGCTCAATGAGGTTTTTGTTTTTGTTAACAACAGCCACAACCTAACCCATATAAATGTCTGATGTCACATGTCATGTGGTGACCCAGCATTAGAGTAAATAAGTTTTAACCAAACATGATACAGTGAAGGAGGGGCATGTTCATCTTCATGCTTCATTGTGCTGCATGTTTTAGGGACAAGGCTAGAAAAGCAAGGCTCATATGTGACAGCAGCAGTGAGACATGTCTAACATGTAACAGACCTGTGTGTGTTTATCTGAAAAAGCTTTTCCATAATGGGTGACTGTCAGACTTGTTCAGACCCGTACACACACACACACACACACACACACACACACACACACACACACACACACACAAGCACAAACACAGGGGACATCTGGATTCTCATGTCCCTATTGATGCTCTGCACACACTGCTCAAAACAGTTACAGCTGTTGTAACATCACCTTGCAAGTGCACAGTGTTGGTACATCTGTGTAGGTTTGAGACATACAAGATGCATCTACAGTACATCCATATAACAGCAGACAAACACAGACTTGCCCAAATTACCCAGCGAGTGCAAAAAGTGGATATGGTTCTGAACATGAGCCACAAAAATTACTCCTGTTTCTGCTGTAACCATAAAGACTGTCCTGTGTTTATCCCAGGTCTCTTATTCATAATATGTTCACATTGAACATCCATTCAACCTTATAGTATACACTTGAACAAGTGTAATGATTTATATTGTCACTATCTGGTGTTACCCAAAAGGTTCAGTTTTGAGTTTGGCTCCTCTTACAAGGTTTCTTCCTGTCATCTCATGGAGTTTTTCCTTGTCACTGTCCTCTTTTCTATTAGGAATATAAATCTAAACCTGGCTTCAGTAGAACTGCTTTGTGGCAATGTCTATTCAATGATGTTGATGTTGCATAGCATATAGTTGACCTCTCAGCCTTCTGTGCTTGTGTGTGTGTGTGCAGATGAGCCATCAATTACACACTCATACAACATGTAATTGTCAATCTAAGTTATCAAACCTCTCTCTCTCTCTCTCTCTCTCTCTCTCTCTCTCTCTCTCTCTTTCTCTCTCTCTCTCTTTGCAGAAAGAGTGCTCAAATTTTATAAAGGTGTTGCAGCCATTTAATCAGACTCACCTTTATGCATGTGGGACAGGAGCCTTCCACCCTGCCTGTGCTTATGTGGAGGCGGGCAAACGGCCAGAGGTAAATATCCCACAATTATTTATTTTCTAAATGTATTTCTTAAAGGTAGTAGTGACACCTCTTTGTCCTGATGGTCCAAATTTTTTAAGGAGTTTTACCTCTAATTATGTATTTTATTAATAACTGCTTCAGCAAATATTACGAAAAGCATTCTGATTTGAACATTTGTGACCACTAACCACACTAGACTTTAGTGAGTGAAAGCAAACCAAATAAGTACATTATTTACATACAGTATCTCACAAAAGTGAGTACACCCCTCACATTTTTGTAAATATTTGATTATATCTTTTAATGTGAC
>JANDJT010000179.1:26055503-26079853 GCA_024331685.1 Stegophilus panzeri
ACAAGCTGTACACTCACTACTTTACATTGTAGCAAAGTGTCATTTCTTCAGTGTTGTCAAATTAAAAGATATAATCAAATATTTACAAAAATGTTAGGGGTGTACTCACATTTGTGAGATACTGTAAGTCCATTACATCCAGTCATGTACACACAGGAATATGGAGAAAAAAAAGAAGATAAATACTAATTAGTACACACTCAACAACCCGTACCAATCAATACAGTCTGCCTATTATAAGACAAATTATACACAGTAGAGTAGGAAGACAGAAACATAAGGAACATTTACCTTGAAAGTATATGCAATATAATTAATCACTTAAATTCACTGGCTTCTCTTTTAGAACAAATCTGTTGTACTATACTAAACTGTATGTCATGAAGCTGCTCTTTAGTCTTGTTGTTTTGCCTCAACACTGTACATTGTGTATATATGTGTTATAAATCATTAGTTACAGGACACTGTGAAAATATTCAAAATATTCAACCTGAGTGACAAATACACCCACTGGCCACTTTGTGTGACTCTGTTACTTTGACCATGACTTGGTTGATGGTGTCAGTGTGCAGGTTTGAGAATTTTAGAAATGTCTGATCTCCTGAATTTCATGCAAAAAAAAAGTCTTAAAAAGTTTACAAGTCCAACATGAATTGCATGAATGATCCGCTGTACAGGTGTTCCTAAAAAAGTGGTCAGTAAATGTACTGTCTCTTTTTCCTTTTCTCTCCTGAATTGTGTCTCTCAGACAAAAACTCACCATCTAGTGATCTGTTGAAACAATTTGCTCATTATTACAATATGTGTTTGTGTATGTGTCAATGTAGGACAACATCTTCAGACTGGAGTCGTCACAGTTTGAGAACGGCCGAGGGAAAAGCCCCTATGACCCCAAACTCATGACTGCTTCACTACTTATTGGTGTGTATGTTTGTGTGTACACCTGAGGTAGAGGTAGAATGCTGCAAGTGTGTGTATGTGTGTGTGTGTGTGTGTGTGTGTGTGTGTGTGTGTGTGTGCTTGCATGCGTGTGTGAATGTGGACTATTCTCAATAGAAACCCAACACCTCTGATTAACAGTCTTTCTAAGAGGATGAAAAGATCAGACTGTTCTTGTCTTTGTACTCTACCTGCAGAGCATTCTTCTGTTAAATCTCTCATCTCAGATTAAAGGTCACTCATACACATCCATACATGCACACACACACACACACACACACACACACACACACACACTTTCTTCACCACAGGATCATTTTCATTAACAACAACTCTTTCCATAAAACTATAGTCAGGTGATGAACACATTGAGTGTTACCTGAGATTAGTCATTCCTCTATCTCTCTTCCTGTCTCTGCTATAACCCTTGTTTGACCTTTAGCGCATATGATTGACAGATGGTGAGCTGTATTCTGGGACAGCAGCCGACTTCATGGGGCGAGACTTTGCTGTTTTCCGAACGTTAGGAAAGCATCATCCAATCAGGACAGAGCAGCATGATTCCCGGTGGCTCAATGGTGAGACATGCTCTAATCTGTATAACTGTATAATAAGCTGTAAGTGTAATGGGTTAACATTAACTAATGCAGTAAATAATATTAGTAATACCACCACAGCACTGTTGGATTCTTGATTCTGATTAGACAAATTGGTCAAGTTGCTTGACATTAAATGTGTCTGTAATGGATAAATAATTATGATGTTCATTAATATATAAAAATGAATTTGTTGGTGAATTGCTCTAGTATTAGGGATACTGTATAAACCACTTCAGGATGTGCTATTATTGAAAAATAATCAGTCCATCCAGGATTTCGCGATTTTGTGATTGCAGAAATGAATTCAAAATCAAGCAAATTCCGCAATATCAGCAGGAGCTTGCAATTTTTCAAAATTATTAGATTTGGGACAAGATGCGTCATTTCACGTCATCACAACGTGCATTCAGCCAAAGCACTCTTCGAGTCACATGTGTCGACTATGAGTACAGCTAAAAGGTCTCATTTACCAACAAACAACGCTGTGAAAGACAAGTTGGTGCAGTTGCAATTTTGCCAGTTCAAGTAGTTTTCTGCAAAAAAAGAACAAAAAACTTTGCAAGTTGCATCGCAAATTTAAAAAAAAAAAAAAGCAGTAGCCAAATCAAACATTTTTGGCTGCAACATTCACAAAAAAAAAAAAAAAAAAAAAAAAAAAAAAACGCCACGAAATCCAGTAAGGACTGACCAATCAAATTTGGGATGAGAACTGCATCACACCACCCCATCGCTGATTATTTGCCAATAACATCAACGTGTTTAATTCCTTCGTTAACAGAACCCTAATAAAGCAATTATCGTGGTCTAGATTCCGCTCCATGTTATGCAAAAGTAAATTTTTTGTGTATGTGTGCAGAACCTAGGTTTGTAAGCGTCCACCTCATTCCGGAGAGCGATAACACTGAAGACGACAAGATCTACATGTTCTTCAGAGAGAACGCCATTGACGGAGAGCAAACTGGCAAAGCCACACATGCCAGAATTGGACAGCTGTGTAAAGTAAGATAACACACACATTCACAGATCTGCAAACATGCACATAAAAATGTTACATGGACAAATATTTCGCTCGTTGATACAGTATCTTATACACACATGCATGTCAACATGCTTGTATGTACACACCCACACACACACACACACACACATACATACACAGTAGGCATGGTAGCTTGAGAGGCCAAGTTTCTTTGGCGATGTGTGTGTTTTTCTTGCATCCCAATCTCACCGCCCACCAAGAAGCTGAAGAGAGATTGAAATGTCACCGGAGTCATCAGCAGGCTGAAACAAAGGCTCTTCTGTGGATCTAACGTATGACTTAGTTGAAGTGGAACTCTAGAGCGGCGAGCGGGAGAAAGGTGTTCACAATTATGTGGCGCTTGGCATTCTGGCATGGCTGGAATCCACTCTGCACCAGCACACACAATTGTCTCATTATTTCAAGATGTCAGAGAATGTTTTGAGCTTTTGCAACTTGTTCAGTACACCTCTCAACGCCACTAATTCATTCATTCATCTTCAGTAAGCGCTTATGCTTGTCAGGATCGCTGTGGATCCAAAGGCTATCCCAGGAATACTGGATACACTCTGGATGAGACACCAGTCCATCTCTGAGCACTGCAGTCATTTTGAGTCATCACTCCACCAACTAACATATTATAAATGCTGATGGCAGAGTTTTTGTACTGCTTTAAAGTGTTACAGCTATTTCACACACATACAATGCATACTTACTTCTGTTATGTGAAGTGCTGCTAACTTAAGCATTACCTGGGCATGGTTGCCCTTACTGCTTGCAGATATTCATGTGGGATTACAGCTAAAAGTAGGGCCCTAGTTAGAACATATGGAATGCCAACACTCTTTTTTTTCTTTAGCTAACACTGAAATATAGATATATTTCTGAAGAAAATATGATTAGCATTAAACCTACATTAGCAATTATATTTTTAACCAGATGTTGCTGTCTTTGCTATTTATATTGGATAAAGTTCATTAAAGTTTAAGTATCCACCACACTTATCTAGCTCTCAAAATAAATTGACTTCTCATATTAATTGATTACTTACTGTCAGGATTCCTAGTTTTCATAAACTATGCTAAACTATGCTATTTCATCTAACGATGCAATAATTATGTTAATTATTTAAAATACAAGACAAACGGCCCAGCTATGGCCCTGTCTTTTGGTTCATTAGTTTTGAAACCAGCAGTAATTATTTGAAAGTCATTACACTTAACCTTTCCATGTTTGTGTTAACAGAACGACTTTGGAGGTCACAGGAGTTTGGTGAATAAGTGGACCACGTTCCTGAAAGCTCGGCTTATCTGCTCAGTCCCAGGCCTTAACGGAATTGACACACACTTTGATGAGCTGCGTAAGTTGTCTCTGCGACTGTATGTATGAGTGAGTGTGTGAGTGAGTGAGTGATGGAGATAGAGGGATTGTGACTGTGAAATGTCCATGAAACTCAGATCTTATTTTTGTCCTTTTCAGAGGACATCTTTCTGATGAGCTCAAAGGACTCCAAGAATCCTATCATCTATGCAGTGTTCACAACATCCAGGTACATTTAATGACATCATTTGCCTGAAGTATATCAGGGTATTACTGACTCTGATTGCCATCAAACATGTTGATTTCTGTATGTGTTTGCTTTATAGTAATATCTTTAAAGGCTCAGCAGTGTGTATGTACAGCATGGCTGATGTAAGGAGGGTGTTTTTGGGTCCCTACGCTCACAGAGATGGGCCGAACTACCAGTGGGTGCCCTTTCTAGGCAGAGTGCCCTATCCACGCCCTGGCACGGTGAGACAGCGTCGATTTATAATTAAATTGGCACATAGGGAGAGCTCAGGAAAATAGACTGTATCGTTATCTCTTGTTTTCGTTCTCATGACAGTGTCCGAGCAAAACCTTTGGAGGGTTTGAGTCTACAAAAGATCTACCTGATGATGTTATCACTTTTGCCCGAAGTCATCCAGCCATGTACAACCCAGTGCTACCCCTCAACAACCGCCCAATCATTATTAAGACTGATGTGGATTACCAGTTCACACAGATCGTTGTGGACCGAGTGGAGGCAGAAGACGGACAGTATGACGTCATGTTCATTGGCACAGGTTAGTGGATTAGAGGATATATTGTACTATCATAACCATGCTGTCAGTGATCACATGCTCATATTGTGTTAAAAAGTGCAATTTTATACCTAATTCTTTATTTCACTTGTGTTTTTATTTTCATATATAAACATGTTTTCTTTGCAAAGTATAGTATAGTATAGTATAATATAGTACACATTACAATAGTATAGTGTAGTATTGTTTAGTATAGTAGTCTTTTTTTTAGCAAAATATTAAGATATGTTTTCAAGGAGTATTTAAGACAAACCAGGATGGTGGAGAGCAAATAAAAGTATAGCATAGTATAGTATAATATAGTATAGTATAGTTTAGAACACTTCAATACAACACATTACACTAGTATAGAATAAATATACGTTTTCTTCATAATATGAGTGTAGTATTTTGTAATATAATATAGTATATTCTACTATTTTTCAGTAGTATATAGTATATTATATAGTATCGTAGAGAGTTTCGTGTAAACAAAGCAATCGTTTAGTGTCATATAGTGTAGCATAGTGTAGTGTAGTAGAATACAACAGTACTATTAAGATTAAGATTTTACTGAGTATTTTTAAGACACTCCAAAGAAAGGATGGAACCAGTATTGTGAAATAAAAGGAGAAATTAAAATATTGTATAATATAGTATAGTATAGCATAGTACACTTCACTACAACACACTACACTAGTATAGTATAGTATAGTATAGTATTGTAAAAGTTATAAATAAAGATACACATTCCTAGAATGTTTAGCACACTCCTTAGAAAGGATGAAACCAGGATGAAAAAACAAAAATAAAGTATAATATAGCATAATCTAGTATACTAATATAGCATATAGTATTATATGCAGTATATATGTAATTGTAGTATGAATAAAATTAAGCACGCTCATTGTTAATAGCACCCAATAAAATTGTTCCTATTAACAGGTTATTTATTATCCTTTCAGATCTTGGCACAGTTCTTAAGGTGGTCTCGATTCCCAGAGGGACTTGGCATGACCTTGAGGAAGTTTTATTGGAAGAGATGACTGTTTTTAGGGTATGAACAATGCCTGGATTATATCCCATTTATATAGCATGGGATCTGTTGTATGTGTAACGTCGTTTCAGTTCCTGAGTGTTGATTTATTTTTTCTTGCAGGAACCCACAGCTATAACTGCTATGGAGCTTTCCACCAAACAGGTAAGGTTTATCAGACATTTGCCATGGCTCAAAAACCCTACTGTAATCGCATAATTGCAAATATATCAGTAAAGGAAGTATTTTATAATAGTAAGTGAGGTTGACAGAATGAGTCCAATGGAAGAGCTGGCCACAAAGTTACATGAGAGCTTTGTTGATAGGAGTGATAGAACACTACTGGATTTGCCATTTACCATAAAAATACTCAACATAGCTCTTACCTCATGGTGTAACTCTCTCTCTCCATAGCTTACAGTTTTACTGTGTTAAGGGGTGATTCCATGGTTGTGGTGTTGTTTAGGCCTTGCAACACTTAAAAATGCTATTTTATTTTGTATAAATTTTTCAACATCGAATTAAAGAAAACATGCATTTAACCATTCAAACTGTATTAAACCCATCTCAGGCAACAATTTCATTTATTTATTTTTACAAGGTTTCTGTGCTGACAGGGGCTGAGTAACAGCGTTGAAAGTAATGGGTCGAACATATAATTATATACACAGATACACAAAATGTAATTAACTAGCATGCTAATGACATGAGGACATTAAGGACATTCTAATGATTTACTTAAAATGTATTTTTCAAAAAGTAATTTTGCTTTCAGTCTGTAATGTGGGTAACAACAATGCAACTTCTAATATAATAGCAAAAAAAAAAATAATAATAATAATAATAATATAATAATAAAAAATAAAGAAAGTGAATTTACTTTTCTTCTTCCCAAGAACTTGATGGCACTTTCTGTTGAACACGTGACTTGTTGAATACTTCAGATATTTCATAGATGGTGAATATACAGTATATTTAATAACAGTATAGAGTAAATGTTGTGGGATGCAACAAAAATGGTTGACGCATGGAAAAAGATGTTTCAAGCAAGCGATCCTACATGGATTCATGCACTACTGCAAAAATAATTAACTTTTTTAAGTATATTAATAATTATATATTCCATGGTTTCTACAGTAAGTACTGTAGGTTTCATTAATGTTTTAATTCATTTATCGGCAACTTTGCAACATGTTGTGAAGGAATATTTATCTGTGATTAAAATACCTTTATATTAATGGCACCCTAATCATGGAATCACATATGTATTTCAATTGCAATGAAATATAAAATTCTCAGTGCTCTATATCTGACATAGAGATAGAGAGTATGTCTGCAGCTGCGATTGCTCCGCTGCATGCTGTGAATAATCAAGCCGACATTGAGAGATTGTCTTAGTTTATAATTAAACAGCAGTGTACTTGCACACAGAATCCTTAAATTCTCTTTGAAACAACTCTGAGAAGTTTCTCTGTCTCTCTACAGCAACAGCTCTATCTAGGCTCGAATATCGGCATTTCCCAGATGCCGTTGCACCGCTGTGACGTTTATGGCAAGGCCTGTGCTGAATGCTGTCTAGCACGAGACCCCTACTGTGCCTGGGATGGCTCGCAGTGTTCCCGATACTTCCCCACTGCTAAGAGGTACTCCCAGCTGGTGATCACAGCTTGTTTAACCTGGCCTGAAACTGCAAGTGTGCTGCTGCACAGTTCTGCTATACTGCAGGAGGGGAATATAAACAGTGCATGAAAGAGCTCTGTAGAATGTGTCCAGAGTCAACCTTACAAAAGGTTACATAAAGAGCTCGTTTTTGGTTCAGGTTTAAGTGTTGCTATAACAGCAGTATATTGTTAATTTAACTGGGCAGAAGCCATTTTTTTCCCTTTCAGTGCTCAGTTACTATTTTTGTAGTGAGATTTGAACACACCTGCATTGACAGGGTGGAACAGAACAACAGGGGATGTGACATTTGAAATCAAGTGGTGCTGTGATTTTTTTTCAAATCTATAAATGGATAAATCCAACAGATTTTTTTTTTGTGTGTGTGTCATGTTAGTCTCAAATGCCTTGTTTGAATTTTTTTTAAGTCTTAAATTATGTATATCACTTAAAAAGTCATAATCCAGATATTCTTATCAGGAGGTGAAAAGTAAATTCTGTGTAATAAACAGGTCTTGGGAGAACTGTGTGAGAATCCATGTGCAGGAGTTTATTAACAAAATCCAATAAACAACCCAAAAATCAGTGTCAATATTGGCAAAGGTAAAAAGCCGCAATTTGTGATCAATCCAGACAAAGAAAAATCCAAAAACTTAAGGCAAGGTTCAAGAACATTCAAATTTTATACAAATGCTGGTGTTGACATGACTTCACAGTTAGTTTGAATAAACTTTAATAAATAATCTGTGAGCAGGAAGTGATGATGAGTGGAGACAAAGTGGTTAATATTCAGAGTAAGGAGAATGTTTCTTTGATGTGGATATGACACCTCCATCATTCTTTTTAAATGTTTGACTTAACCATTGTTTGGTTATTGGACCTTTTTTACCCAACTAGCCCTGACCCAAAAACAAATGTACAGAATAGAATG
The DNA here is from genome assembly GCA_024331685.1 of Stegophilus panzeri. Taxonomy (NCBI): domain Eukaryota; kingdom Metazoa; phylum Chordata; class Actinopteri; order Siluriformes; family Trichomycteridae; genus Stegophilus; species Stegophilus panzeri. The sequence goes on from JANDJT010000179.1 coordinate 26,063,788, forward strand.
TATGTGAAAATTCTGGTATTATTTAAATATTAACATTGATTATTCTTTTATTTAACAAACCATTAACCTGGATGCATTTCATATTTGTTGGATCATATCGAGTGGTTTACTCTTTTGCGATTTAACCATATACAAGACCTTTTTGTTTATGCCAATTGAGTTATCAGGTGGATTATTAACCTATAATTATGAAATGTTTAATATTATTGTTTGGCCAGTTGTATAATTATGTGTTCCTATTACCAAAGCTTTTGTTTCATTGACAGAACAGGCTCTTTATTTATTTCATGTTAGGAGGGAAACATACTTACATACTTATTGCTTACATTATTAAAGCTGAACAACCTTGAAAAGATTTGTATACACAGGACAGATTCAGGACATATGTTGCTTGCCATGTTTTTAGAAAGAGCAAAGACTAGAGTAGTGTTATATTACAGAAACTAAATAGGCTGGAGCTTCAACAGGCACACACACTTAATATTAGATGCAATTTACTTTGCATGTTAAGCCATGAGAGATGAAGGACTTATGGGCCTCTGACAAAGATAAAATGCCTGTGTTTAGTGAATGTTTACATATGTGTAGCTCACATATGTGTGTGTGTGTGTGTGTGTGTGTGTGTGTGTGTGTGTGTGTGTAGGAGGACCCGGCGCCAGGACATCAGGAACGGAGACCCTCTCACTCAGTGCTCGGACCTGCAGCACAACGGTAAAAGCTGCAGATTTAACCCTCATTCAGCATTTTATAACTAACCACAAAGCACTATACTCGTCACCTTGTCATACACACACCATATACTTTACCTAAATGAGTATAAAACTTGAATTTTCATTAGGCTTGACATTAAGGTTTAAAGAGAATTTTAATTGGCTTACAGCGTCCACAATTATGACCTTCGGACTAAAATAAAAATTTAACTGAGTGGAACTGCATGTTTAAGGTGTATATTTAACTTCAACGGAAGTCTTTCATAGCCCCAGAAATACACACACACAGGGACCACACAGACTTTAATGTCAGACTATTTTTGTTACACACACCCACTTTGTTACATCCTTACTGAAAAGTCCCATGGACTTCACATGATAACCGTGTAAAATTTAAACCCTTTTGGACACTTCATGTGTTATGTTTCAGACATTTTTTCACATGTAGTGGACGTTTCACATGTAATAAGTCCCTCCAGGATTTTGCAATCATAGAAATTAACGCAAAATCAACGAACTCTGCAATATTTGAAGGAGCTTGCAAATATTAACATAATTAATGCAGATTTTCCACAGATTTGTGCCAAGATGTGTCATGTGACGTCATTACAATGCACATTTAGCCAAAGCTCTTCGATTCAACTGTGTCGAACAAGAGTACAGCTAAAAGGTCTTATTTACCAACAAACGTCACTGCGAAAAACAATTTCATGCAAATATAAATTTCACCATTTCAAGTAGTTTTTCACAAAAAAATCCCACAAACAACTACACAAGTTGCATCACAAATTTTGAAAAAAGCTGCAGCAAAATCAAGCAAATTTTCCACAACAATCACAAAAAGACCTCCTCGAAATCCCGTACGGACTGTGTAATGCATATATCGTTCACATGATGTTACATGCATTTTTAGGGCATATGAAATGCATCTACATGTGTTTTTAATATGTAGTCACAAATTACTCACATAACCACATAAGTAGAAAAAACAACATATTTTCAAATGTGAAATATACATAATATTTCAGTAAGGGCAATGGCAGAAGATTCCGGCATAACCTCACTCTGACACTCTGATATGAATATACAAAACATCCAAAGCCAATAAATAAATTGTGTGTGTAGTTGTAAGTTCATGCTCATGGTTTGAATTACCAGCTCATATCCTCTCTGCTGGACATGAGGGCCTCTTGCAAACGCATGAGAATGTGATTGGAATGAACATGAACCCATTCATAAAAACACACACTCTCTCTGTCTCTCACTCACACACACACACACACACACACACACACACACACACACACAAACACACACTGACCATTGACATAGCCAGATCCTACTCTCTGCCCTCTACATGGCCATTTCCCAGTGGGATTGTGTGTCTTGAAATGGAATCGCTTACTCTTTGTTTAGACGAGGAGAATGGCGAGAGCACCCTGCTGGATAAGACGGTCTATGGGGTGGAGAACAGCAGCTCCTTCCTGGAGTGCAGCCCTAAGTCTCAGCGTGCTCTCATCTACTGGCAGTTCCAGAGACATGGCGAGGACCGCAAACAAGAAGTATGTCCTATGTGTGTGTAACAGTGTGTATGAATAGTACGAAAATAAACCAAAAACTGGAAAGTTGATGCTATAGTCTGTACATGTTTTTATACTATCTTGTTGAGGACCAATAGTTCTGCATATCAGATAGTTTTGACGTTGTGGGGACATTTGATTGGTCCCTGTGAGGAAGGCAGTTTTATTTTTTTTATCCCAACAGTCTGGTATCTTTTCACTGTGTCACCAACGAGGGACCTTGACTAAATGATAAATTCATCCATCATAACAGTGGATCTCATCCATCTCATATATGATGGTGTTACTAGCTTAGAGCACCAAATAAAAAGGAAAAAAAAAACCCAAAATGATTGGAACATCCTTAAATAAAATAAAATTAAATTAAATAAAGATAGTAGGAAGAACATGTAATGTAACTGCTGAATGTAAATAAGTAAAAGTGCATTTTTGTCTTTATAAGTTTACTTGAGGAAGGGAAAATACTTAAATACTCATTAAATATACTCTTAAAAGTATAAATAATTAATTATATTAATTAATTATATTTTTTAAAAATCCTTCCTTAGCAAATGTGCTTAGTAAAGATACTATTTTACTGAGCTGGATCTCGTATATGAGTGTGTATGCCTATGAAAGAAGGATAAAGCCACATAGTCTGATCTTGTGTGTGTGTGTGTGTGTGTGTGTGTGTGTGTGTTCAGATAAAGTCAGACGAGCGAGTGATGGGAACTGAACAGGGTCTACTAATCCGAAGTCTGCTTCCGAAGGACTCGGGTGTGTATTACTGCCATGCAGTGGAACACGGTTTCATCCAGACACTCCTGCGCCTGACACTCCACGTCATACCTTCTGATCACCTGGACGATCTCATACAACGGCCACCCTCAGACACCAGCCACTCCTCACATGCCAAACTGTGGTACCAGGACTTCCTGTCTCTGATCGACCCGCCCGGCCCTAACAGTGTGGACCAGCTGTGTGAGCAAGTGTGGAAGAAAGAGCGGAAGCAGCGGAGGCAAAAAGCCCATCACCTACATGCTAGCCAATCACATGCTGCCCAGCTTCTTCACACCAGCCAGTCCAACTCCAGCAAGTGGAAGCTCATGCAGGAGAGCAAGAAAGGGCGCAATCGTAGGACCCACGAGACACCACGGGCACCTCGCAGTGTGTGACCCCATGCCCATGTAACTGCAAACACGTGCAAAGAGAAATGACTCTGACCATTCTACTGACTGTGACTCTGAGAGGCACACACAGGAAATGTGAATACAATAGTCCACCTCTCCTGCAGAGATAGTGTATGTTGGAGGCAAAACACACTCTAACTCAGAGCTGTTAATTTAGACTCCAAATCCAGGAGTCTTCAGTGGAAAAATTCACTCATACCCAGAATGGATAATAACATGGCGCGACAATATTCTGTAAATATTATACAGAATTAAATGACTTATACAAGACCTACTTCTGTCTGTCAGAATAAAGACACAGCTGAAGGCCATTGATTAAACGTCTGTGCATATATACTGCATAAAACCCCTAAATGTGTATCTGCAGAGCAAAACTGAGTCTTTCCCTGTGAAGATCCAGCATGTCTCAGTGTCCTTTTTCCAACTCACTTTTTTCCTTCTCCTTATTTTTAACTGCTCCAAAAGCATTTGGCCATGACACTAATACACAATGTGTGTTCCCTTTCCTCAATAAGCTTTCCGACATAAATACATCCTTCAGCTATTTTGTAGAGTAATATTTAATTTTGTACTTTGTCAGAATTATATATAAGAATATTGCATAATATAGAGTTATTTTATTAATGGGGTCTCTTCATCCTCTCACTCGAACTTCTGTTTTCTGAGCTACTAAACATTTGTATTCTAGTTTTCTTTATCAGAGCTGCTTTTTGAGTTTCAATTTACCCTTATTATAGATATCTTGACCCAACAGAAAGTGACACGCCATGAGTGTGATCAAATAATGCTGTTTATACTATGGCACTTTTGAATGGTCGAATGCTGATTAGTTAGAAAGTGTTGATTCATTTTCTATAACAGCAGCAAGACAAATATTAACACGCTCATTCAAATACATTATCGTTTCTATAGTAACAATTCATTCACAGGAACTTGTGTGGTGGACATTCCACATAATGTAAGGATAGTACATTTTTTAAAGTGCTTTAATTTGACAAAGAAAAGCAACTAATTATTGATGTGGTGAAGTTTTCCATAAGGAGAAGTTTGTATGATATTTTGGAAGGAGTCTCCAGTGTCAGTGCTTTGCAATGTTCAGTAAGTTTTCCACCATTACAAGTGAGAGAATGACTGTTTACAGCTGTTACGAGGAAACATGTTCCACAATTGAATATAGCTATAAATGGCTAAAAAGTCTGATGTTACATTCATTAACAAATTAACATTTATAATCATTGTTGTGGTATAAGAGGAACAGAACATTCCAGGATGTGCTGTTATAGGAAATTCATCAACTTCAGGGGGATAAGATTAACTCCATTTCATATTGTGCCACATCACACTGTAATTGATTAATTTCCTATAACAGCACACGGTGTCATGTTTTATTCCTTACTTAAATAGAACATTTGTAAATTATCCTGTGTCAGGAGTTACACGTTTGGGTGGTGATTTATTTTTCATAATGGGAAAGAATCTTGTGTTATCGAAAGTTCTTTTCAGAAGGTAAAACATTACCAAATCAGACCTCATTAAACCACCATTCATGTGTATTTTATGCGTTTCCTCTTGCTGTAAATTTGAACTGACACCCAACCTGTATTCAGCCTGCACTGTATTATTGTGAAGAACTGAAAACGTAGTTGAAAGTATAGTTGAGTTTTTCACTGGGAAAACAAAACAAAACCATTCTTCTTCCTGATTTTTCCCTGTAGTACAGAAATAAAGAAATAGACTTAGAGAAGACAGACAAAGGCAGGATGCTTTAATATTCCCACTTTAAAGTCTATATTGGTTTAATATAACAACAAGTATGTAAAAACACCTGAATGTAGCTGTGAATATACTGTAAAATATTTGGGAAGAAAGATAAAACGTGTACAATCTGCATGCGAATGCTCTTATCACTTGTTCGTCTAGCATTTGCAGTAGCTAGTTAGTAATGTTGTGAGTGCCACATATGGCTGTAGACTCCTGACAGTCCACATTTACTCTGAGGTGAACATACTCCTACTCTTAGATATGTGACAAATACAGTGTTAGCTAAGGGCTGTACTGCTGACTGTGGTACTATCTCCTACTGTAGCTCACACGAATGATGTATACACTAAACGGATGTGGAATCTCACAGGTCTGACTGTGTATTTTTCACTATTTTACAATATACAATGAGAAATGCAACTCAAAACAGTATATGGTCAGTGAACCTGGGACAGAAACTGACACGTCCACAACGGTTGGGCAAAACTGGATGGAAAAGAGGGAGAGTGATGGAAAAAAAATGCTGCTGTAAATTATTTGTTTTGGCATGTATTTCAGTGTTCTAATAAATGTCTCTTGTAAGAACTTGCTCTGAAGAGGTGTGCTGCTATGTTCTTGTTTCCGATTGATACTGGCCCACTTCCTCTGCAGCATTTTTATATTCATTCAACAGATGAATAAATTTATCCACTACTAGGAACATATCCGAGGATGGATGGCATGAAGGTAAAGGCTAGGGTTTAATGAACAGATTAAGCATGCTGTTAATCTGGACAATAGTTCCTTAAAGGATGTGGTACTGAAACTGAAAGTAACCTAATTAGGATATATACGTCAGTAGTCAATAGAAAGTTCCACGGCTTTCACAGGTTCTTAAGTTACATTTCCATGTGCAGTTCATGCCTCTGAGGTTACCAGGGTTTCTTGTGTTGAGCTCTGGTACAGGAGTTTTTCAGTTGTGTCTAGACCACTAGCTATAAACACAAGCATTTTCCATTAAGCCTGAAAAAAAAAAAAAATAGGAGAATAGAAAATGTGCACTGAAGCGAATTGCATTTTACCACCTTTGCTGTCAGTTGCAATAGGATTTAGCATAAATGCAAGACACAGTTGTAAACATATAGTACATTTAAGACTAATAATAAACAAATGAACAGTGTGCAGAGATTCAAATAAACATTTAATCTAATAATAGTGGTCTATAAGATTGACTGTTCATGAACAGAATATGAAAAGTCATAATCCTATTCATGATAATCACATTTAATCGTGATATCAGTTCAAATTTCTCAGTTTAGTATCATGGATAACACCCAACTTTATTGGATGATAGTTTATAAAATAGCATTTGTTACAGTACAGCCTGCATGTTGAACTAGATGTAGCATAATATTTTGTAGCACCAGCAACAGGAAGAGTGAAGTTTATGCAGGAATAAAAATATAGAAATGGCTGAACTGGTCATTAAAGAACAATGATTCTTTTTTATATTCTTTGCAAACAGAGTAAACTGGTCATCCAAATTAATGTTACAAAATTGCTTGCTCAGATTGATATCTGGGGAAGCTGGAGGCCAAGTCTTGTGATGTTTCTCAAACCATTCCTGAACAATTTTTTGGAGTGTGGCAGGGCTCATTATCATGTTGAAAGATTCTGACTGGTCTTGTGTCATGGTCTTGTGTCTTGTGTCTTGTGTCTGGTCTTGTGTCATGCACTGCGTGTTTTGACACCTTTCTATCATAGCCAGCATTAACTTTATCAGCAATTTGTGCTACAGTAGCTCTTCTCTGGGATCGGACCAGACGGGCTAGCCTTCGCTCCCCATTCACATCAATGACCCATGGGTACCTATGACCCTGTTGCCAGTTCACCGGTTGTCCTTCCTTGGATCACTTTTGGCAGTTACTAACCACCATGTACAAGGAACACCCCACAAGACCTGAAATTTTGGAGATGCTCTGACCCAGTCATCTAGCCATCACAATTTGGCTCTTGTCAAAGTTGCTCAGATCCTTTTGCTTGCCCATTTTTCCTGCTTTCAACGCATCAACTTTGAGAACTGACTGCTCATTTGCTGCATAATATATCCCACCCCTTGGTATGTACCACTGTAATGAGACAATCAATGTTATTCACTTTGCCTGTCAATGTTAACACTGATCAGTGTTCATCTAAGGCACATGTGTCAAACTCAAGGCCCACAGGCCAAATGTGGCCCGCCACGTCATTTTATCTGGCCTGCGAGAACGTGATAGGTGCATGATTGTCTTAACATACATTTTTGCTGTTCTCATTCCCAACTCGTAAAATACCGACGATTTGTCATGCCCCTAGGCGTCTGATATATCGCAGTGATCGGGTTATTATTGGAGTGAATGGACGGCTGTAGCCTCTGCTCTGAGCGTCTCTTACCGTCGCGGACGGGTTTACATTGGAGTCAATTGAGAACCCAGACCGTTTCATACAGACGTGGAAGGGTCCCTTTTGCGTCAGTATCAGACGCCTAGGGGCGTGACAAATCATTGGTGGTCGAGGATTATGGGTAGTGTAGGCCTTTCCACTATCCAAAACATACGAATAAAACTTTATTTCTCAGAATCGAAGGAGAAAAAAATCATACTGAGGGCCACATAAAATACATCTGCAGCAAAGTCACGTCAAGGCAATTTGGAATTGAGAAATCTCCACAAATTAACCTCAACATGTCCAAGAAGAGAAAAACTGATGCACAAGGAAGGCAGTTTCACGAACGATGGGAGAACGAATACATGTTTGTACTTCAAGGTGAAAAACCAGTATGTCTTTTGTGTTATGAGGCGGTGTCAGTCGTGAAAGAGTACAATCTACGTCGGCATTTTGACACCAAACACGGAGCTAAGTATGGTAAATTTAGCCTCCAAGAAAAACAAAGAATTGCAGCAGAATTAAAAGGCAAACTGCAGTCGCAGCAGAATGTGCTCACAAAAGCTACAGCCAAAAATGATGCAGCAGTGGAAGCAAGTTTTATTGTAGCTGAAGAAATCGCCCGAGCTTTCAAAGTCTTTTTCAGAGGGTGCATTTTTGAAGCAGTGCATGCTAAAGGTATGTGAGCAGGTGTGTCCCAACCAGATACAGACTTTTCAAAATGTCAGTTTGTCAAGAAACACCATCACGGACCGAGTTAAAGAATTAGCAGGAAATTTAGCAACACAGCTGGCCGAAGAGACAGGCAGCTGTCTAGCTTTTTCATTAGCTGTGGATGAAAGCACAGACAACATGGATACAGCACATCTATCCATTTTTATTAGAGGCGTGAAGCCAGACCTCTCTGTTACTGAGGAGCTCTTGGATGTAGCTGCCATGCATAGGACCACAACGGGCCGGGACATTTTTGATGCAGTGGAGAAGTCCGTAAGTAAAAATAAATTGCCGTCTGAAAAGTTGGTTACATAACTTCTTCTTTTTTTTTTTTTTTTACATCCCTTTAACATTAAGTTGAATACATAATAAATACAGTAACAGTTATTTAACAATATAATAATGTGTAGTTTAATTTATTTTAAATTACATTGCATTTTGTTACATTCATACTGTTAATGTGGCCCATCGAGGGCAACCATTATGCTGATGTGGCCCTCGGTGAAAATGAGTTTAACACCCCTGATCTAAGGTCTGAATACTGATGTGCACACTTTTGGTGCTAACTGCTCACTATGCTTTTAAGTCAAATCTGAATATAGCCCAAAGTGAACAATATCATCATTTGCAGAGATGGATCAAAGCAATTCAGTTTCTTAAAAAGGGCTTGCTTTGAAATTGTGTCATGTTTTAATCCACTTTACATAATGAATTCATTTAATCGTCCTCAGTAAACTTGAACTGTGAACCCTGGAGGACCTGTTGAGTCGCCAACACTACCCTCTGCACCACCATAGCATTTTATATAAGTCCTAATAAATTTGATTGGTCTAAAATATTACAGTTTGGGTAGGCTCTATGGTGTCAGTAGAGAGAGAAAAAAGTAAATCTTTATTAACAATCATTTTTAATGCAACATCACTATGGGAAGATGGACTTTAGTGCTTGGACCCCTAATAAAAAGTAAGAGCAAAAAGGAGCATTTAGAGCATATAAGTGTATTAGCATTGGATGATCGAGTGTGCTCAGACAAACAGGGTCTTGAGATGCTTCTATAAGATTTCAAGAGGTTCTACAAGACAAATGGATATAGGTAACTCTTTCCACCATGGATGATCTATGTAGGAGGTAACAATGGTAACTTCAAAGAATGTTTCTTCGAAACTATAGTGGAGCAGTGCAGCATAAGGTCCTCTGAGTAAATGTATGGAGGTAGGTGTTATTTCAACAAGAGCCCTAAAGGCAAGCGTTTAATAGTGCAAGGTTAAGAGAGGTGTAACGTATGTTTTTGGGCTGGTTGAGAACCAGACCAGCTGCTGCATTTTCAACCATCTGTTTATGATCGAAGGTCAGCCAGGAAGTCACAGTAGTCCATTCAGGAAATGATGAAACCCTGGATTAGGACTTGAGTTAGATGTGTTAGTGTAGAATGCTTGCCTGCTTTAGCTTTAAAAGAAAGATCCACCCTGAACAACTTGCATATTATTCTTTATAATTAAATGTAATTTTCAATGGCATCCAGGATTTTTTTTTTTTTTGTAATTAAGTTCTGCATTGATGTTTTCAGTTTAAACTTCTTTCAGGAACACATTACTTGATTTTCACTTTGGCTTACAGTATCCTACATTACCTACAATCCTGTTCTACCTGCTGATAGTGGTGCCAGTGGAAATTAGCTCTTGGTTCATGTCTACCTAAAGGAAGTGATGAAGCACCACTTTAGTCCTTTAGTCTGTCCAGCTCTCTCATGTCCTCATCTGTACATGCTAAAGTGTCAACTTTCATGGTAAGCCTTTAATGCCATAGCACTTGTCATCTTATACATTGCTAATTAGCCAAATTAAGTCTCTGCAATAACTCAGCATAACTACACCATATAGCTGAATTGCATTCTGGAACTTTGAGTCCAACATTTGCTCTGTTCACTATTTTTACATTATATGATGTTGAATGTTTCTGGAAAATGGGGAGTAAGGAAAAAAGCTCTTGCTTGCTTTCTCCTCTTAAGTGCCATTGTAACTGCATTAGTCACACAGTGTCAGATCAAAACAAACCCTATATTTCAGTGTGGATTTTTTCCTTGGAGTCTGATTCCATAGAGTAATATATTAAGTACAGCTCTGTTTGCATTTTAGCATTATATAAAGTTTAAATAACTTCATATGGATCAATCATTTCAATACTATTTTATAATTGCTGTGTAAACTTTTTTTTATTTCTATTACCCAAGATTTGCATGCATCTAATTGTATACACAAGATACAAATTTTTAAGAATGAGACAAGCCTGCTATCTGGTGGCGAAGTATGTTATCACATGTCTTCTAAAATATTGCGAGTGTTTGCTCGCCCCCTGTAGTTGGATCCAAGCATATCAACTCTAAATGAGACCCATTTTGACTTTACTGTAGTCAAAACTGTGAGTAACAACGATTTTATACAGCAATTGCATTTAATTACACTGGGTATGATGGAGTCCTGGAGAGAAGTATTAAATATAACTAAATGTGTGTTCTTATTATAGAAGCAAACACCTCAACATGTATATTTATGGCACACATCTGTGAACCCAAAGCATTTAATGAAGTAACCTGTTAAGTGACCTCTGACTTGGAGAAGTTTCACTGGTGCTCCATAAATATGCCTTCCTCTGAAATGGTGTATTAATAGGGAACCCTGCACATTATTTACAATTAACTTATACAAAAGAAAAAAAAAAAAAAAAAAAAAAAGCAATATACAGTTGAGGTCATAAGTTTGCATACACCATGCAACATCTGCGAAATGTAATTATTATTATTTTTTTTTAATAAGTGGGATCATAAAAATTGCATTTAGTTGTTTTTTTTTATTTATTTATTTAGTTCTGCCCTGAATAAGCTATTTCACATAACAGATGTTTACATATAGCCCACAAGACACAATAATAACTGAATTTACACAAATGAACCAGTTCAAAAGGTTACATATGCTTGATTCTTAATACTGCATGGTGTTACCTGGATGATCAGCGACTGTTTTTATGTTTTGTGATAGTTGTTCATGAGTCCCTTGTTTGTCTGGAGCACTTAAACTGTTCACTGTTCTTCAGAAAAGGTCCTGCACATTCTTTGCTTTTCCAGCATCTCCAGAAAATGAACCCCTTTCCAACAGTGACTATATGATGTTGAGATCCATCTTTTCACACTGAGGACAACTGAGGGATTCATACACAACTATTACAAAAGGTGCAAAAATTCACTGATTCTCAAGAAGGCAGCACACTATATTAAGAGACAAGGGATGTAAACTTTTGAACAGGATGATCAGTGTAAATTGTTATTTATTTTGTCTTCTGGTTAACATGTAAATATCCTATGGAGCTTCTGAAGGACAGTACTAAATAAAAAAGATCTTTAAACAAAATAATGTAAACAATGTATATAAACATATGACCTCAACTGTAAATTTCATCATACACCTAAGATACTAATGTAGAAACAGTTAAGCATGAGGTCTATCATCATTTAACAGCTGTTTATAGTTAGAGTTTTGAAACTGAGAATTATTAAATTTAGACTGCAACCAATCAGAAATTCACAATCATATTAAGAAATGTCTTATTAGTGTGATGAGTTGAAAGATCGATACTCCTTATACACTATATCCTTCATGTACATGTCTCTACACTGGTGATGTTGCCCTACATACTGGCTCATTGTCTTGAGCTTGTTGACATAGTTTTACTGGAAGGTGAAAGTGTGTGTAAGAGAGGACCTTGCTTATCATGGTTCAAAGGAAGCCTCACACTGTAATGGAAATGTTGCTCTATAGCATCTGTGGCATTCCTCTACTTCATACACAAGGCTACAGGCGACTGATGCAGAGACTCCAGAATGAAAAGCTTGGCACACACCAATCAGAGATAAAATTCTAACAATAAAGCATTCCTTTATCTCAGCCTTGATCCATGGTTGACTATAAACCATTATGCATATAGTGGATGGTAATACAATAATAATAATAATAATAATAATAATAATAATAATAATAATAATAATAATAATGATACTACTACTAATAATAATAACAATAATAATACATTCTGTGCTGAGCATTGCCATATATCATTCAACAGATTATTGGTACATGCCTACATGGAGTGTTCAATTAATATACAAAATACATTTTTGATGTATTAAAATAATCTCAATCAATCTGTCTTTGTATGTCCAGACTGAAGAAAAGTGTCATTTCAGATCATCCTAGATGATAACTACTACTAGATAATACTAGATACTAGTACTATCTACTACTAGATACATCCTAGAAAGATAACTACTGCATGTGCTGCCCCCTGTGGGCTAAAATGAAATGATTTACAAATATTTCCTGGGATTTGCAATAAAAATATCACAAAACTGAGAAAGATTATGATATGCCATATTGAAGTTTAATTTTTTTTAACCTCTCTTCAGTTTTGTGATTCTTTATTAGCACATATGGAAACATTTCATTATAGGAGGTCATATATTATATGAATTCATAGTCATTAAGTGAGACTGTAAGTAATGAATAGAGCAGTTATTTGGCATTATTACCATCTTGTTAGTACTTTATTTAGTGTTCCCATATTCCCCTATATGTATAGGCTAATTAACGATTGCTTGTACTTGCGATCTATACAAGACATACAAAAATTAATACTGCATAAATGACTTCTCCTAATCATATGTGTTCAGGAAAAAAGCTACATTTTAAAGTGCAAATCCCAAAGTACTGAATAGATACTGTGTGTCAGATAAAAAATACCTGATGGGTTTTAGGTATCAAAGATGATTTTAACAAAAAATAAGTAAACACATAAATAAACTGCTGGAGTGTAAACAGAAAATTCAGATATAGGTATTTCACTATCATATGTGTGTTTCTCATAGAGTTAAACAATGTGCATGGCAGGGTTGCTAGGAGAAAGCCACTGCTCTCCAAAAAGAACATTGCTGCTCATCTGCAGTTTGCTAAAAAATCATGTAGACAAGCCAGAATACTATTGGAAAAATGTTTTGTAGATGGAGGAGACCAAAATAGAACTTTTTGGTTTAAATGAAGCTTTAGGTTTGGACAAATGGAAACATTGCATTCCAGCATAAGAACCTTAACCCATTGGTGAGACCTGGTGGTGGAAGTATTATGGTTTGGGCCTGTTTTGCTGCATCTGGGCCAGGACGCCTTGCCATCATTGATGGAACAATGAATTCTGAATTATACGAGTGAATTCTAAAGGAAAATATCAGGACATCTATCCAGGAACTGAATCTCAAGAGAAAGTGGGTCATGCTTAAAGACAACAACCCTAAGCACACAAGTCATTCTACCAAAGAATGGTTAAGGAATGTTTTGGAATGGCCAAGTCAAAGTCCTGACCTTAATCCAATAGAAATGTTGTGGAAGGACCTGAAGCAAGCAGTTCATGTGAAGAAACCCACCAACATCCCAGAGTTGAAGCTGTTCTGTACTGAGGAATGGGCTAAAATTCCTTCAAGCCGATGTGCAGGACTGATCAACACTTACCGGAAACATTTAGTTGCAGTTATTTCTGCACAAGGGGGTCACACCAGATTCTGAAAGCAAACTTTTGACACTCACAGATATGTAATATTGGATCATTTTCTTCAATAAGTAAATGACCAAGTACAATATTTTTGTATCATTTATTTAATTGCGTTCTCTTTATCCACTTTCAGGACTTACTTTTAGGAATCTGATGATGTTTTATGTTTTGTTTATGTGGAAATATAGAAAATTCACAAACTTTCAAGCACCACTGCACAGTTTCATTCCAAATTATTCAACCCCCATTGCAAATCAGGTTTATTGTCAAAATTCACAGACTTTCGGCTGTTTGATGAATGAACAAATCAAACAAAAGCAATTGAAATAGTTAAATACAACGAATGCTTCAAGTGGTTTCCCCAAATTCAACTGAAAATGCAACTTATAATGATTTCTCCAGTTTCAAAATTATTCAACCCCTTCATGGCGAGCATCTTTAGTACTTAGTAGAGCACCCTTTTGCTGTTATGACCTGCTGCAAACAAGATGCTTAACCAGACACCAGCTTCCTGAGGAATCTTAGCCCATTCCTCATGAACAATGGCCTCCAGTTCAGTAATATTCTTAGGTTTGCATTCTGCAACCGCCTTCTTCAAATCCCACCAGAGATTTTGTATGGGGTGAGAAAGGGTAAGTCAGGTGAGTGTTTTGGCCCTGTAGAATTTTCCAGGACTGCAACCAAGCCTTGGTGGAATTTGAGGAATTTGATTTGTTCATTGCAAACAGCTGAAAGTCTGAAAATTTTGACAATAAACCTGATTGGCAATGGGGGTTGAATAATTTTGATTGTACCTGTATCTACTGTATTGAATGCACACTTAGCAATGACTTCATGTTTAATATGTGATATCCATTACTGAAGTGTTACCAGAGATATGTTGTGTTTTGTAGTAATGTAGACAGGAGGAGAGACAGATGTAATTGATATAAATGATCTAATCCAAAGTTATGCTATCCATTATTTGAGACCGTTTTGAAGATCCCATATGTCTATCTAAGACTGTGATCATGTGAGAGTCCAGACATTCAGAAGTGTGAACTATGTTACACAGGCATGTGCTGAACATCTGTAGATCTGTAGACACACATTCACACACATACACACAGAGTGATTTACATTCTGAGCACTGCATCCAGGTTCAGAGATCAGGCCCTCTTGTCCAATGATATGGGTGTGGAGAAGCTCAATGAGGCAGTGCGGTGACTGCTGATCAGTGAGGATAGCAGGGTTCACTGATGCATGAGAGAGACAGCGAGAGAATCTCATTGGTGGTGAGTGAGTGTTTTTGTGGCATGGGTGAAAAGTTGAGTTATACACCTACGTGAACTCTGACATGTTTCTCACAATCTTCACATTCTTACTCAAATACCATTTAAAGTTTCACAGCTTTTACTGTGGGGGTGTTTTTTTTTGTCAGTTAAAAGAAGCATAAATAAATTAACAAAGGTTCACAAAGTTACCTTCAATTGTACCTCCACGACCTACATCAATTTTCATTTTGCCTTCATTCCACAAAGATGACTGCTGAGCTCTGATTGCAATCCACCTCAATTTTACATACAAATTCACCTCATATATAAATACTCAGCAAAAAAAGAAACAACACTCTTTCATGAGACTGTATTTTAAAATCCAAATTAGTTTTACAGATCTTTATTGGAAAGGGTTTAAATAGTGTTTTTCATGCTTGTTCAATGAACCATAAACAATTATTGCACATGCACCTGTGGAACAGTCCTTAAGAGACTAACAGTTTACAGGTGGTAGGCAATTAAGATCACAGTTACAATAACTTAGTACACTAAAGAGACCTTTCTACTGACTCTGAAAAACACCAGAAGAAACATATCTAGGGTTCCTGCTCACCTGCGTGAACATGCCAAAGGCTTGCTGCAGGGATATATGAGGATTGCAGATGTGGCCAGAGCAATAAACTGCAATGTCCGTAACATAAGATGCCTAAGACAGTGCTACAGGGAGACAGGAGGGACAGCTGATTGTCCTTGCAGTGGAAAATTACACGTAACCATGTGTCCCCGCCAGACATGATCGAGAACCTACAAATGCTTTGGTGGAAGAGTGGAGTAACATCTCACAGCAAGAACTGACAAATCTGGTGCAGTCCATGAGGATGAGA
>JANDJT010000179.1:26088693-26124970 GCA_024331685.1 Stegophilus panzeri
ATTTCAGATGGACTTTAAGAATGCCTTTGACAAAAAGAAGAATGTATTGACATCATTCTCATGGCTGGATCGGAAAGATGTCACAAGGTTGCGATGGACTTTAACAGGAAACATGGCAAGCGCATCACACATGACACTGCCGCTAAACTAATTAACAAATTCAGAAAGACTGGAAGTATTGCGGACCATCGAGAAGTGGACGTCCACGAACATCCACTTGTGAAGGCACAACTGAGGCGGTGCTGGCAAACATAGTCCCTTATGTATGGAGACTTTTGGGACACCCTGTATTAGAGAAAATTAGCACACACACACAAAAACCTCATTTACATACAGTTTCCTCCCCAGCATTCCAGATGACATCATTCACAAAATTATTCTTAATAAATTGCACTTAACGCGCCCACTAAACATGAACAATTTGTCCGAATGTACACAGAAATGAACCTTATGATCTTAGTAAATCAGAGTCTGAGTGTAATGTCACAAATAAAATGTGATTAAGAAGTTAAATCCATTTTTCTGCAAGACTCAGACACCTCAAAGACATCTTTGTTCTGAAATGTGTATTGCTTTGTCATTCTTACAGTCTTTCTAATAACCTGACTGTGTGAAGAAGAGTGATTATACAGCACAGGTGGGAATCAGCGTTATTTAATAAGCCACATAGCATCAATCTGTATGGGTGATGGGGCTCTAGTGTGATATAACGGCCAGATAACACAAATCACTAGAGCTGTATAAGTTCCTCTAAACCATTCCACCATATGTAGCTCCCTCTCATCTGTATTCACCATCATGCTAATGCACACACACACACACACACACACACACACACAAAGTGATTCAGACCCAAAGCATGACATGCATTTTCATGATGAAGTCATGGTAAGCTAACTTATTTATAAAGCATTTTTGTCCATACTTGAGAAAAAGTTCTTAATGCATATCAAATAAATGCATGGACCAATATGCCATATACACATTCTTAAGTGCTACAAATTGTTTCATATTCTCTTACAGAAAAAGGGTTTCCACATAGATTCTTTGGATAGTGATTCTACTTTAATGCACACTGATAGGATTCCCCCAAAAGGATATGCAATATGAAAATTCTGAATATATTAAGAATGCCATATTACATACTATACTACCTTTACATAGATTGGTTACTTGTGTGTGCCTTCGTTAATACATTATTTATTTATTTATTTATTTATTTATTTATTTATTTTTACAATTTCTAACAAGCATTAGTCACTACCAAGTTCACTTTTTCAAAACTCTGAATACCACTACCTGTTCAAACATTAGTTCATTTCATGACCATAATGCACTTCAACTATCAAAACACCACTAACACATCTCTAAATAATGTATTTTATCAAAACACCAACCACTACTTCTCACTGATTCATTCATCTTTAGTAGAGATGCACCGATGAAAGGCAATTTTATCGTGTCGTATCGGCCGATAGTGTAAACATATCCAATGTTTAGGGCCGATTATATCTTGTCAATCAAAAGAGGGTGGGAAAACACATCGTTTTCATGCTGTGTGTAAAGAAGATGTCTCTTGTGTGGAATGATGACAAAACTGCAGTTTGTAAGCTCTGTAAGCTCTGCACTGCTAAAATTTTACATCGGAAGTGAGCAGCAGTCAAGCGGGAGTTTCTGAGTTTATTATTTTGCCGCGCTGCTCATTCTGAATTAAAGGGCCAGTACACCATTGAAAGATTTAAATGAAGATGAGTTGCCAAAAAAATATATATTGCACAGAAAAAATATATTTGTAGAGTACTATATTTCATATCCAGTTAATGTTAATATGAGTTAATATCATCAAAAAAAAGTTTATATTAGGCCTATATATTACCAGTTTGATGGTCGATGATGAAGTAGAAATGCTTTTTGTTTGTGGTGAGTGAATGTGAGACTATCAGGAGGTTTTGTAGAATTCAGTCAATGTTAATATGAATTAATAACATACAATAAGTTAAGAAATCTTACTTTAATTGTCAGAATTTTGTTAATGTGTTAATGTCACCATGGCATGCAGCACTACTTCTCTTTTAGCAAAAACACTAACGACTGGTGTCATCACAATACAAACACTGTATGATATGTATTGATAACATAGTATTTTTTTTTCTTTAGTTCATTTTGTATTGTAATTGTTGATTTTCCATTTTCCAGTTATTGGAGTAATTTTTTAACAACTTTCAATTACAAACAGATTGAAACGTCTAGAATAAAAAAGGGCCAGTCTGATGCAGGTTTTAATTCCAACCAAGCAGAAGCCACACCTGAGTCTATTTAAAGCCATGCTCAACTGATTAAACAGGTGGAATCAGGTGTGGCTCCTGCTTGATTGGAATGAAAACCTGCACCCACACTGGCCCTTTGCCGATAAGATTGGATACTCCTGAACTAGAGCAACTGGAGGAAATATACAAAAATACGAATAAAAAAACCCTTGATCATAAGGTTTACATCTCTTCTGAGTGGTTACAGTAAATAGTACTCAACAATGTCTAATGTAGTAAACAATGTCTAATGTTTACAAACTAATGTCATGTCAGCACCAGATTTTGTGCCAAAATCCAGCTACAAGAATGCCTTGTGGCCTACAAAAATGGCCACCATGGACTATGTTTCCCATCAGTCACACTCACTCACACACTCAGTCACCTGAATTTCAATCATGCACACCTGTTCCCAATCAAACCTGCACCTACTGTACATAAACAGACTATGGCTATTCAGTCTGTGAAGTATTGCTCAGTGCATTCTTGCCTAATTTACCTTTGTTGTTAATCTTGTTAGTCTGGTTTTGACTTTGTTTTGCTACCTTCTTTCATGATTTCTGGTTTTGCCTATTCTATGTAGTTCCCTTTCAAGGGAACTCAACATTGCGTGAGTTCTACTCTGTGGGAGGCACCCTCACGCATGACCGATATCTGAAACGTGCGTAACATCATGCCTATTTATAGGCCTGCCGTGATCAGGTGACGTGGCAATTAAGCGTATCGCGTGATATAAAAACAGCACCTGTGAACCGTGCCATCAGCTTTATTATCTTCAGCAAGACTGCATGTCAGTCATTTATGTAATGCTCACAAAAAGACTCTTAATTTCCTCTCTATCTTTTAAAAAAAAAACCTCTTTACTTTTCTTTCCCTTTAAAAAAAAGGAGAAAAGTATTAGTGAGAGAGAATTCAGGAAGTGTGATAGGCCTTGCTCCTGTTTCATCACAGGGGGGACAGACACACTTTCTGTGTGAAGTGTCTAGGGATGGAGCATGCCAGAGCAGACCTTGAGATGTCTGACTGTGCGCATTGTGAACGCCTTACCATTAGGCAGCTCCACTCGTGACTTGCTCTCTTCTCGGCCAAAAGGAGTTGGGTTTCAGAGCCTCGCGGATCTGGGTCTCAGGTCCTGGGGATCTCCTATGGATCTGGAAGAGGAGCTGGAGATGAGTGCTGCTCTATCTCTTGCTCTGTCTTCTGGGTCATTAAAAATTCCTCTCTGATTCCAAGGAGCCAGAAGGGTGTGCTAAAAACTGAGAGCAGCTCTCAAGCATATGAAGAGCTGCTTGAAGTGATTACTAAGGCTGGACAAGCTTTTTTCTCCCCAGTAAAAATAAATCTTTCTCACACTGCAGAAAGCTCCCCTTTTTGCCAGAAGTGCATGACAAAATATCACGCTTCTCGGGGAAAACCATGCATAAGCCGTATTTATAACCCAGCGATGACGGATTATTCGGCCACTGTGTGGAATGAACGACATGACTATTTAGCTATGCAGAAGGTGGAGGAGGCACTTGTGAGCTACCTCTCTCCATTGACGGCAGGTAATTTAGGGGGGCCGGCTTTGTCATCCAAGCCATGTAAGGCCATCGCGGCATTGGTGGGCAAGGCCTATGCGGTACTGGGTCTTGCTTGTGTGTCACTGCAGACAGTGGCAGTGTTGCAGGCCTACCAAGCAGACCTGCTGAGTGAGCTTGACATACGGTGGCATTCGGTCAATTCCTTCCCTGTTGTGTCGAGGGCCAGCGCTAGTGTGACGAAGGCACAAAAGGCTAGTGTGGTGGTCCGCCTCCCCCCACAGACAGCCAAGGGAACCGGGTGGCTACAATCGCAGCCTGCTACTAGGCCTGATCTGAGAATGGTCATAAAGGCCAAGCAGACAAAGGAGGAGCGGTCCTGAGGGGCCATGGAGGGATGTGTCAGGGGACATGAGGTTATTAGGGCGGTTAGCCCCCAGTACTACTGTAGGGCCTCCCCTAGCCAAGGCTGTCCCAAGTTTTCAGTGTTCTCTGGTCAGCTGTCCAGAGCTGTCACACGGCAATGAAAATCTGATGCTTTCCCTACAATAGAATGTGGAAAAGTTACGATCACTAAAAGACCATCTGGCAGCGTGGAAACTACTGCCAAATGTGTCTCCATGAGCTCTGTCTACCATAGAAAAGGGTTACCAGGTCCAGTTCAGAGCTCGTCCCCCCAGTTCAGAGGTGTGCTCACCACAGTAGTCAGCACAGAACAGAGCCTGATGTTAGTGCAGGAAGTAAGATCCTTCTTGGACAAAGGGGCCATAGAACATGTACCCCATTCCCTGAGGGAGAAAGGTTTTTACAGCTGTTATTTCCTGGTCCGCAAAAAATATGGGAGTATGCAGCCAATTTTAGATCTGCATCATCTGAACTGTACTCTTCGGACATAGTTCAAGATGCTGATGCCCAAACTTATCGTTCCACAGATTCAGTTTGAGGACTGGTTTGTGACAATAGATCTAAAAGGTGCATATTTCCACATAGAAATATCACTACCTTTATCCCCTCGCACCTTCACAAAGTGCATGGATGTCATTCTGGCTCTATTGCAACTCCGGGGCATCCGTGTACTAAACTACTTGGATGACTGGTTTATTCTAGCATGATGCAGGGAACTGGCGATTCAACATAGAGATGTTGTTCTCACCCACATGAAAAGCTTGAGGCACAGGTTGAACCTCAGGAAAGTATACTTTCTCCAGTGCAGAGGACAACTTTTCTAGGGGTTATATGGGATTCTACTCTGATGAGGGTGTTTCTATCCCCAACATGCGTAGGGTCAATTCTATCAACATTGAGCAAGATAAATCTTGGCATCCCCACCAGTCTCTATGAGAGACTGTTGGGACTTATGGCAGCAGCAGCCAACATCATACCGTTGGGCCTATTGCACAGGAGACTGTTTCAGTGATGGCTGAAAAGTTGGGGGTTTCGTCCGAGGATGAAACCTCTGAGAGTAATCGCCGTGTCACGCGGCGATGCCTACGTGCTCTGAGAATTTGGAGGTGTCCCCGGTTTCGAGCCTCAGGTCACACTCTAGGGGCGTCTCCTTATCGCAATACGGTAATGACAGATCCCCTTCCTCATGGGCTGGGGCACGGTCTTAGATGGCTGTACAGCTCACGGTCTCTGGAGCGGCCCTCATCTGGAGTGGCATATAAATCGCCTAGAAATGCGGGCCATATTTCTAGCACTGAAATTCTTTCTTCCTCAATTGAGAGGTCACCATGTGTTAGTTTTGACAGACAACACACATCGGTGGTCTCATATATCGACCACCAGGGAGGATTATGTTCACACCCCCTGTTCAGGCAGGTGCAATTAATTCTTCTCTGGGCAGAGGGAAAGTTTTTGTCAGTGAGTGCCATGTACATTCAGGGAACTGGAATGTGGGGGTAGACATCCTGCTGAGGAAGGGTCTGAGGCCCAGGGATTGGTGGCTCCATCCACAAGTGGTGGATTCCATATGGTGGAGGTACGGCCAAGCGGAAGTGGATGTGTTCGCCTCCGAGGAGACAACACACTGCTCACTGTGGTTTGCTCTCACTCTTCCCATACCACTGGAGCTGTACGCCATGGTGGACACATGGCCGAGGTCACATCTGTACATTTTCCCGTGATTGCTCTGCTCCCACAAGTTCTACCAAGAGTTCGCCAAGACTGTCTATGCCTGCTGCTAGTAGCACCTTATTGGCCAGCTCGAATATGGTTCTCAGTGATAATATACCTGCTGGACAGCACACCTTGGGAGATTGCTAACCGCAGGGATGTACTGTCCCAAGCCAGAGGGCTGATTTATCACCCTCGGCCGGAACTATGGAAACTGTGGGTCTGGCCCCTGAGGGGCACCAGCTCATAAATTCTGGTCTTGCAATTGAGGTTGTAGAGATCATGTTGAATGCTAGAGGAAATTGTATGTGCTCAAATGGCGACTTTTTGTGTCGTGGTGTGAGGAACATCAGCTAGACCCAGTGAACTGCACAATGGCTAAAGTCCTGGAGTTCTTACAAGGACATTTCTCAGCAAGGTTGGCTCCTTCTACATCAGGGTCTAAGTGGCCACCATTTTGGCCAGCCACACCCCTATTGATAGAGCCTCTGTGGGGCAACATCCACTAACTTCTGAAGACCACGCATACCTTCCTGAGACCTTTCTGTTGTCCTGGAAGGTCTGTCAGGTGCCCCATTTGAGCCCAGCCTCAGAGAGGCTTCTGACTCTAAAGGTAGCTCTTCGACTGGCCCTGGCATCTCTCAAGCGAGTAGGAGATCTACAAGCTCTCTCTGTTGCCCCTTCCTGCCTTTACTTTAACCCTGGATTAGCCAAGGCCTTCCTATATCCTAGGCCAGATTATATTCCTAAAGTGCCTACGTCTGCTGCCCAGCCAGTAGTGTTGCAGGCTTTCTGTCCTCCTATATTCCTCACACCAGAACAAGAGAAATTGCACCGACTGTGTCCAGTAAGGGCTCTCTGTACTTACGTCCACTGCTCCGGCCAGTGGTGTAAGTCAGAGCAGCTGCGAGTCTGCTTTGCTGGCGACAGTAGAGGTGATGCTGTGCTGAAGCAGCACATCTCTACTTGGATATTGGAAGCAATCTCTATCGCTTATGAGGCATGTGGTCTCGCTACGCCTTTGGGCATAAGGGCTCATACCACATACCAAAGGCTTTGTCCAAAGGGGTACCCTTACAGGATATGTGTGCTGCAACAGGGTGGTCTACATCACACACATTCATTCGATATTACAGCCTGGATATACATTCCACCCCAGGCTCGAGTGTCTTGCAGTGACCCTCAACCTCAGATCTTTTCATACAGGCCATACCCTCAGTATGATGGAGTGAGTATTGTCATTCCCGCAGCGTGGAGCTCACACAACATTGAGTTCCCTTTGAAAGGGAACGTCTTGGTTATGCATGTAACCCTGTTCTCTGGGAAGGGAACGAACATTGCATAGCTTGGGGCATGTCTGTGAATTGCGTCTTCGCTTCAGAATGTAGAGGCTGATAGGGTGGTTCAGAGGTACTGTTTTTCATGCGATGCTCTGTTATGTGATCACGGCAGGCCTATAAATAGGCATGATGTTACACAAGCTTCAGATACCGGTCACGCGTGAGGGTGCTTCCCACAGCGAGGAGCTCATGCAATGTCTTGTTCCCTTCTCAGGGAACAGGGTTACATGTGTGACCCAAACGTTTTCTGATTACTTGAATTTCTGCCTGTTTCTGACCTTGACTTTGCTTCACGTTTTGGAATGTTTGCCTGTTTTAAATAAACATTACCTGAAATTGCAACAATCTCTGCCACCTGAAAATGCTAAATTTTGTCCCAGATTGTTTCTTCTAGGCTCAAGCCTTCCAAAGATGAAATTAGGTACTCTGTATTCAGGATTTGTGCTATGATGTCCTTACACACATGACACTGCTGGTACTTCTCTGATCCAGAACATTCACTGTGCCCTTTAGGGTTTTCAAAGTTCAAAATACAGTTTCATACTTAGCTAACTATTATCTATTTGACATCCAGCTTCCTATCTATTTGGTTTAGAACTTGAATTCATTTTCAAACAAAGTGCATAAACATTAACAGATTGATTAACTTTGCTTGTGGTAGAAAATGACTCAAAACTGTATGCAAGGATTTTGAAGACTGCATGTGTTAATTTGCCAAACAAATAAAAAAATATTTACATTGGTAGTAATTAATGCGTGTTAGGCATAGTAGAAATTTAACTTGCATATTGCATTAAAGGCACATTCAGCTAAACAATCTTCATGAGTCATCGTTGGCTCAAGTACTGTAAGTGCCAAGTAAATTAAATATGTTTAAGAATATAACAGGCTCCGACAAGGTTCCTTAAACACTTTGGATTTTTAACAGTTTAATGTCCTATATGGGTGTTACTTGGAACTCATCTGTTGTGTGATTCTGTATAAGACCCTAAAGGTTCCTCAAAGGGGACGAATACATTAAAACAAGGTGCGTAGACTGAAACATGGCTGAGTATGTCATAAGAGACCTTATAGCTTGGCACTGGCTAGTGCCAGAATGAAACTATATTTCATAACTAAATTCAGTGCAGTTTGGACAAAATGACCAAACAATTTTACCTGCCAAAACATCATGAAGTTGAGTTTCCTGTCTCCTTGTGTTCCAGTTCAATTTAATGGCACCATGTTCTAAGCCTTAATCTAATTATAACCGACAGATTGTGAACACTTACCTGTCACCCGGCTCCCACTTACTACTGACCTGTCATTTTATGAAGTCATATCCCAGCATGGCCCAAGGTCTGCTAATGTGCGGGGCTATTTTTATTTCAGTGATTCAGTGAGGAAGTCAGAAAGGCCCTATGCTAGTGGCTGGCAGTTTCATTTGTGTGGTCACACACATGCCATGATAGGAGTTTAAAAATATTCCACACGGAATCATCATGACAACTGGAATTTTATGCCAAATGGTTCTGGACTTGGTATGTGGTCTGAGGTCATCATGGTAAAACTACAAAGAGCAACATTTGGCACTGCTGTTTTCAAAATGTTCGCAATTCATTGGGGAAAACAAAAACAACAAAACATTTTCCCCAGAGTTTTATGAAAGCCAAGTGTAAGAAAATATAGAAAATCAGTCCTTTAAAAAGGGGGTTCTAAGAGGGTTTTGGACAGTCAAATGTAATTTAGTTCCTAAAGAGGTTTCTCCTTGGAACATGCTCTGAAAGAGGAAGCCTCTGTTGTAGGGTTCTACATGAAAACTTTAAGGGTTCCCTCACAGGGATAGAAAAGCTGCTTAAGGTTGTTCATTTTGGGTTCTAGATTAAATGTTGTAAATTGGGTAAGTCCGAATAAGAGCATGTCCCAAATAAACTAATTAAAAAAAAAACAATCTTAGAATGTGGTGTAACTGGTTTACATAAATGAACAACCAGCAAGTTAATACTTCTTGGTATCAAAACTTTACAAACCTAGAGGTATGTGTACAGTGTGTGTTTGTGTGCTTGTCCTTACAGAAGTAATCTCAATCTACTTTCATGTTGATGGATAAACTGTCCTCTTCAAGTTATCAACAGGGTTTAGGCTGGACTCTAGTCCAGGATATTCAAAGCCATATAAAGTCATTTACTATGCTTTCCTTCAGCTGCTGTTTGGCTTCTTAGGGTTATTGTCATGTTGAAAGGTAAACTACAGTACTTTCTCACTTGCTGAGAGATGAAAAAAATTATGTTCTGCTTAGACCATTGATCCATGCTTTTGCAGAAAATGGGGTCGCATAAATAGAAATATTCTTCAAAGTGAGCTTGGAGTAAAACACATATTTTGTTCTGCCTATTAGCATTTTTTGATTATTTTCACCATTGTAACTACTACTGTATATTTGTAGTGGTCTCATAAATTTTGTGTAATCCAATGCCAACAGCAGCAGTCACGTGTTGAGATTTTAATTAAAAAAAATTCTGGAACTGGCACAACTTTATTGTTATTGTATCATAGGGTAACGTCTTGCCATTCAAAATAAGCCAGCTCTCATTTGGTGCTCATCCCTTTAATCTATTTAAGATGGCACCGATTTGGAAAGGCAGCTCCGTTATTAACTCCATACTGCTGAAAAGGCCAATTTTTAATCTGCTTTGTCAGCAGAACATTTAGCATCGCTGCTGATTGCACCCCTTTCATGGCATTGATATACACTACCACAGCCAAAGCTCCCATATTGCACCTCCCCACCCCACCCCCACCCTGCCCCACAAAAGCTTCTGTTCTCCTCAGGCACACTGCCAGTTTCCCAGCATACGAAATATTAAGAGATGGCTTATTCTTTTGATGACAATTTTTTTAAAAATCTGAAAATAAAGGTTATTCCATAGGCCACCGGTTGGCTGTATCAATCTTCATGAGAGGAATGTTCTGGAAAGGTGTGACCAATTTCTTCACCGTCTTCGCCAGCTGCTTTCAGACAGCCACTAGGCAGGTCACCATTGGGGATCCTCAGCATTCATGTGTGTGTTCGTGTGTATATATGTGCATGTTGGACATTCTTTTAACCCCACAGGATCTAGGGAAAACTCCCTTTAGTTGAGAGAGCTTGATATTTGTGTGTGCTGTGATGCATGAGTGAACACAAACACACCTGGATTCACTGTCAGACACACACACACACACACACATACACACAGTAAAAAACACATTCAGGAATCAAACATAGAACCTTTGTAAGACGTCTGTAAGACATAGATACTGTATTTGATTATTTAATTCTTTAGAACAACAGCGTATTAAGGGTAGATATGATGCACATAGAGATGAGACAAAGAACAGGATACATGCCTTAACAAAAAAAAAAAAAAAAAGACAAAAGACAGCTTATGACTCCAGGAAGTATCACATTTAGTCTAACAGTCTGCACATGGAAGAACATATTAAATCATGTTGAAATGTTAGGACTTAAATGTTAAATTCACAAACATGAGGACTTAAATGTTAAAAGCAGGAACAAATGACATGATCCTTGAGGCTCCCATTAAATAATTGCTGTTCAGTAGGAAATAATGACCTTTTGATTTTGTCTGTGGTATTTTATCACTGTAATTAAGCTATTGCTGTTAAGTAAAATGTTAAAAGGTGAATGACAGGTCGCTGGACCACTCATAACAAACTGCTTTTAGTGGTGATTCTTTCAAAGAAAATACCAGGCTGCTCATATTGATGATTTCCACACTTTCGCATATTCATCAACAGCGCTCATTATCCCAAGCATGAAATTATTTAATTGCAGGTAACAAAACAGACCACATGCACGTGACAGACATTCAGAATAACCCCTCCATCCTGTGACAGCATGTGGTTTTATTCAGGTTATCAGCAAACACTGTAAAAGATAGCATGTGTTTTAAATATAGGAACGTGGAACCAAAATATGATTGATATCAGGTGTTTTAGATTTGATGTTTCTCAGATACTTAGCACATGTGGCTTGAGGTATGTAATAGATGTGAACTTAAAGGCATCATTAGACCTATACATGTCATATACTGTATATCATGACTGTTCACAATAAGCTCTGAGTTACTGTTGTTATGTAAAAGATGCTTAGAAGAAGAAAAGAAGTACTTGTTGACCTAACAACATGTTGACCTACTATGTATCAGGTGTGGCTGGTGTAAATGGCAGTACTAAGCTCCCTTGTGTTTCAAAGATAAAAAAAGACCTTACTGTAAAATCTTGGTTTGTTTTTTAACATCCACGTCAGATAATTCACTGTTAACAAATGCCTTAAGGCGGATTGTTTTGGATTTGTTTTGCACCACCAGTGGTAGTAACAAAAATATACTGAATGGTAAGAATAAGTAAGGGTCAGGTTTATTTCTTTCTAACCCAGATTGGAGATTTATGCAGTTTACCAGTGACAGTCATGTCAGCTAACATAGTCATGTCTAACTGTAAGTTTAGTGGAGTTTTTTTTTTTGTTGTTGTTGTTTGTTTTTTGTTTTGTTTAAATATGAAAGAGTTACAACTTTTCGGTTTAGCATGTTTGGCATTTGGTGGAACCATGACATGAACTCAGTAGGACATGCTGAATCACAAACCATGAATGCAGAATCCTACCTGTCCTTACATGTGCAATAGTTTGTACCACATCATTCTTATGCTAGTGATGAAACCTTGTGAATAATGCATTTCTCAACATTAATACTTTCTTTGTGGATTATAGCCCTAATCTCATATTACAACCAGCCATCTTTTTTTGAAGGCATTTGAAGACCCTTTGCTGTTCTCTAAATCCATGCCTAAATAAAAGATTTTCTAAAGATCTCTCATCTATCTCTGCTATCATATACCACTTATCATTCTTCGGGTCACTTTGGCCAAGAACTACAGAAATCTCAGTTACGGTAAGTCAATGTTTATGCATAGCACTGTGATGGTTATCTAAGCAGTGATATGGACCACTTAGTACAAATTCTAACAACAGCATCTCATTGATTAAAAAGTGTTGAGGTTTAGATCTTGGATGCTCAAGGATTTGACACCCGATCAACAGCGTGTGAATCGGCTCTGCAAAAGGGCCTGCGGTGGCTAACAAGCTCTTCATTCAAATCGTCTAGACATACGAGAGCTGCCTCAGTCAGATGGGATTTAGGTGAAACTATTGCTTTTGCTAATCTCCCTCCCTCTACTGCGGTCCTACTGAGCAAGGCTTTGTTTCTCCATTGGGTGGAAAGTTGCACTTCATTCTGAGTGAAGTGTAGTGTGGAGGAAGTGCACAGGAGGCCCTTAAATCGCTCGGCCTGGTCAAACTTGGCATGAAAATGGATGATCCTGCACATCTACTCCCCCCAAGTGTTCTCCTCATGAGCCTGGTTTAACCCCAGTCAAATTGCCCAGCTGTGGGTGGCATGTTTTAAAACATTTGACATCCCATTAAATTAGGGAGTTGTTCAGCATGTGTGGTTTGGGTATTACACAGTAAAATCAGTGCTGATAATTAACTTCACCCATGTGTAAATGAACTGCTACAGGAAACATGAGTCTTACATGTGATCATCATGTTCAGTTAGTTGATTTTACTGTAGATATCTGATTATTGATGACCATTTTCATTACAGGACAGTTCATTACCCCCCTCAGGTGTAAACACAGCCACCTCATATGCTGGACCTTAACAAGCCAAACAAACACCTAACATCTGTAGAACTCAATAAACACTGTCTGTGTGGGTATGTGCACACTATGAACAGGGCCATATGACAGACAGCTGAGTAAACTGGAGGTGTGCACCGTACTGAGCAGGCAGAAAGCCGAGAAGCAGTCCATCAAAGAATGAACAGTGCTTTTGTTGAGAGTGAAGGGATGTAGACATCACAGCAGACCCCCCATCACTTCAGCCATCTCCACTCCCCAAGACCTCATCATGAATTGTGTGTTTCTCTCAGACAGCTTCCTCCTACTATACTGTGGTCTAGGTCTCTCAGCCTACCAAGGATGTTTTCATAGTATTAACATGAAAGAAAATATTTTCTCTGTTATACAGGAGCATGAAAGGACCAGCGCCAGACACAGCAAATTTAAACAAATCAGATATATTAACACTGAATCAAACAAAAAAAATCTTTTGCACTCAGGCATGTGCATGCTAGCAGTGGTTGTTTTTCATGGATGAAACATGAGACTGTCTGTCCTGAAATAGTTTAGAGGAATCTGAGGGACAGAAAGAAAAAGAGAGTCTGAGATGATTGATAGGTAATGAAAGATTGAAAGTTGACAGGGCAGAGACCTGGAGTTGGTATTATATTGGTGCACATTACAACTCAAGTTCAGACGGAGTAAAAAAAAATACACCTCATGAACAAATTGTCAGATATTGTAGGTACCCCAAGGTTAATTTAAAATAAATGTATGCTCAGATGTTCTATATGTACTGGACAAATACTTGAAATCTGTTCACAGTCAGTAAATCCCTGATAGACAAATCCCACCCACACTGATTGACTGGCAAGATATGGGCAAACTTTGAAAAAGTTTGCATCTTTTTAATATAATTGTTTACTTTGGTATGGAATTAAATTTGTGCCAAAAGTATTGAACGTAACCTTTCAAGAAATGAACAAATATATACAATGAGAAAGAAGAAAAACACTCTGAAACTGAAAATAGTGAACAGTGGCAAACATGTAAAATGGTCTTCAAATAAGCTGCATTCTTTGTCAAAAATGTTCTATACTTTGTTTTCACTAATCATGGTTTATGAATGCGCTGCCAGATTTTTCATTAATGCTTTCAAAGTTTTTGCTTACATTTCACAAGTTTACATTCACCATTCTGGCACAAACCTCTCATGTGGGTTGGACTTAACAGTGATTTACTCATTGGCTAGTGAGATTTGGATCGACAGCTCCCTGACATGGAAGTAGAGACTTTAGTGGTGCAAATTTTGGAGAATGTTCTGGATGTGGTTCTCTGTATAATTATAGTGTTTCTATTTTGTAGTGGAAATTAGTCAGTATATTAGTTCATAATTAATATTTGACTTTTGGGTAGTCTCATACAGTTATTTTTTTTAGATGAGCTCTCAGGAGCAGTACAGAGTCTCATCATCATCATCATCATTATCATCCTCCTTAGCTGGATATTTGAGCTGTCAATCCAAATCTCAATAGCCAATGAGATGAAATCACTGTTAAGCCCACCCACACAAGAGGTTTGTGCCAGAATGGTGAGCGTAAACTTGCGGAGAGTAAACAAAAGCATTAAAAGCGTAAATGAAAACTCTGGCATTCATAAACCATGATTAGCATTTATTTGAAGTCTTTTTTTTGCCACTGAGTTCATTGTTTTCAGTTTCAGTGTTTTTCTTCGTTCTCATTGTATATTTTTGTTCATTACTTGAAAAGTTACATTCAATACTTTTGCAACAATTTAATTCCATACTTTAAAAGTCCTCAGATTATGTCTCTGAGAAAAGGTACTTCTGAAAAGTGCTTTTTTGCAAACCACTGATAGTTGCAAATAAATAAATACATACATAAATAAATACAATAAATTAAACTAACAAAAAATAATAAACTACATGAAAAAAAAAATCATTTGTTTCAGTTTAGGATTTTGTAAAGGTCCCATCTGCCAGTACTTGAGAGTTAGTACAAAGGTACAACATGCAAAATGTCAACTTTATCAGTGAAGCCTTTTTCTACATAACAGTTATTTAAATGTTATAATACATTTACATTAAGTGTAATGTTTTAATACATTTTACATTCATATTCAAAACAATATAGTGTAATTTAATCACATTTATATGGAATGCAAAATACATACAGTATGCAGGACTATGTGCATGAAGTTCTATGAAAATTGGACATTGCATTCACAAGATATTGCTTATTCTGCAAATACTACCACAAATTGGTAATTGGTAAGCAAAAAGAAAATGGTCTGGCCCAACTTTTTATCAGAAAAAATGTGATCATTCAAGAGTAGTCAGAAGTAGCTCTTGTATATTATTCAGTATGCCTAAAAATACATAAAAAGAGCTTTAATGGTCCTTTGGGGCTTTTTTGTTCAACCAAAGCAAATTACAAGCAACATAAGTGAAATACAATACTGCACTACAGCGCCACCATCAGGCAAATGTAGGCTACTTACTTGAATGAGTAGCAGACGCATACTGTACATTTCTATCAAGTCTTATTGTCTTTGCTGTTCATCATATTTTATTGTTGCATTAGGAGAAGAAGAGATAGGAATCTTAAAAAAAACAGGCTCCTAGTCTGAAGTGACTGGACCCCTAATCTTAAGGAATGAATAGCATGCTGGCATTCCCATTCCCATTCTTATGTTAGGTATGTTCTTAATCAGGACACTGAAACAGATGCATAGAATTACAGATTTCACTGAACTCCGCTTCAAAGCATAAAATTTATTCTTGAAATTACACACAAATCAAACTGAATGTCTCATGTGACTAAAACAAATACTTTGACCATTCTGCACCTTCTAGACATTATGGAGGCTGGATCAAATGGTGATGTCTGACTGGTATAAACCAAAACAGAATTGTGCTTATGTTTTCCTTAGCCCTGGCACACCTTTTCATCTCATCTCTGTCTCACTGGCTGTGTGTCGATCTTCCAGCTGTAGATTGTAGGGTGCCTGTGTGTAGGATCACTGTTATTAGGGGAGAGGGGTAATGAAGGGTTAGGGTAGCAGACATCCTGCAGATGGGGATTAGGTTGCATTTGGCCTATTCGAGTACTTTGAATACAGACATAACAGCAGTCAAGCAATGTGGTTTGTAAAGATTTATAATACATGTATGTATATGCTGGGGAGAATTGCCTGACTTCATTCATAAATTATGCTGATCCTGTTCAAATTTAAGCCAAATGTATCTAACATCAGATTCAGGCCTCAGAAAAGAAATAAAAAATCAATTGCTTTGCCCTGAGCAGAACCAACAGTTTACAGTTTACATTCTTCTGTTGTGACCCAAACACAGTGTTGCTATACAAAAGGAAATACTGTTTAACTCAATTGGTTTTACATATGGTGTGTTCAAGCCTAACATAATAAAATAGAAGCATTACAAAGCTGTTAGACCAGGCAAATTAAACTTTCTATTCTGGAACAGTTAATAATTCTGTTTTTCAGTTGCAAAACACCCTTTGTTTCAAGCTTTTATTTTCATTTTTGAAACCGGTTTTAGTGACCTGATTAGATTCAGTTAATGTCTTACAGCTACATATTAATAAGTAACAACAACTTTATTTTTAGCTGTTATACCACAGCACTATTAAACTCACAATTCTGATTGGTCAGAAGGTATTGAAATTTCTGTAAGAGCAGCACTAACAATAGCACCAGTTTATTTTAATGCACTTGTTCTAAAGTGTTTTCATTTATATAGTAAGAACTTACACAGGGAATTGTATGTTGGAATCACCATGTTAAACAAACATGTGTTTGTTGATATAAGTTCTGTGAGGAGATGTTTATTTAGGATTTTTGGAAAGAGTAACAGTCAAGCTGTAATTTTAAGTTTTTTTGACACAGGATACTGGTTTCTTGACAACATGACAAGCTGCATTTTTTCTATTCTTTTCAAAAGAAAAAAGAGGCAGTTGAGAGAATGACTGTTTTTAGCTGCTATAACATGATAGTAACAGGAATTGACTTGGTTCACCAACATTCCGCAACATTAAATGCTATTATAAACATATAATAAAGTGCAATGTGTTGTAGTGGTATGAGAGTTCTGTTATTGTAAAATAATCAACTCTGGTTTCACTTCACACCACTGTTTTTGATCATTTTCCTATAACTGCAGACCCTGTCATATTTTATTCCATACTTAATACCTCTAACATCTAACATTTTACCAAAATGCAGTCAATTACTAGCACAGCTACAGTAAATTTTTCCTGACAGCTTGGAAAAGTTTGATTTTTCGCTCTAACACAACATGTTTTTCACAATCTTTTTTTAATATCATAGCCAGGTTAGTTAGATTATGGCCAGAATTACATCCAGTAATACAGTACATACAGTATGTAGGAATAATTTTTTCATCAAAAGTGAAATTTATAAAGATTTCTAAATCAGACTTGTCCCTTCATATTGCCTTTACTTAGTGAAAAAGAGAGAGGCAGTTGTATATGGGTTACACAAAGTGGTGGAGGATTACAGGTGTAGAAAATGAGTGATAGTTTTGCTACCCCGAGGAGGACAGATGCAGAGGTCTGGATCCTTTTGTCCTTCAGTCTATTATAAACATCCTTTGGACTGATGGGATCTTTTACCTACAGAAGCAGGTTACAGAGGCGATTGGTTATGCTTCTCTGAATGTTTATACATGGATTGAGAGCATGCCTGGGGTTTACAGAGTCTTACCAAAGATGTAAAGCCAGTAGTGCATTCATGAACAGCAGTGGAGAGACACATTAGTGCATTATTGAGTAAATATACTATATGATTTAGCCCTTTAAAATCTTTAAAGGCCTATTTTTACATTTTTAATCTCAAAGCATATTATTAAACAATTATTATGAATTATCCAGTTACTAACATTATTCAGTTACTGGAAAAAATTAGTAACTGGAAAAATATGTAGACTCTAGTTTGAGGAATGTAATTCTGGACCAGTCGGAGGACCCTGGAACGCAATTTTGAGAATATTTAAATGGGACGAGACATGACATCAGTTCCATAGGCAGAGAAGGTCTGTCAGTTTGCTAACTGAATTACCATGAGATCATATCACACTTCAATAACAATCCAATGTCATCACTTCAATAGCTCAGAAATAAGATATAATAGCTCAGTGCTGTTCTATCACCATAGCTTTCTGAGGTGACTGTTCTCCCATATGAAAACTGTATCAAATGACACTTCAATGACACTTAAAGGTGGTAGACTGAATTATTTCTCTGTGCTACATCTGTGGCCACATGCTGGTGGCTTGTGTTCTGTGTGTGTTTGACGAGCTGCTCCCTAAATGCTACTAATGCCTCGGGCACAGACTCTGCCTTTCAGAGATGAATCACCAAAAAGACAGAGAACAAAGATGTGAGAGGACTAGGCAGGACAAGAGCAAAAGGAGAAGAGAAGAAGAGAATTATATTGTACCAACTGAAATATCTTGAATTTATCTTGAAGTTATATAAAACAATTATTAAATTATTAAGCTTACTAATCTGACTACTTATTAAGCCTACTCCAAACATTTAGTTCTACAAAATACATGAAATTATTGTCCAATAGAAGAAGACAATTCCCAGATTTGAAAAAAAAGTCAAAGAAATAGGCTTAACAATCTTATACTTGTTTTATCATAATCTCATAAAGATAAAAAGAAAAGAAGAGAATTATACTGTACCCAACTAAAAATATCTTGAATATAGTCAAAGATCTATAATATTACTTATGAGATAACAATAAAACAATTCTAAGCCTATTTTAAGACATTTTAGGAATTTCAAGGTTGAAATTAGTCTTTTTCAATGAGAAAATAATTGATTAGTCTAAAAAAAAGCATGTAAAATCTATCGGTTAATGTTGCTCTTGAAATTAGTATTTTATTTAATAATCTCTCAAAGATAAACAGATCCAATGAACTGTATTAAATATATTCTCACTTGAATTTTTTTGTGGTTGTTTTCTTTTGTAAGCTTCACAGCTCCATGATCCAAGGTTGGATTCTGCCCTCAGGTTACTGTGTGGTTTCACACTCTGTGTGTGTGTGTGTGTGTGTGTGCACCTGGTGCCCTGCAATGGACTGGCATCAAATCCAGGCTGTCCTTGTGTCCAGCATTCCTGGAATAGAAGTGTATCCACTGTAATCCTGACCAGGAAGAACCAGTTGCCAATGACCAAATGAAAATAAATGCAATTTACAGAAGAGAAGAGAAGAAAAGCAAAGCGAAGAGAAGAGAAGTGAAGAGAAAAGAGAGTCAGTCTAATGAATATGGCATTGAGCAGCATAACAACAAGCAAAGTACCAGATGGAAGAGATGACTCTTTATGTGACCTCAATCCACCAGGGAACAGAAACTCTACAGTGCTGAAAGTTTGTTTGGCCCCTGAGCTGCAACACATTACTTTTAAGTGTTAATGTCTTGATGGGGCATCAGGCAAAAGAGCAATTTTTACAGTTCCAGAGTGGAATTCAGGTTCAGACTCGGGCTATGCCATTAAAGATGCTTTTTTATTGACAGAAGAAGATGACAGGGTTCCTCTCTCCGTACTGTTAAGCCAAATACCAACATATTGGGTGGCCATGTTTGACTGTCTAGAAGTGGATGTAGGGATGGAAAAAGTGAAAAAGTATTAGCACTGTATAACAGAAAGACAGAAAGTATGGCAAAGAAAATAACACACATGAGGAACAGGTGACAGATGAAGTATTGAAGTATGGGTGAGGAGGGGAAAGCAGCTTAAAGAAAATGACTGAATAGAGTAACAGAGGGAGGAAGGAAAGAGAGAGGGGTGGGGGTTGGCTGGAGTCCATGTTAGCAGCAGGGGAGTGGAGCAGTCAGTAGGGGAGGATCACCGAGTGGCACGTGGAGAGGCAGTATTTCATCGAGCTGGAAGAGATACAGAGCTGCGGAGGAGGAGAGAGAAAAGAGAGAAGGTGGAGGCAAAAGACAAGCCTCCTTCTCCTTAGCAAGACAAGTGAGCAGTGCACCTCGAGCACGCCAAAATCAGCACAACCCTTGACTGACACACACTCGTGCGTGCACACCCACACCCAACACGTTTAAGGTTGTGGAATGCGCCTGCTGTGGTTGAGACTGACAGGGCAAGCAGCCAGTATTGAGTCACAGCACTGCGCTTTCTTCTATTCTAACGCCGGCTGCACCCTGGAAACACACACAGAAAGCTTTGCACATTCAAAACACATCTGAATGCTACGGACATAACACAGATACCTCCACACCCAAGGATTAATGAGTGATGCACCAGTGACTGCATGAAAACTGGAACCGGGGCTATCATCTCTGAGCTGGATGATGGATGCTACTTGTCCTGGATGGTAGAAACTGAGGGACATTTGAACAGGATTGTGTATACAGTGTGTGAGTGTCAGGATGGCAGTACGGTTCTGGACCCTTGTACTTTGTGTGGCACTGTGGAAAGAGTCTTTTGCACATGGAGCGAAGAACAACTATCCGAGACTACGGCTGTCCCATAAAGGTAAGGAGGCAACAGGTGTATATGTGTGTGTGT
This sequence comes from Stegophilus panzeri, assembly GCA_024331685.1. Lineage (NCBI taxonomy): Eukaryota > Metazoa > Chordata > Actinopteri > Siluriformes > Trichomycteridae > Stegophilus > Stegophilus panzeri. The sequence goes on from JANDJT010000179.1 coordinate 26,109,238, forward strand.
GTGTGTGTGTGTGTGTTTATATATATATATATATATATGGTCATAACATTATATTATTATATGATAAACATTAACTAGCATGAACTATAACTGCTTATTTGGATTAGGGCATCATCCCATGTGAGTGTGTCCCTGGTTGAGGGGTCTATGAGGTCTATGATGCGAGTGAGTGGGTTTTAATGCATGGCTTCAGCTTTTCTTTATGCAGGCTGAACAGATTAACAGGGTGCATAATTTACAAGGCTTTTCTAACATCCTGTCAGTCCACATTTCTCAGATAGTCCCTCATTAGACTCATTAAATCTAGAGTAACCTACACCTCACAAAAGAATGAGCTACATTAATTAAAAGGTTACAAACTGTAGATACTATCACTTCAGACAATAATAGTTTGTAGCCTTCCAGATCTCTTGTATGTCATTACTTATATAGTGTTTGTACTTTGTTGCATTGCCTTATACTTTGTTCTTTTCAGGAATCTAATATAGGCCAAGTATATTGTGCTATATTGTATGGCATATTTTGGCATGACATTGATATGAGACTGATATATAGCCACTGATTTGAAATTGACCGTTATAAAAGTTGCCCTTATAAAAATTGTTTACTGGTTTACTGGTTAATTTTAAATTCTATAGTATGATTGGCCATGGCTATGTTAATATTCACAGGATCATTTTCGACCATGCAATTTGTCTGACTTTTATAGTGGTTTTTATTACATGCCCTAAGTATTCAATAAACAGCAGCTTTAAACTTATTTTAGCCAAGAATTAACATGTGAAAGAAATGAATAAAAGTATAATGTAAGTCAAATAATACTGCATATGCTGTATGTACATGAATGTTGAAATATATGTGCAATCCTTATATCAGATTTCTGAAGTGTTATACAATATCCCAGTTCTATCATATTAATGTGACAATAAAGAATCGTGAATATAAAATCTTGAATCTTAAATAATAAGCAAGAAGCAAAGAAAAAAAACTATATAAATTGCAATATGTGAATTTTCTCTTCAAATCGGGTATAATCACATTACATGACATCAATATTACTCCTAATTTCCATATTATAAATCTTAATCCAGTGTTTATTTTAATATGATGCTACTTTCCTTCCTGAATATTTCTCAATCAAATCTGAATCATTTATACATAGCCTCTTTAACTCCCTTAAAAAGTCAAGTCCTGTCCTTTATTGTTGTTTTTGCTCTATGGTATGGTGGTTGAGTTTCTACAATGTGGCTTTCTTTAAACTCTAGAGCTTCAGTCATGGAGCATTGGCCACTTGCTTTGTTATGCTGGTGTCTATCTTTGGTGTTTATAGTATAAGATGAGGGCACTCTTTGTAGATAGCTTCATAGCCTACCATTAGGGAATCCTCTGTGTGTGTGTAACTCCCACACTTTGATCGCTTAGCTGTGGAAAAAATGTTGTATAAAAATCCACACTGCAAAAATGATCATGGCTGAGACAATGTGTGGACTGTAGATACTTGGTAAATCTTTTTTTGTTTGTTGGTTTTTTTGTTTTCATAAATCATTTGTGCACTGAAAATTGGAAGCCTTTCTGAGGTCTGGTCTGCTCTTTTACAATATGGTGGATGATAACATGATGAAACACTAGAATTAAATAACTATGAGTCACAGCTAGATGATTGACATTTTCAAAAGAAAGCTTTTTTTCCCACCTACTCCAAAGATACTACTCTCTTTATATCTCTTACCTCCATTTGACTCCCTTTTATCAGCATTCGACACCAACACTCTCTTTCTCTCTATGCAAAACAGTCCATCTTTTACTGTTTACTTCACACTCCATTTCTCACCCGTTCCATTGCTCTGCTCTCTGCATGCCTGAACTGATAAATCGTGCTTCGCCAAAGCAAGGAAGTGTGTTCAACGAGCATCCTATCATTACAGCATGAAAAACATTTGGCTTTTAAAGAGGTTGTCAATCTGTTGCCAGTGCGAGTTGCCAAATTTCTTCGGCATGCACTGAGGGATTCACAGACCTTGGAGGCAGATCCAGGAGGGAGCCGTGTGGTTAGATTTCATGGGTTTCACCCTTGAGATATTAATATGTCTTAAATTATAGTCTGATTGAAAACTGGGAGGTAATTTCAGTCACCTTTGCTGTAATCTGTCAGCAGCTGCAGAGTGCAAATTTAAGTGTTTGTTGTAAGAGACCTGACAAGAACCTGTGGCAGCATACCTTAGGGCCTAATTTAGATTAATTAGACGTTCTTACAGTGTCTCTATTTATTTAGTGCTGAGTGCTCTATTTATTTAGTGCTGAAGTTGTTATTTTACAACTTCCTCCACGTCTGATCTTTGATTGCAGTTCCATTTGCCATCTGATTGCTGTTTTTATGTTAAATGTAACTGGATAGCACCTTTCAGGGTACAGGTTGCTATATTAAATTCTCACAGATATTGTCTCTGTCAATTCCCTTAAAGAAAAAAAAAACAACATAGGCACAACTGCTGCAATTGCAATTAGTAAAGGATCCTAGTTAAGCCTTATAGGGTGTTGTCGTGAGATAAAAAATTACATGTTAAGGATAGGTTGAGCAATTTGGTTTCCTCAGAATAATCTTGGAGGTAATCTCATTTTGAGTTCTTTGGCCAAAAAAGAAAAGGCAAATTTGAAAACTTCTAAAATTGGTTTGGGTTTATGAGCTCGTAATAACTTTGGATTGGGCGAGGCTCTCAACAATCAAATGTCTTAATACAAGGAATTCACTGCTGAATCACCCTGATTAGATCAAAGCATGAACATATGGCAGGCTGGCTACAACTCTGTGGAATCCATTAAGGGAACATATCAAAAACAGAAGAAACCATAACCTTATTTACGATATCAAAATTGCCAATCCGCAAGAATTCACATAATAATGTGAACAGCTACCTCAGGTTAAGGGTTGGGTTAGTGTTTATTGGTTTCCCTGCACCATTATTTGTTGGAAACTGAACAAAATCTCTCTTACTTGTTCGATTTTGTAAAATGGTGCACTAATTAGTGTAGTATGAGACCAAAAACAGGCACAATCCTGCACAATGTGTTGATCAACAACTTAATTTCCTGTATCTATGATTAGAAAAGTTTTAAGTGTTTGGGTGAACTTGTCTGGGTGGATCACCACATTAGAAACTCAGTTGTAAACAATTTCAGATTAAATTAGTACAAACATAACTCTGAGGTTGGATATAACTACAGGAGTTGAGCAGCCGCTGTAATGTTTTGGGTTAACACATGGTTTCTTCAAAGATTAGAAAGTTCCGCCTAAAGACAAACCATCCAATTTTGAGGCATGGAAATCATGTGGCCCAAATCCTTCAAAGCATGTCAATGCTACATTCCTGGACTGACAGTCTTGCAGCTTGCATCTATACTCTGGTATTTTTTTGAGTATCATATCATGAGGTTGGATTCCTTTCAGACTACTGATTTCATTTCAACCATGCCCTCTTCCACCACACTAATGGGGGGATTGGTGTATGGTTAAATCTCCAAGAGCTGTACATTTATCCAAAAGCAAAATTAGTTTAAATATTTTCCAAACATTATTTCAAAACACTTCCACCTGGTTGTGCAGAGTGGGACTCTGTTTTAAGTGATGTCACACTGTTATGACAGAGTTAGTGTTTCTTGCATTACCTTGTGTAAATAAATCTCTCTGGGTGTACCATGGCGTCATTGAAGATTTACTTTTCACAAAATTTAAACACTCAGCTGCCAAAAGTTCTCCAGAGCTTTCAGTGTGTGTTTGAGCTACTTAAGAGGAACCAGTTTCTTAACATGTATCGATAATAGTTACAATAGAGTTGACCTTCTGTGACAGTAAAAATGTTATTAAAAGTCAATTTTTTTTTAAATGTCATTTTTATAGTTGTGCATATAAAAGTCAGCATTTGATTTTGAATAAGAAAAAAGGATGGTTTAAAAGTTGCGCCCGTTTAAATAAAGCCTCAGCTTTCTAATAACTGGCTTATCAGCATTAATGGTGTGCTAAACTGAAAGATTGCCAGTGATTACCTTAGGTCAGTGTTATACCACCTGCTGCCAACGTACTAACACACAGCAAAATCCCCAGTGTTGAATTAACACCTATAGTGTTTAATTTACTCTTTCAGTGTTCATTTGTATCCAATTGGACATGAATAAACACTGGAGCTGTTAATTCATCACGGGAGATTTTACTGTACACCCTTCGTGTTATTTTACAGAACTTTTGGCAGTGGTGCAGATGGTAGCTCGTAGCACTAAGGTCTGTGCTTTGTTTTAAACCTGATAGCTTTAAACTGATAGTATAACAACCGAAAAGTCAGCTCAGGTTGCATGTAGGTTGAAGCCATAATTGCTAGCGTACCACTCCTGTCTGCGGTGTAATTTTAAACCAACCTTTAAGTCAAATAAAAGCCTATCTATGTTCCTGATGACTTTAAATGATTTTGCTCAGTCATTTACTTAAAAAGGCAGCAGATCTGGGAATCTTAGTTCATCAAAGACTGTGTGTTTTTAACTATGGTATATGTGGGGAAAGGCAACACCATAATCTATATCCATAGCTGTTCAGTAATTCAAATATCCATAAATGTATTCTGATTTAAATCCAAAATGAGCAGGGCCTAAACTGGATGAAGTCTTATTTATTTTTTTGGCTGACAGTTACTCAACCTCAATCAATCGAGTTCATAACTGGTCTACAACAAGAAACTTGTGTAGAACTGTTTTTAATCTCATTCACACAGCTATTTTGTTTGTACTTTCCCAGAATATTTTCTAACTAATTTAGATGGTTCCATTTCACAAAATATAAACAAATTTTAAACCACTACATACCCCAAAGAGCAGTTACTAAGGTTGCTATAAATGCATTGTGTTTACAATACTAATTTGAGTATTTCAGGAACTACTGATCTCCTGGGGTTTTCATGCACAACAGTCTCTAGATAATGTCTAAAGAATGGTAAAAATAATAATAATAATAATTCAGTGAGCAACAATCTTGTGAGTGGAAATACCTTGTTGATTAGAGAGGTCAGAGGAAATTGGCCAGACTCATTTGAACAGACAGGAGGTCTAATGAAACTCAAATAGCAACTCTTTACAAATGTGTTGAGCAGAAATGCGTATCAGAATGCACATCATGTTGAATGGTAATTGGGATGGGGTGCAACAACATACAGTAAGACCACACTGGGTTCCACTCCTCTCAGCCAAGAAAAGGAATCTGTGAATACAGTGGGAACAGGCTAACCAAAAATGGAGAATAAAAGATTGCAAAAATGCTCTTTTCACAATGTTCAAACTAAACAGAATTTTAGATTATAAAATATTTCATATGCTTTTTAATCTATGAAAGTTGGCTGTAATTCTGGTGTAATCAATAAAACAGTTTGACATTAGGGAATCTTTATTTTCTGTCCTGGTCATTAAATGAAAGGAGGAGGAACTTCTCATCTCTGCTGTGCCAATAAATCTATGTTGCTTCTTGCCACTACTGCAGGTAATTAATTAAAGTATTTAGAATAGTGATGAGTTCATTCCTGCTGTAACTCTGACCTAGTACACTGGCAATGGCACAAGGACACATCTAGCACATCTCTCTGTTTCTGTCTGTGCTATCACACCACCCCCTCTTCCTTTCATGGCATTTCTCCTGAGAGCTAAAAGAGGTCTATTTACCCAATAAACCCATCACTTCCTTTCAAACATCGGAGCTAAGCGGTCGTCATGGAGACAACTTCATGGAAAGAAAAAAAGAGTGAGAGATATAAAGGGAAAGGGAGATAGAGATTAAGAGTTTGCTATAAACATCACAGGCTGTGGCCTCAGTGCAACATAGTGTGTGAATCCATACATATGGATTTAAGGATGACTTTCTGCCTGAAGCAAAAGTGTGTCCTGAATTAAATGTCTAAAAAACAATGCAAGATTAGATCAGTCTTTAGTGTGGCTCTTCATTTACAAACTCAACCAAGACCTCACAATGAATTCAGTGAACTCTCAGTCATGTGGGACTGAGCTTTGTGCTTTCCTCTTCTCATTAGATCTCAGATCTTCTCCTCAAGTTCACCCAAGGCTTCACAGTCATTCAGTTTCCCATCGTCTTGTCAGCCCACACATTATCTCACTCTTGTTCATGTGGCATTCATTTTGGGACGCGACATCTCATTCAAACACTTCACAAAAGGTTGTAATGAAAACAGAGTAATCGTCCTTGACACTGATGAGACTTCCATCTGCCTGTTCTCCCACAGTGAAGTCGAGTGATAGGGAATATTCAGGCTGTTTTTTCTCCTTTTTTTCAGAAGAGACGGTCATTCACACCACTTGAATGCACAATTTTCCTCCATGTTCCTCTCCAAGTCTCCTGCTGTCTCACTAGCTGTGGTGGAAAGACTAGAAAGCACACTCACTTGAGTAACAGTACTGCTACTTTAGTAATAATTCACTTGAGCAGAAATAAAAGTAGCGATCAAGAAAGGTACTCAAGTCATCTGGTGAAAAACTAATTGTGTAATTACTTTTTATTACAAATAACATTTTTACATGTCTACAATTTGACACAACTAATCCAAAAAAGTTCTATGTTTGAGGAATGCATTTTTTAACAATTATATTAACTAACCAAGTGAGCTATGCCAACAGGGAAACTCCTAATGCTGTCGCCATGCCAGTAGCTTACTAGGTTCATTAACTAGCTAGCTAGATTGTTCATGTAAATTCATACTTGTTTCTAGCTACATAGTTAGCTATCTAACAAAGGTGCCCTTTACACATTATTCTAGATGTTACCTATAGGATATAGCAGCACTTAATATATTTAACACAACATGCAATCACTGCTGAACATCAAAGTGACATCTTAAGTTAAAATACAGAGCGTTCATACTGTAAAACATCAAACAAACCTCTGGTTAGCTAGTCTAGCTCTCTCTGCTAGGTTGAATGTTAAGATGTGAAATTCGGAGATTTTCATTGACATAATTTTCAGATCATTATTATGCTGTTTCCTTTTAATCATTTAAAATTGAAGATACATGTTAAATTGGGCCTGGGATGTTTATATGTCTTCACTGTCTCAAACTTTGCTGCTGCTGACTAAGCTTTTGGTGCCTGAAGTATAGACTTCTGTTGGAAACTTCTTTATTTTGATAGGGTCATGAAATTGAACCATTTAAAATTTGCACATTTACTGTCTATTCAATTAGCTGACAATCTTCCAGGGTTAAATGCATGATTATTTTTGTAATCTGTAACAGTGATAAAAAATAAATGAAGCAAAGATTAATATATAATTTCTTTAAAAAAAAAAAAAAAAGTAAAAGTACTGATTTAATTATACACTAAAGTACCTTTACAATGACCCATGCACTTAAAAACTGTAATGAGAGTACATGTAGTTTGCTACTTCCCACCCCTGCTCACTATTCTTACTGATTCTTAGTGTTTTAGTGGCATTTCCCCTGGGATGGTGCTTAAGTAAAGATCTTTATGACTGCGGATGGATTGCAGCGTAGCATCAATCACCATGTTACTTTCACTGAAAGGCAATTCTCTTTACACCACACAAAGATTTGCAATACGCTTTTAGTATTCTGAAATCAATAACTAATTTAGATTTAAAGTTTTTCTTTGTTATCCCATGTACAATCTTCCATGCTTTTCCACTCGGTCATATTCCTACGACTTTCTGGTCACAGTGATTGATTGTTTTAATTTTTAATTTGATATTTTATGAGTTTAATTCTCTATTCACATCTTTCAACACCTTAACTGCACATGTTGAAAGTACTCTTTCTTTCTTTCTTTCTTTCTTTTCCCATTTGAAGTGTGATTGGAGTAGACTTTGGTGCTTCCAAGACCCATTTCCTTTAAGCTTCCTGAAAGCTTAGAAGGACCATTTCTAACCCAGGTGGAGAAAATAATAGGGAATTAAAAAAGGGGGGGAAATTCCAGCAGTAAATCTTCAAAGCATTCCATTGTACACTTGTATAAGCAGTGCGTATGATTTTTTTTCATTCAATCATATAATCATGGGTTTTAATGTATGTGAGAGGCATCTTTGAGATCTTTGAAGTATGTCAAACGTGCCAGGTCTTAAAGAGAATTTTATTTTTTTATTTTTTTTTTTAAATGTGAGTAAAATTCAGTTCAACCCGAGACACTGTGCAGACATACTGAAACCTTTTTTGTGGTTTGAACTAATAATTTTAAGGTGTAATATTAAGGAAAATTTTATTTCCTTGTTTCCCCTGTATGATTCCATGACTACATCTTGGGCTTTTATAGCTACACTTAGTAAAATAAACTGTTACCTACTTGGCATATGTTGGTTAGCACGTTCACCTCACAGCACCAGGGTTGGGGGTTCGATACTTGCCTCTGCCCTGTGTGTGTGGAGTTTACATGTTTTCCCTGTGCTGCAGGGGTTTCCTCCGGGTCCTCCGGTTTCCTCCCATAGTCCAAAGACATGCATGGTAGGCTGACTGGTATGTCCAAAGTCTCTGTAGTGTATGAATGGGTGTGTGAATGTGTATGTGAGTGTACCCTGCGATGGATTGGCACCCCGACCAGGGTGTACCCCGCCATGCTCCCTGGGATAGGTTCCAGGGTCCCTGAAACCCAGTAGGATAAGTGGTATAGAAAATGGATGATAGATGCTACATACTTTTAATTAACCTTTAAAATATTTAATAAAGTTCTGCTTGTCACATTCAAGAGAAGCTGACAGTGATTTATGTTTTATTGTTACTCAAGTCTATTTGTTAACTGTAATCATTTGGATTAAGGTGTGAACAAAATGTGGAAACTGAATGTATATGATATTCAAACAAACTTTGCATTTTAGTTACATTTGGAAAAAAAATGTTATTTAAGACCTGTTCTCCTCCAGTTTGTCTTACATAAATTCCTCAGCATGACCATCTGACTTCTAAGACTAAGCATTTGATTGAGGAATGCCTCTTGTTTCCAATGAAGGAGCACAGGCAGTGTGTGTTTGTGCATCTGTCAGTCACTTCAGTTAGCTCTGTCTCAGAGCAGCAGGGAATCAAGGTTTATCTTGTAGCAATTGGGAAACAGCAGCTGAGTGTTATTTTTACTTCTGATGGTGTGTGAAGGTGGAATATCTGTCTGGATGTCCATCGTCATTAGCATGAGTGACAAGCCAGAATAGGTGAACAGGGTGAAAGGTCGAAATGTTCAGTTCCTAAATAAACTGAATTCCGAAATTCTGTCACAGGATGATGGAAAGAGGATGCAGTCAGTTGTAGAATATTTAATGAATGCAAATTATTATTTGTGCAAACCAGTATTGATATTAGATGGGAGGGCTTAAACCCAGGGGCATTAGCTGGACTGTTACTCATGCGGGGTTGAGCCCAGATTCTTCTCCGTCAAAGAACTTTTAAAAACCTACTTCTAAATAGACTGTTTCCATGCAATTTTTGTTTTCTTGCATGTGAGGGCTAATTGCTTAAAAATGTGAAAACTGGGTAAAAAGTTGGATTTATAATAAAACTTACCTGGGGTGTTTGCACCGTTTGCAGAACTACCAGATCAATCAAATATACAACTTCTATCTAACACGAGACTAGATTAGTTTGGTGTCACTAGCCATTGGGAAGCACAACTAAGCTATCACTGTATGGGTTTAGCTACTACAGTGCCATGCAAAGTACGTTAGCTGCTAGTTATGCTCTGCTACTCATACAGTATAGACATTTGCACACATTGTTTTCCTGCTCAGCATGAGAAGATGTTACTGTTTCAGTTTCAACCCCTTTACTGATAATATATATATATATATATATATATATATAAATTATTATTATTTTTTTTTTATCGGCGTACATACATTTTCCCCTCACACTGACTGTGTGAGCTAGCGTTGTATGTCAGCTAATAAGACACAAGTATTTCCTGGTATTTTCCTGTAAACTGTGTATAATTGGTCCCACCTCCGTTCGCTGAAGATAAAACATAACACTCTGTTCATTGAAGATAGAAAATTACATCACTGCCGTCTTCTTTTACGGATGTTCAGTTATGTAGTGACTACAGTCATAAATGCTCAGGACAGGTTACAACCCTGCTAAAACCTAATATCTATCGAGAGAGCAACAGTAAAACTATTAGGGCTTAATAAGGACTCATCAATGGCATAATAAGAATGACTGGGGCAAACTGTTGCGCACACCCACCCACCCACACACACACACAAAAACACACACACGCACACTTAAAGACCCCATGAAGTGCATTGAAACATGCAGTATTATTCTATGTGTTGATGTAATTTCCACTGAAACAGGAAGACAAGGCAGGGCATATCTGAAAATCTGATAAGAAGCTGAAGTGCAGAATGATGTCATCAAAATTGTTGATCCATATTGGTGGTAAATGCAAAGATTGTCATTGTTTTGGAGCACACTAGCTTATAGATAACCTTAAGGCTAACATATTCATACAAAAATCCAGAAAATGTCTATTTAGATTTCATGGGGACTTTAAAGACAGATAGAAAGCATCAAAGAATTTTAGTGTTTCAAGTACGTAGTGCTCTACTGGCTTAATGTCATGTTATTTTTATCAAACATTATCAAACATTGTAAACGGAAAACTTGCAGCCCTTTTATTAAAAAACACCAACAAAAAAACACTACAGTCTGTCATGTGATTCATAATTTGTTTGGACAGTAGTTTATATACCTTTAAGAGAAACTAAAAATCATGATAATCCATCTTGTTCTTATTCACTGCTGATGATGTGTTACTGATTAGGATTACAGATTGTTACTAGTAGCCCATCTCCACCAGCCATCCCTGATGAAAAATAATCATTCTTAACATTTATTTCAAGCAACTTTCAGCAAATACAGTATAAACTCAAACAGTATTAAGTTCAAGTTCATTGACTCCTGAACTGCACATCTGACATCATACATATACATGTATCTCTCTATTCCATTTCTACGTCATCTTCTCAACTCAGATCTCTCCTCATAACAGTGTGATATCAGCATGTGGAGTCTCTCCTCTCTCTCTCTAACTGTGTCACAACAGCCTTTAAAGAGGCCATACGTGCTTTAATCTCACTCTCTATCAGGAGGGTCTACTATACAAAGACAAAACACTTCACGGTGCAATGCTCGATCTGAGCACTGTTCCATTATGGTAGTGAAAGCAGATTTTGCCAGGTATTGGCATATGATTCATGCAGATGATTCATGCTAGGTGGTTTCTTCTAGAGAAAGTGAGATTAAATCTGGTTTGGAGTTAGAACGTAGTATTTGATTAATATTCAGTTTAGGGTTTTTTTAGCATACTCAATTATAAGACCATTGTATGTCTCAGGTATAATACGGAGTAAAAAAATTACCCCATTTAAGACAATAATTTAAGAATAATAAGTGCTGCTGTTAGGAGCATCTATAATCCAACACCTGACACACCTGAACAATCCTGCCTGGTAAACACTCAGTCTTGCCTTTATCTGAGTAAAACTCAGCGTACAGTGTAATTGATCCTTCCTCCACCACCCCCAGAATAGAGTATATACACATTACAAATGTGCCACTATAGCACATCACTGTTGAATTCTTAAATCTCAATGGTCAGTAGGTGTTGATTAATTTTCTATAACAGCATCGCTGACAGTAGTCCTGGCTTTTAAGGCAAATCACAGGTTTATATATAAATGTATATTAATAAGCTCACTCTAATACATTATTGTTTCTATAGTAACAATTCATTCACAGGGACCAGTATGGCAGACTCTCCACATAATCTAAAACAAATAATAAACACATTAAAAACCATGTTACTAATAAATTTTTTAGAAATAATTTTAGAAATAAAATGTGTAATTATATATTAATATAATTATATAGTTAATATGGTGAAGTTTTCTGTGAAGAGATGTTGATTGAAGATTTATGGAAGAAGTCTCCAGTGTCAGCACTTTGTAACAGTCAGTACGTTTTACACTGTGGAAAACAGTTTCTTGGTAACTTGACAAACTATGTTGTTGTTTTTTGTTGCTTGTTTGTTTGTTTTCTTATTAACATTATTAATAAAAATGTGAGGTTGGTGGGGAAACAAATGTTTATAGCTGCTATAACAAAAGTGATAACAGGAGCTTACTTGTCTCTTGGATGTTTCACAATAGTAAACATAACTATAAATTGTTAAAAAATATGATGTCTCATTTACTGATAAATTACAAAAAATACATTAATAAATTTTGAGAGCAAGACCACATCATGTCATTTCAGATCACATCACCATGTCATTTTATTTTATTTTATTTGAATAGAAGCCTAAATTCGTTGTTAAATTTTGGCATTGGCATTCCCATAAAAACTTCAGTTAAAGGTATTTGTTAATGAATGAAGCCCTTAGATTTCAGAAGATATTTCGTTAAAAGTCCATAAGAACATATTCAGTAAGACTTTCCCTTATTACATTACATTTTTTTTTTTGTAAAATGTAACAATTTGCAGTTTTTAATTAATGTTATATAGTAACATATTCCACCTTGTAAAAATGTAACCATTTATTCACATTGTTTATTAAAAGACTTAAACTGCCCTTAGAATTGTCCCTTTTCTCAGTCCAGGAAATTCTGTAATAAAGTCTGTAGTAATCTTACATAAGCTACAGATGCGATGGATTGAGATTCGACTGTAAAAACACTGAAACACTGACTAAGGTTACTTATTTTAAACAAATCTGAGAAGCATCCTTGAGTATACCCCTAAAATTCTGTTCACCAAATAATAGTTTCTTAGTGAGTGTTTTATAAACATAGTGGGCAGAAATTTAATGGTTGTGACAATATTGTAAACTGTGACCAAAATTCATGTTGGTGTTTTTTAAATACTGAAATATGAACACACACACATGTTTGCAATTCTAGCATTGTGGGGCAATTCCACTGACTTCTGTGTGTTACTGTAGTTAAATAATTGTCTTGTTCTCGTGTAGAAGTAATTGCTGAGAGGAAGAGAGGCTTGGCTGGTTAATTTCCTCTGGATGGGGAGTCATGACAGACCTAATTTGGCACAGACAGAAAGTACAAATAACACCAGTTACTGGGAACAATACCAGCCAAACACAAGGCAGTGAAGGGTCTGCTGGTGTTCTGGAGTGCCCCAGAGGTATCATCTCTACAGGGCCATCTGGACTACAGAGCAGAGAGATCCTTCTGCTATTCGGCCCACAGGAAATAAACTCCTCTGGGTTTCTGATCAGAGCAAAGAGCCTTCACCTCCCAAACCCTGCAGAGACATCGACTCAGAGACTTGTTTATCATGCTGTTCCTTTTAATTACAGGGAAAATATTTCAGGTGTGTATCTGTGCACCAAACGTTTGTTGAGTGTCCTTCTCTTTTCTGGAGTGAAATCATAAACATTAATGAGGTAAAGCCAGAGGTCAACACTGAAAATTCAGGCCACACAGTTTGTCAACAACAAAACCAATATCAGCTCACAGTAACCAGGGTTCAGTGTATGTGTGTGTGTGTTTTAATCATATGCAGGGTGATTATCTGTTAGGATACATGATTATACTACTGGTTAACCAATATTTATTATTAAATAAGGAAGAATACGTGAGGAGATGTGCTGTTATAGAAAAATATTCAATGCTGGGGTGATGTAACGTAACAGAAGGCTCTTACCACTCCAGATTTGATTATCTTTGCTATAACAGCTCAACTATAACAGGTGTTTTATTCCTCTTATACCAACTCAACGTACATTCTTTTTAAATTAAAGAATCGTACAATTTATCCATGCTTAGTTAGACAGTCATCCTCTCACCAGCCTCTCTATTTTCTCTCTCTTGAAGTTAATAACACAAGACTTCCAAAAGTAACAGCTTTACCTCTGACAGTGTTGAGAGTCCTTCAATAAATGTTAAATAGAGCTCTCCTTACAGAAAAATTCAGCATATCAACAATTATACATTTTTCTTTGTTAGCATGTTTTGAGCCATCTAATTTTAGGCTTAGATTATGTGGAGAGTCTGCCATACTAGTCCTTGAGAATTAGTTGTAATTATAGGTGTATTAGGACAAGTGCAACTAGAACTACTGTTAGAGCTGTTGTTGAAATGTGATCCATCCATCCATCCATTTTCCTTACCACTTATCCTACACAGGGTCACAGGGAAGCCTGGAGCACCCTGGACAGGCTGCCAAACCATTGCAGGGCACAATCACACACACAATGACACACACATTCACACATTACGGACAATTTGGAAATGCCAATCAGTCTACAACGCATGTCTTTGGATTGGGGGAGGAAACCCCCAAAGCACGGTGAGAACATGCACACAGGGCAGAGGCGGAATTCGAACCCACAACCATGGAGGTGCGAGGCAAACGTGCTAACCACTAAGCCCTGAAAAGTAATCAACAGCTTAAAATGTTTTATGTCGACAGTCCTCCGGTATAAATAATAATAATAATAATAATAATAATAATAATAATAATAATAATAATAATAATAACCTCTTTCTTTCACAAAAACAGAACTGAAAGGTTTTGTTGCACAGTCATCTGCAATCTCTTAGGATATTTCATTAAAGGACAAAAAGGGCAGTTCTTTATGGGGCAGGAGAAAATGAATATGGGTATTGATTTCTGAGACTTTTACAGCAAATCTGATAAGTGACCTTGAATATTTTACTGGTCCCTTATCAGTAGCATGGCAGGATAGTTATTGCCTATTCAAGTCATTTGTGCAGTCCAGACTTTCAGTCTGTGAAGGTGACTGTAGAGGTCAAATTTCTAAATGTAGTAATAGCTTTGTGAAAATTACTGAGGTTAGTGGGTTAACAAAGTCAGTATGGTTGGATAAAGAATCTGTGCTCTACTAACAGCCACCTGGGTTCCCAAATAACCTCCTTCTCCCCATCAGTCTTTTGATTAAGTATAATGTGTTTCCTTTGTCCAACTTAAATTCATCTTTACTGGTTGCTTTTGCTTTATGGAACTTCAGACCACATCATATGAGATCAAACAGCAAGGCAAAAAGGTCACATAATGCAGGATTTACTGTATGGAGCTTCCTGTTAGATGGGAAGATTAAAATAAACTCAATGTGGCAGATAAAAGAGAGAAGTTCTTTTCCTCTCTGGGATGAAAGCACTTCCCTATCAGTGATAGCTGATAGCCCCATGAGTGAGGGGAATATACAAAGAGAGAGAGAGAGAGAGAGAGAGAGAGACAGACAGACAGACAGACAGACGGACGGAGACAGAGAGAGGCAGGCAGACAGGCCTGGGCAGCACATGTGGATAAGGATATAAGTGAAGGACTGATTCATTTCCATTTAAATCTATATTCCATTACATATGCATTTCCTGTATTAACCTACCATCCAGTCTTTCTGTATTCAGTGATCTTTTTTTCATTTATTGCCTCGGTGACATATGCAATATTTTTCCTGAATAAATTCATGCTCCAGTCTAATGTTGACAACAAAAAAGTATATAAGAATATAAATAAAATAAGTAAAACTATATATAATTCGGAAATAACTGATAATTTGTTATCAGTACAATACATGGAAGATTTGAAAGATGAAAAAAAATCTAATGTATTGGTGAGCTGCCCACGCAGAGCTGTGCCGCCGGGGAACTCCGTGGGCGACACGGCCGGGGTACAGCAGCAGCAGCGCGGAGACAACCAGCAGTAGAACACCGGAG
>JANDJT010000179.1:26148141-26160565 GCA_024331685.1 Stegophilus panzeri
GGATATCTTTGTGCTGAAGAGGAAGGATGAGAAGAATCCTGAGATCTTTGGTCTATTCAGTACAAGCAGGTAAGTATAAGTGATATGAAACTTGTTATTTTTAAGTACAGGTTCCATGTTCTGTTTATATTCTGGTAACTTGAAGATTCCACTGGTATACATGCTCTGTAATTTCATGCATGTGGTTTCACATCTTTTACAGTGCGGTGTTTAAAGGTTACGCAGTGTGTCAGTATAACATGGAGGAAATCCGAGCTGCATTTAATGGTCCGTTTGCACATCGAGAGCACACTGACCACCACTGGGGTGTGTATGAAGGGAAGGTCCCATACCCTCGCCCTGGATCTGTGAGTCACAACACTTAATAATCCATATACTGAATCCTTTTCATAACAGTTTGTTGCAGAAAAGTGTCAGGGCTTTATATTACATCTTGTCCCCAGTGAGGAGCAGGATGATGAGTTTATTTTCTGGGTTGCTAAATCAAATTTGGGAGTTTATTACATAATTTCAAAGGATTTTATTGCCTAAAACTGATTAAGTAGCAAAACATAGAGGGGCTGAAATGGGAAAATTTTAAGAGTATATGCAATTAGGGCTTGTGATGAAATAATTCGACCTTTTAGGTGACAGTATTAGGACTTTTATCATGGCGTTGTTCTAAAAGGTTAGGCATATAAAATGCTTTGATGAATAAATAGCTCCAGGGATCACACCATAGCAGCATACCATGGCATTCACAATTATTGGCACCCATATAAATGGGCAAATAATTATTGTTTTATTTTTTCCACTTAAACAATAGAAGAAACTATTTACTTCTATAACAATAGAAGTAAACAGGTACATCTTTTTTGTATTTAAATAATAATAATAGTTTGTGTTGTGCACACTACTGGCTTATTTGGTGATAAATGGGAACTACATACAAGTGAGAGCCTAAATATCCACTGTAGCACCGTAAGGTTAATTATTTTCCAACAACAGCACATCCTGAAGTGATTTATTCCTTCTATACCACAGCAATTGACCAACAATTAATTTTTTATTAAATAAAGAGTGACACATCCTACTTTTTATTTGTGTACACTTTTGGAATATCCATGAAATGAGTTCCTGTGGATATCAGAGCTGTTTGCTTGAAATCAGCATGTATTATTTTGGTCATGTTCTCATTTCAACAGAACAGTTTCTTCCCTACAGTTTATCGACAAGCTCTTTCTCTCTCTTTTTATTTTCTCCCTCTTTCAGTGTGCCAGTAAGATTAATGGCGGTCAGTTCTCCAGTTCCAAGGGGTATCCGGATGAGGTTCTGCGTTTCGTGCGTTCCCATCCCCTCATGTTCCAGCCAGTGCAGCCAGTTCACAGGAGGCCCATCCTGCTGGACACAGATGGTGGACGCAGGCTCACCGAGATCGCTGTGGACAGAGTGGAGGCTGAGGATGGACATTATAATGTCCTGTTTATTGGGACAGGTACTGTGACATATCCACATATTAAACTACATGATTATGCATTTCTATCTAACAGATGTCTATTTCAGCAGTAATATTACATCCAGCAATTAAGCAACATTTATTCTTCCACAGATGATTCAGTCGTGTTAAAACTGATCACCATTTTCAACAAAGAGACCAACACAATTGAAGAAGTGCTTCTGGAGGAGCTACAGGTGTTCAAGGTAAATGGACAGTAGTGAAGATGTTACATTTGGTTTTTAATATGTAATATATTCTGTTTATGGTGACATATTTAATCCTTTTTTATCGTAGGTTCCAGTGCCTGTTACAGAAATCATCATCTCAAATAAAAGGGTAAAACACTTTTCATTTATTTTCCTGAATCAGTTTATTTTTCTGTATCATTTTCAAGTAGTGATGCAGTATGTGAATAAAATACAGTCTTTGATGCAGCCACGAGATGGCGATAGGGAGTAAACCGTTATAATAACGTTACTTTATAGATAAGCAGGTAGATGAAAGTGATTCAACTACAACAACAGCAATAATAATAATTCTGTTCTATTTTATTTTCCTTTTTTTTTTTATTCTTTTTTTTTTTTTTTTAATATACCCTATGGGGGAACAGTAGTGTAGTTACCTCACACTTCTGCTGGTTGGGGGTTCAAATCCTGCCTCCACCCCTTGTGTGCGGAGTTTTTCTTGTTCTTCCCATGCAACTGAGTTTCCTCCGGGTACTCCGGTTTCCCCCCCAAGTCCAAAGACATGCACTGTTGGCTGATTGGCATTTCCAAATTGTCCATAGTGTCTGAATGTGTGTGTGATTATGCCCTGCAATGGGTTGGCACCCCATCCAGGCTGTCCCCCATTGTGTGCCCCGAGTTCCCTGAGATAGTCTCCAGGTTCCCCTGCAACCCTGTTGTGGTATGGAAAATGGATGAATGGATGAATATACCCTACTGTACTTTATTATTCTCCTCACTTTCCTATCCCATGGACTTAACTACAGTTTGTTTTCAATGTCACAGCAACACCTGTACGTAGGCTCAGAATTTGGAGTGACGCAGGTTCAAGTGCACCAGTGTGGTCTGTATGGCTCAGCCTGCGCTGACTGCTGCCTAGCCAGAGACCCATACTGCGCCTGGGATGGACACACCTGCTCCAGATACATACCTGCTGGCATTTACACACATAAAAGGTACACACACACACACACACACACACACACACACACACACACATACACAGTGTTAATTTGATGTGACATAAGCCAGAATCAAAATCTTGAGATGGACAAGACATAATTTTGAGAACAGTTATCTTCAGGAAGGCTCAAATGTGAACAGAAGCCAGTATATTACTGAGAGAGAGAATGAAATCTTGATATAAACACACTGACAGCTTTTGAGGTGATTTAAAACATGAACACAGTCAAAATAACAGGATGAAATACCTAAACATTACAGTAAAGGACTTTGATAATATCCAAGGTTTTGAGTTACATACACACACACACACAAACACACACCACATTAAGATCACACACGTCTGTGTACAGACACAGAGATGTTGCTGGTTCGGTCTGCTACATGGCATTTATGCCAAGAGGTAAAAACATACACAAATACACACGCATGGACTAACACATTCTGATCACACATTCACGTGTACAGGCACGGAAATCTTCCTGCTCCAGAGTCAACACTGCTGCAGCACACAGAGAAATGCACCCAGGGTTTTAAATTATGGCCATTACAGAGGCTAAGATGGAGATGTGCTCCTGGTGAGAGAATGTGATGTCTCACCTCACCTCCTGCTGTCTCATGTCTCCTACTCATCACCAACTGCCTCACTATTTCACTGTGTGTGTGTGTTCAGTTCCGCCAATTTCTAGCCTTCCATCTGAGACATTGATGTGTCAGTTTATAGAATCTGTGTTACTTAAAGAGGCTTTTTAAAATCAAGATATGACTGTGTGTGTTTGGAGGCGGGGTGGTGGTGGGGGGGTGCGTGTAGGCTTGTATGAGTGTGTATGTGTGCATGCTCTTCAGAGCAGAGTAAAGGGTTAGCGTGGGTGTTTCCCTAATCCTGTGTTGTCAGTTCTTTCACAACCGTCAGGTTGAACCCATTAGCACTTTACTCTAACACCTCCCACACATGCTAATGCTCATCACACGCTCATTCTGCATGTACAAGCGGACACGGAAATCACAAATAATCAGTGCTGAGTAGCCATCAAAGCAGTCACAGGCAGGATGCTGACGGAAAGATTAGCTGCCCTCAATTAATTTTGTTCTGAGAGGAAACATCAGCAGGGGAGTGCCAGTCTCTCTCTCTCTCTCTCTCTCTCTCTCTCTCTCTGTCTGTCTCTCTCTCTCTCTCGCTGCCTTCTTCATTTAATCCCTCTGCATTCTTCTTCTTTTCTGTCGTTCTTTCATCCTGCACTTGATAAACGAGTGTCAAACAGAATGAGAGTGTTCAATGCTTCTCCCCGCTCTTCTCTCTCCAGGCGATTCAGAAGGCAGGATGTCCGCCATGGCAATGCAGTTCAGCAGTGTAATGGTCTCCAGCTGAATGGTGCGTGAAGAGATTGCTTGATATTTAAAACAACTGAGGTCAAATAATGCCTTCGGACTCCATTAACACCAAAGATCATAATGAATAATAATGGTTATGAGCAAAAAGATATATTACTGACTCTGTTTAGTCATTATACACACTTACCTTTACTAAGCACTACATATGTTCTCCAGGGTTAGAGGTAATCCTAACCCTAATCCTAGTCCTAGCCCTAACCCTAACGACTATGTCAGGGTCTTAAGAAATAGATTTTTTTTAGTCAATGTCAATTAAATATAATGTTGGCATGTGTTTCAGAGGCTCAAATCGTATCAGAGAAATTAGTGTACGGAGTGGAAAAGAACAGCACTCTGTTAGAGTGTAGAGCCCGATCCCTACAGGCTTTACTCACATGGTACATGGTGAAAGGAGCAGACCTGGAAGAGGTATACACACACACACACACACACACACACACACACACATTTCTGTACAACAACAACAAGTCAACAACAAGTCGTATTATTTCAACCTAAGAAAAATCATTGAGTTAATAAGTGAATATGACAAAAAAAACAATATTACTGAAATAATAAGTACAATAAAAGCCATTTTTGGCAGACTCCAATGCACTTTAATTTTTTTACCTGGGAAATCAGATGCACCATGCAACAGTCCTAAATTGTGTAAATTGTGTACATGTGAATATTGCTGGTCAGAAGATTATAATTTCTTTATCAACATTAAACAGTTTAGACCACAACGTAAACAGTATACAGTTTCCTCCACTAATATTGGCACCCTTGGTACACATGAGCAAAGAAGGCTGTGAAAAATTGTCTTTATTGTTTAACCTTTTGATCTTTTGCTAAAAAAAATCACAAAAATACTCTGTATCATTGATCTCTATATCATATATTTTGTACTTCATAGACAAATCTCAAAATCACAAAATAAATCAATGGGGTGGTATGAGCTGTTTCCACCCCAAAGTTGATCAATTTAATTAGTGCAATAAAACAAAACTCTGTTTTGAATTACAGGTGGCACTACAGTCAGAGATCTGACCAATCAGATTCAAGAATATTATATAGATTTATTGTATATTAATTGTCATGAAGGGCTTTCACTAGTGTCACATAGCCATCAACAGAACACCAATAAAGCTAGTACAAATCAGTCATATCCAAAATTCACAGTCCATAACAATAACTCGTATTCCTCTCCTCTCACTCAGATTAAAGGCGATGATCACATTATTCAGACGCCTCATGGCTTGTTGTTTCTGATAACAAAGAAGACTGACACTGGTGTGTACTTGTGTCAGTCTGCGGAGCATGGCTTTGTCCAGACCATAGCCAGGGTGACTCTGGAGGTGTTGGAAGGGGACAGACTGGAGAGTCTGTTCCAAAGAAGGGACTATGATGAGAGCGAAGCACAACTCCGTTCTGCTCCCTGCCCCTTCCCAAGCCTCCCATCTGCCCCTTCTTCCAGAAAGCTATGGTATAAAGAGTTCATGCAGCTGATTGGTTACAGTAACTTCCAGCGGGTGGAGCAGTACTGCGAGAGGGTGTGGTGCACATCTGACAGGAAAAGGAAGAAGCTCAAAGGCACGCCGTCCAAGTGGCGGTATACCCATGGGGGTGAGCAGCGTGGGAAAGCTCGTGCACCAAGACACACACGGGACTAGTGAAGAGCCCACTATACCCTGAATTGAACAGACAGACCACAGAGTTGCGTTCACACATCCAGATAATATTCAAAGTTATTTTGCCCATTATTGTTTAAGATTCAATTGAAAATTAAAGCAAATAATGTTTGAGTTTTAGTAGTATCACCTAGAAATGCTCCTCCGGACATAATTGGACCCTATTTTTGTGCTATTCATTGTCAGTGGATTTTCCCAACTGAAAA
This sequence comes from Stegophilus panzeri, assembly GCA_024331685.1. Taxonomy (NCBI): domain Eukaryota; kingdom Metazoa; phylum Chordata; class Actinopteri; order Siluriformes; family Trichomycteridae; genus Stegophilus; species Stegophilus panzeri. The sequence goes on from JANDJT010000179.1 coordinate 26,154,074, forward strand.
AAGCTTAATGTGTGTGTCTGGAGATATGGTCCTCAGTGTTTGGTTTAGAATGTATTACATGATAGAAGGTGTAGAATTAATGTAAATATGTAACTGTGCTTGTTGTTAAAGCTCATTTTGAACATTGTAGTCATAAGCTGATGGTGAATTTACATATAAAGGAACTTCTTAAGGTGATATTTTGAACAGAGACTCCCAAAATGAATCGTAGTGACCCCACTGTTTCCTGTCACGCACTAACAAACGTGGACAAGCAGTGCTTCCATTTACAATGGCGTGTGCTCTCATGCGAGAAGCAGCAGAATAACTTTTCCTTGGTTGACAGCCAAAAATGTGGATTCAACAATGATTACTTCCTCCTGAATAGGATGACTCATTACTCTGAAAATAGTTAACACTGTTCATTCTCAGATTCTCTGCGCACAAAGACAGGCAACATTTTCTGCACATACTTTACGTATTTATCACTTGTATTTTATATTAAATTATTGTAGTTGGTGTTTAGTAGAGGTTTAGATGTCCCCATTAGTTTGACCTGGAGACATGTTACTGCTTGTGTTTAGTGTTTATAGGTTTTAGATCACTGATGTGTAATTACCATTTGCACAACATTAAAAACACATTGTTTCTCAATGACGCATTGAACTCAAAGACTGTTCCCAGCATCATGAATCATGTTAGGATTCTATATTTATGTAAATGTAATGTACTGTATAAAATGGAGGTGAGTACCAACATAGAAGTCCTTCTTATTTTCATGTACGCTACTCTAATAAATGCCATAAACCATTGCAACATGCAACTTGTTATACAAAATAAGTTGGTGTACTGTGTTTATTAGCTACTCACAGGACAAAACATTGGCAGCCTATGATAAGGTAACACTACTCTAAATGGGCCTTATTCAGAGTTGGTGATTGGATTACATCAATATTTACACAGAGAAAATTGCTTGTTGGAGTTGGTTTACACTCCAATCGGATTACACCCCTGAGTTTGCCAGAGTTCAACAGGTGTCCAAGAATGTGTGTCTTTACCACCTAGGATGCAGGATGTTGGGGTGCTGATGGTGCTGCAGCATCCCCGACCTTTAGGATTACAACTGCTAGAATAAAAATACATAGTGCACATCATGCAGTATGTATGCTGCTTGAAAGTCCAGAACCCCTAATTTAAAACACCTTTCTGCATCCCTGTATATAACTGTGCCTTTAAGCACAAGAGCTTGCCATTAAGCCTGAAAAAAAAAAAAAACAGGGGATAGACAATGTGGACTGGAGAAGCAGCTTTTTTCTTTGTTTTCAAATGTAATCTGATGTAAAATAAAAGCAAGAGACAATTTTAAAAATTGCAAAATAAAAAGAAGAATAGGATTATATATGAATGTGAAGATAGCAACCATTGAGGCATCTGATAGGATGCCTAGTGTATTGCCAACATACAGTATTGCTGCATAGTTATCACATGTTTATCATTATTATAATTATCACACTAATCACAAATTTGTTTTAATTTTAACAAGATGGTGTCCACACTTCTGATTCAGCAACTTATAAAAATAACATTTGATACAGCATATCCTATTATTTTACTTTTTTGTGCAACAAATGTGCATGCAAACTGAACGAAGCCACAATATACTAAATTGAGGTCATGAAATCATAACGTGTTGAATATAGTCTTTTTATGATTTTAATTTAGCTATTTTCATTTGTTGAATTAATAAAATAATCAAAATGTTGGTTAATTTAATACACTCTCCCTCTCATGTATAACTCAACTTTGAGTTTAACTTAAAGTGAAAAGTTAAAACTCTTTATTGGCTACATAGCTTACAATTTGACTATTCTGGGCACTGACAGATTTAACTGGAGTTCTTAAATTACTTGGTACAGCCTGTCTAGGTAGGCTCCACTCATACTCTCTGTTTACTTGAGCTTGAACGTGGTAAATATCTAGATTAATCACCTGCCATTTCTGAGATATCACTCAGCACACATTTTAGTTTTAGCCATAGGAAAATAACAGATAACAGAATAATAGAAACTTTACCTTTTAGCTTTTTTGCCAATACCATTTTAAGTAACTCGATTTTAGCAGCACAAACTTGTCAATACAACACTCCATTATAGGGAGAAAACAAGTCTTATTTTGTAAGTGAATTAGATTTCCAATAATGTGAAAGTTAATAGTCTCTCTTAGCATACAAATAGAAAAAAAGAACTGAGTCTATAAACAACAAAACCATTCAGCAAAACACTATATAAGCAATCTGTATCTGAGCCAGCAACACAAATGTTATAAAATTCAGCATATAAGGTTTTTTATGTAAACTTTTTTTTAAATTAAGATTTTACACTGTCTCAGTATGTTCTAAACTAGTATATGCTATACATATAATATACATATATTTTAGAAATCAGAATACAAGTGTTTTACCACTTTCATAAAACAATTAATGGTGTTTTATGTTTAATTTCAATCTCTCTTGAGATTCTGCATTTTCCTCTGCTTTAAGTTTTAGCTCAGATATTCCCCACATATCTGTGAGAAATGGTTTCTGAACGGTTTGTTGTAAAATGTCTCTCAACATGTTTTTGTTTTGTTTTGCTTTCTGAGTGTTGTGGATAAAACATATCCCTAATCATGCTAAAGTGAATATATACTCTATAATGAATTTGTTTCTAAATTCACAAGGTAGCTTTATGTATTTTATTTCATAAAGTGGAACTGTTATATATTATAGATTCATTACACATAAGTGAAATATTTCAAGCCTTTTTTTGCTTTAATCTTGATGGTTACTGCTTACAGCTCATGGAAATAAAAAATCCAGTGTCTCAAAATATTAGAATAAATATTTATTAATTTTTTTTTATTATTAAATTATGGAAAAAATTCACTTTTCCATGATATTAAAATTTTTGAGATGCACCTGTAGGTGAATTAGCAGTTATATAATAGAATAGATTCATTCTAACAATTAAGGTCATTCATTACTAAAATTTTTGGTGATAAAGTGTTTAGCAAAGGATCGTTTTATCTTGATTGAAATTATAATTCTGCTGTGGAGCACCAAGGCAGTAATAAAAGTGCGGCTTGTCACACTCGAGCTGCATGTTGCCAACCCCTGGGCTAAAGAGAAACAACACACAACCTTTGTATATAATGGATGATCTTATTATGACAATATCAAAAAATTATTCACCTGATTGTATACCAATTCAATAACAGCATTTCAAGAACTATTGGGAAAATGAGCCAATTGAAAGATAAAATATGCTACGGATAGTAACTGCACATGAATACAATTATTTGCGCTTAAAAAAAAAAAAAAAAAATTATGGGAAATGTGTAGTGAACTATATTCACATAAGATGGGATTTTACAATATGACAAATAGCAGACAATTCTAACTCTTGTGCGTCAATTAAACGCTTGTGCATCAATTAAAAAAAAATTACACATAGGTTCATAGAGGACAAAAATGTCCATGTCCAAAAACTGTCATAAAAATATTATATATTAATATATAATACATAAATATATACATATTTTTTCCAATGGTGTTGATTTTTTTTTTTTTTTTTTTTTTTTTAACCAGCATCAGTTCTAATCATAATTACCAAACAGACATTCATTTTCAGAATTGTAACCCTTTAAATGCTGGTATGTTTACGTAATGCCACTTTTTTTTAATGAAAAAAAGAAAAATAGTAATTATTTTCCATATACTAAATGCTAAGCAGAATTTTTTTTTCTTTGAGTATTACAGTCTTTTGATTAACAACAATGCATTCATATTTTTTATGCAGTGTCAGAATAAAAAAAAAACTACCACTGAGGTCCATAAAGGACAAAAATGTCCATGTCAAAAAACTGTCATATAAATATTATATATTAATATTGTTTTTCCACTTTCACTGATTTCAATTTTTTTACCAGCATCAGTTCTGATCATAACTACCAAATATTCATTCATTTTCAGAATTCTAACCCTTTAAATGTTGGTTTCTTTACATAATGCAAAAATCTTCAAAGCTCTGTAACCTTATTTGACTCATATACATGGGGTGAGATTTGTGATTTCCAGTACAATATAATTTCTTTCTTTCTTACTGTTCACACACACATAAAATTTTCAGTACACACATACAAACCACAACTCTGTTATCCATACAAACACACCCACACAATTATAACTGCATCATTTATTCAGTTGGTCTGCAGTGCTCTATAATACAGCAGAATCAGAAAAAAAAGGAAAAGCATGTATTTTCCCTATAGGCTAAACCTGAGAAAATACTACACAGTTCAGATTTTTTTTATTTTTTTTTAATTAGTGTTTTGAAACCTTGTCAACAAAATAAAAGCCTATTAACACAGAATGCATGATTTTATGCTTAAATGTCATGGGGATTAAATATTGCAGTTTGAATGGGTTTCAATGGACATTTTTGTCCTTAAGGTCCTGAGTGTAACTGTTTTGTCTACCTAGTTTAAAATAGATTTATGAAACCAAATGAGGGTGAAATATTAAAATTCCAATACAAATACACACCTCTTGCAAAATTTATGCTGTTTGCATTAACACAGACAAAATGATAACAAAAAAATTAAAAAGAGAAAAATGTCCAAGGATGCACAATGGTTAAGACAATACATAAGAGTTACACTTTAAAATAAGTGAACTATGCATTTATATTTCTTCATGACTGGTAATGGGTGGTTTAAGTTCCAGTTACAGGACAAAGAACCTGAGACCCGGCTTAAGTGCCTGTTCTCCACAATAAATTGAAAATCTATCCTGTTTTTATAACTTTCTTGACAAAAGTAGTCCAACAATAGCACTGCCTTATTGAAATACACTGTCATTAGGTTGTGCACCTGAACATATGTAACTTAGTATAAATCTAAATCAGACGTTGCTTTATGTCCAAACAGGAACACAGTGCTCATGCTCCTACATTCCACTGTGACAAATGTAGGGTGCATAGGCCCAAATTTGTGTGTGACGAAACACTGGAACACTTTGATTGGCCTGCAAAATCAATGGACCTGACTCCCATATAGAAAATGTATGATTATTTGAAACACCAGGTGAAACAATTCAAGAAATTGGAGGAATTCCTACCTGGCAAGATTGATATTGGTATTAATGGGAAGGAAGGTGTAACCAATTATTAGTATAATATTTCTGCCTAGGGAATTTAATTAACTCCAGGATGAGGATGTCCAGCTAGGAACTACTGACGCTTAGGTATGGTACAATAGAGAATATTTCCCAGGTGTTTTTTAAACATGTTTTGCATTTAGAAGTCAGAGCACTTTGGGATTAATTGGATACCAGACAAAATCTTGAAGCATTTTTATTAACCAAGAGAGAGGAGGTTGCTGAAATGTTAGGAATCCTTATCAGAAAATGTATGTGACACTATAAATTATTTATTCCCCAGAGCTTGGAGATTTGGAAAAGCTGTTAATTGCACTTGTAACTCAATTTCTGCTGCCACATGGATACCCTAAAGATTGACAGTATACAATTGTAGAAGAGTAAGGATTTATATTCCTACAATCCAGTGTCACCCAGAAGAGGTTGGGTTCATTTTAGATTTGGTTCTTCTGAATGTTTCTTCTTCGTGTCATCTCAGGAAGTTTTTCTTGCCACTGGAAAATTGCATTCTCATCAAGTTATTGTGCCATAGACCATAGATGATAGATTTAGCTTTATGGCTGGTGTCTTTTAAAATGTTATCTATAGCATCATTACTTCTTCTGATGTTACTATCAGTAATTCATCAGACTTTCATTTGTGGTCTTAGAAAGCCCAAAAGGGTGCTTACTCAAGCCTTTGTTAAGAGAAAAAGTGTAATGTTTAGTAAAATGTGAAAGTTAAGCTCTGATCATCTGCAAATAAAAAGAGAGTTAGTGAATATCAAAATACAAGCCTGACAAACCAGCAGTATGTAGACCCTGTGCAGACGGAGATATTGATGCATATACAAGTTGACATTATCAGGACCAACAACTGTGGATTTAAGCTTATTATGAAAAAAAATGAGGGTAATGCAGCTAAGTTTCTACCATATAGTTACTAATACTCATTTATAGAAATGGATGGTCCTCTTACTTTTTTTGCGTATTACATAACATTAAATTGCAACATTTCAAAGGCCAGCAGTAATGTTTTGAACCCTAATGGTCATACTATCACATCAATTTTGACATCTGATTGTCATGAATTACACAGGCTTAGATGTAAATGTAGGGATGAGTATATTTATCAAAACTGGGGGAAATAACAAAAGGGTGAAGACTATATTTAGAGTCATGAAACACGTAAATAATCAGGTAATCTACAAAGGTAAAATTATTCAATATTAAATATGATGTTATCTGTAGTGACATGAGGAAAACACACACACACACATATATATACAGTATCTCACAAAAGTGAGTACACCCCTCACATTTTTGTAAATATTTGATTAT
>JANDJT010000179.1:26163610-26176381 GCA_024331685.1 Stegophilus panzeri
ATATATATTCAAAACATGCAAGTGTAGTAAGAGGTGTTATAGAAAATTATATCTATTGTCTATAAGATCAAGGCCTGATATTTTAAAGTCTTAACTTCAAATAGTTGAAATTGCACTTGATGGTTAAAGTACAGTCTTATAGCACAGTTTCTGAATTACTGTCTGGTCCTTTATTGTATGGGAATCTATTGGACGGATTGAATTATATAGTTGTTAAGCATGTCAAAGAGCAATTGAGGGCTTCTGTTCCTCATGAATACATGAGTAATATATTGTAATGAAAGCAGTTTTTGGTTAAAGAATGGGAAAAGAAATTGTAATGCTATATGAGCACACATAGCTGCAGCTAAAATGTAGTTGGATACAAAAATACTTTATCTGAGTTATTTGAGTGATTGAAATACTTGTACATCATCCAGTACATTTTAACTCCAGCTGCAGTGCAAAGGTTGCATTTCTACACCCCTGTCTGGGCTGTGCTCCAAATGAAACACTTTGCATTCTACTTATAAAAACACACATAAATGAATATTTTGTGTGCAGTGTATAAACGACATGATGGAACGGGACAAAAAGAAGAGGCAGTGAAATCAATGCTTCCCCATGAAGTCCACACCCTCCTAAAAACCGCCAAAAGTGGCTTGTGATGGTGGTTTCCTCATGAAGCTGGTTGACAGAAAGTTGATAGTGTGCAAAGCTGTCAAAAAAGGCTAATGTGTAGAATCTAAAATATAGTTTCATTTGTTTAACACTTCTTGTTCACTGCAGAATTCCATATTTGCGAGAGTATGAAAATACTGTTTGTACCAATTCTAGTACTACATTGAACATACTGGCACGCAAGAATAAATTAGTGCATTTGTTATTTGCATCCATCCATTTTCCATACCGCTTATCCTACACATGGTCATAGGGGAGCCTGGAGCCTATCCCGGGGAATTTGTCACAAGGCGGGGGACACCCTGAACGGGATGCCAACCCATTGCAGGGCACAATTGCACACACATTCAGACACCCATTCACAAACTACTGACAATTTTGGAAATGCCAATCAGCCTACAACACAAGTCTTTGGACTAGGGGAGGAAACAGTAGTACCTGGAAGAAACCCCCGAAGCACGAGGAGAACATGCAAGATCCATACATGCAGGCCAGGGGTGGGATTCAAGCCCTCAACCCCAAAGATGCGAGCCAAACATGCTAACCACTAAGCCACTCTTTTCTGTTGTCAGAAATGCCTTGTTAATGAGACAGGTCAGAGGACTGTACAGATTGGTTTGAGCTAATAAGAAGGCTACAGTTAAAGAGATAAATCTTTACAACAGTGGTGAGAAGAAATCCGCAACACAACACATCAAAATTTGAGGGAGATTAGCTACAACAGGAGAATACTGTACCACATCGAGTACCACTCCTCTAGGAATCTGCGGCTACAGTGGGCACATGTTTACCGAAACTGGATAGTTGAAGATTGGTCAAAGTCACTGAGATCACATATTTGATGTGAACAATAACTGAAGATCCTGACCTGTATCTGCATGATTTGATTTTATGCATTTTACTGCTTCAACAAGATTGGCTGATTGGATAATTGCATGAATGCTAAGGGTTACAGTTATTCCTACTAGCAGCAGTGAGTTTATGGGAAGACATTTTTTAAAATTATTATATTAAACATAATCTACATCTTATATCTCAAAATGATATATTTGCATAGAGGAAGGCAGTATGGAGTTTTTTATATGCTAATATTCTGAAATATCTTTTAACATATTTTGCATTGGCTCATTTGGCTGGCATTATCTATTTAAATTCAAACAACTCGAGTGCATTGAGGTTGTATTACTTTGTACCACTGCTGTTGGGTGCAAGGTATAATCTGTCTCACTAATTGAGGAGCTGAAGGTCATCAGTGCCATCAAGATCCTATTCTGCAGAACGCTATAACATCCTGCATGTCTAGCATTATTTTAGTAAAAATTTTGCAGAACAGACTTCTTCCAATGACTCTTACTGCATCACAGACATATGTGAAAATCAGACTCTGCAGTTGGAAAAATGTTAGACTTTCAGCACAAAGAAAAGTTATATAACAAACAGTCAGATTTCAATGCATTCAAATGAAGTGCCCAGATGTCCTTGTCAAACTAAAGGTGTCTGGTAGAGATACTTATACTGCTGGGACTTTTTACTTGCACCATTGCTTCAGGAACTACTTAAGAGGACAGGCATATTGGAGCAGCTGTAATGTCTACAATTCATCTGTCTGAGACACCTTTTTGGCTCAGTCTGCTCATTATTTGGTATGAGATACTGAGAGAAAGAAAGCACAGAACAAAGAAAGCAGTAAGTTGGACTAAAGGTTGAGAGGAAGAGAGTATTTAAATCTATTTATATCTGATCTTTCATTTATTCATTCATTTTCTGTAACTGCTTTATTCTGAGGAGGGTAATACAACAACTACTACTAATAATAATTAATAACAACAACAATATTATTATTATTATCAATAATAATAATAATAATAATAATAATAATAATAATAATAATAGTTTTATGTATATAGCACCTTTCTCAAACCCAAGGTTGCTTTACATCAGGATGATAAACATTTCCTAACTAACACATGTACAAAAATTTAAAGAATAAAAAAAAAAATACAGGACAGTTAACAGAATGGGGTGAAGGATAAAGTGATGGAAGGTATTATGTGGAAGGGGCTGGAGCTACTCATTTATGATCGGGGAGTTATAGCACTGAGTGAAGAGATGAGTCTTGAGTTTTGTTTCAGGGTCAGCTGTGTCCAGAGTCTATCCCAGGAACACTGGGGTGAAAGGCGTGAATACACCATGAATGGGATGCCGGTCCATTGCAGGATACCACGCATAGCCAAGCCACCTACTGGAACGTTTTTGGGAGGAAACCTGAGAACCCAGATGAAACACAGACACAGGCAGAACTTGCACAGAGACTCCACTCAGACAGTAACCTGAGCTCAAGATTGAACTGGGAACCGTGGAGCTGTGGAGTGACAATGATAACCTCTGCGCCAACAAACTGCCCTTGATCTCATCTGATCAATTCTTTTCTCCTACAATTCAACTATGTCAGTCATTAAAATGTCATGCTTAATCTAAGCCATACTGTTTTCCAATATGAAAATAATGGCATAAATGACCGACTTTGTATTATAAATGTTTTATTGCCATGCCAGTGTCCTTCAATTTATCTTATTCTGCCCACAGTACTTTAATTATGCCATTTTCTTTAGTGAAGAACAGAGCAAGCAGGGTTGGCCTCTATGTGGAACAGAAACATGTTAATCTGAAAGCAATCACACTCTCTCTGGGTTTTCCTGAATGTAGTTCTGCTGTGTAATCTCCTTTTCTCATGTTTACTAATGACATAACCCTGATCTTTGCACTGTAAAGACACAATCTGTTCCCAAGCTGAGGAACACTTCATCTGGACAAAATACACCACCAGCAATTTATACTCTAGAATACTGCTGGTTAAAATCAATGTAATAAATTTGTAGGAAATTCATGATTTATTTCACCCTTCACATGACCTTTTACACATCATGTCCTGAATCACATCACAAAGTCTAGACTGTAAAAAAAAATAAAAATAAATTAAAATAAATAAATCAATAAAGTCTTACCACCACTTCTGGTATTCCAGTCAGCTAGTAAGGGTTGAAAGCTTAAACTTTTATTTGAGAGTCTCAGATATCAAGGATGTTGATAATTAAATGTCCCTTGGCATGCTCTTGATGGGTCGGAATAGATGTTCTAGGTGTCCTGTTGCTTGTGCATTGTTCAGTTGTAGAATAAAATGCAGTTTCTTGCAGTGTGAAGTCACGGTTTGTCCATCTCTAGATGAAACAAAACAGGATTAAAGTAAATGTAACAGAAACAGTGTATGTTGTGCTTTACAAGTAGTTTGTCATTGTCATCTTTTATGATTACTTTTCTGAAGGCCTGGGTAGATAGGAGCTCTCAAAAGTTCTGCCATTTATATTTGCTACATGTGATCAGTTACTGAAAAGATTCTTAATTGAAATACATGGTTGGCTAAATATTGATTTGAAGACTACTTTTAGACAGATTATCAATAGCAATGCATTTAGATGGAAATACACTATATGGCCAAAGATTTGTGGACACTTGACCATCACAATTATATAGTTGCTTTTTGAACATCCCATTCCAGATTTAGTCCCATTTTGCTGTTATAATAACTTCCACTCTTCTGGGAAGGCTTTCCTCAAAAATATGGAGCATGTCTGTGGGGATTTGTATTCATTCAGCCACAAGAGCATTAGTGAGGTCTGGTACTGATGTTGGGTGAAGAGGCCTGGGGTGCAGTCCAGTTCCAGTTTAGCCCAAAGGTGTTCAGAGTGGTTGAGGTCAGGGCTCTGTGCAGGAAACTCAAGTTCTTCCACTCCAACATTGGCAAACCATGTCATCATGGACATCACTTTGTGCACAGGGCCACTGTCATGCTGGAACAGGATTGGGCCTCTTAGTTCCAGTGAAGGGAAATTGTAATTGCCACATATTTTTTGTTTATTAATATGTTTATTATTACATCTTAGATTACATGGAGCACCCTCAATACCCTACCATGTCCCTGTGAATGAGATGTTATTATAGAAATGATAGCATAATAGAGCAATTGAATTAATATACAGTAATCCTGTGATTTGAATTACCACTGGAATTATTGGCAGGGCTGGTGTCATAGAAAATGAATCAACAACTTCTGACCAATCAGATTTGAGAATTAAAATTCTGTGGTAAAATCTTATGACTTTTGCTTGCTTCCCTCTGAGCAGGTGTGTGAAGGCTCTTTGCCAGGATGATGCATGAGTCTAACAGATGTGCAATAAATTTTTGAGAGGGAGAAAATCTATGAGAGGGAGAATTTCTCCTATTTCATTAAAATTGCTGCATATTACTATCACTTGCCCAGTGAAAGTTGCGTTTGTGAAGTGTTAAATATTGGTTATGAAATTCTGACTCTGGCTTAATATTACAACAGGTTGTGGTAAGACAGTTTAGGTGAAGTATGTGGCAGTGCATTAATATTTCATGGCCTGGCCCAAATTCCTAATAACACGCATGAGTTCCCAAGGATTTAAATCCTTGAGAAAGTGTTCTCAACTCCTTTAGAATCACCTCCAACATTTGCACATCTCATGCAGCTGCACATAGTAAAACATACCAATGCTGTTTTAGTGAATAAGATGGCAGTAGCAACAGCTGTGTATTTGTGGTGATTCATGAATATTTGAGTAGGGACTTGATCTGGCATTGTGATACAGGAATACAGTAACATTGCTATCTTATACCCTTACATGCCCTGCCAGTGAAGGTGATATTAAAGTATAACTTATCTCCTATTTGTGAAAAGAATACCTGAAACTGATGCTGTTTTGCTCCATGCACTCTATCTGACATGCAACACGTATGGGCATGTAATTGACAAGGTCATGGACACATAACCAGTTTCCATTTCAAATCCAAATCATTTCTACTCTTTACAATGAAGCTATACAAAGAGGTTTGTGCATTATTTTGAGGCATGTTTCCAAAATCTGTAAAATAATGCAGCATTTCTAAATCAAGTATTATTAAATGAAATGACAACCACTTTTAAGAAGTTTCTGAAAGAATCTCTGGAACTGATTGTTCCATTTGCTAGTCTTTATGAAAGCACGTGTTTTAATGCACACTGTTAGGCTGATACATCATATGCTTGTAAAAACAGTCCATAAAGCAATATGTGCCAGAGTTAAAGAAAAATCACACTGCATATCCAATTGGATTGATTGCATTTTTATTCTACTTACTTAAGTCCATGTCAAGGCAGTTGCAAAGGCAATGACATCAAAGGCTTTAGCTTTGAATGAGGAGTGAAACGAATTGTGGGTTTTGACAGACTGGGAGGCTTATAATGATTCTTTTTTGTGGAACATGTTATCAAATGTCAAAATCTTTATTGAATCAATCTTCATGCAATCTTCATGCATTTGCAATCAGCTTGTTTTTGAATGCATATTTGTATCATTATGTTGGTTTATCCCAAATAGCTATGAGTCATTATTCTGTGAAGTGACCATGCACAACTTGAATTATGGATTTCAAACTTGATGGGTCACGGCTCCTTTATCTCTGCTTGAGAGTAATGACATTACAAAATGCATGAGTTCCACACAAGAGAGTGACTCATTTAAAGCCTGAAACCAACATTAAAATGATAAATATTCATGAATAATTTTTCCCTTAATATTGATTTTTTTTGTCCTAGCTGCAACGACACCTACTTTTATGAGAACAACAAAATCCACAATAAGTAAATAAATAAATACAACACCAACTTCAAAAAAGTTAGGATGCTGTGTAAAATGTAAATAAATGTAAATAAAAATAGAATGAAATGATTTTTTTACCCGAGCGCTGATAAAAAGCCGGATGGTCCCTCTCCTCTTTAGTTTAGAGGACGCGGCGTCCATGGTTTCCCAAAAAAAAAAATCATTTTGATTCGTCTGACCACAGAACAGTTTTCCACTTTGCTTCAGTCCATTTTAAATGAGCTTTGGCCCAGAGAAGACGGAAACGTTTCTGGATCATGTTCACATATGGCTTCTTCTTTGCATGATAGAGCTTTAACCAGCATTTGTGGATGGCACAGTGTTCTGGAGGTGTTTCGGAGCCCATGCAGTGATTTCCATTACAGAACCATGCCTGTTTTTAATGCAGCGCCGCCTGAGGGCCCGAAGATCACAGGCATGCAGTATTGATTTTCACCCTTGTCCCTTGTGCACAGACATTTCTCCAGATTCTCTGAATCTTTTGATGATATTATGTACTGAAGATGATGAGATATTCATAGTCTTCTCAATTTTACATTGAGGATCATTATTCTGAAATTGTTCCACAAGTTGTAGACGCAATTTTCCGCAGATTGGTGAAACTCTGCACATCTTTACTTCTGAAAGACTCTGCCTCTCTAAGATACTCTTTTTATACCCAATCATGTTACTGACCTGTTGCCAATTAACCTCCAGCTGTTTCTTTTTAGTAACACTTACTTTTCCAGCCTTTTGTTGCCCCGTCCCAACTTTTTTGAGACGTGTTGCAGCCATCAAATTCAAAATTACCTTATTTTTTCCTTAAAATTTCCTCAGTTTAAACATTTAATGTTTTCTATGTTCTATTGTGAATAACATATGGGTTTATGAGATTTGCAAATCATTGCATTCTGTTTTTATTTACATTTATTTACATTTTACACAGTGTCCCAACTTTTTTGGAATTGTAAATAAATAGGATGGCATGTAGTGGGTATCTTTGATGCTTTACAGCATCTCCCTGTGTTCGTGTTGGTTTCCTCTGGGTTCTCTGGTTTCCTTCCACCCCTCAAAAACACACAGCTAGGCATATTGGCTATGGTAAATTGTCCGTAGGTGTGAATGTGTGTGTGTTTGTGTGTATGTTTCCCTCTGATAGACCAGTGTCACATCTGGGGTGAATCCTCCCACTTTGCACCCAGTATTGCCGGAATCTGCTCTGGATCCTCCACTACCCTGATCAGGATAAACAAACAAGCAAACAAACAAAGAGATAACAATGAAAAAAAAAAAAAAACAGTTAGCAACTGGTTTATGATTTTGATATTTGTTTTCTTATGAGCTTGTTTTGTTTTAGGCAGTATTGATCACTTTTCAATATATATTTTTCTTAGCTGGAATTCTGATTATAGCTTCAAAAAATGCATTGATATTCAAGAGCAAGACTCCTGCCCCATCTTGATTTACACCTCTTCAATTATATAGCGTTCAGTCTAGACCTCACTTTTCCATTACTCCTTCAAGGACAGTTTGTGTCAAGAGCCTGTATGGCCTTTGTATATTTATGCCTATGTTGAAAGACTGAAAGGTAAATATATATAAAATACTTTATGATTTCTTTATGGGCAGAATATATATTTCATAATTTTCCTAAAAATACAGTAAATAAAGGAAAGGCTAAAAGTGTCATATATAAAATGTAAACAGTCACACTAGAGAAAAAGGTCCTGTAGGGAATTATGTAACTGACAGGTCAACTGATGGTCACTGTATCCGTAATGGCAGGATATTAGCTTTAGGCACTGTGGTGTGTTTGTGTTTGTGTTTGTGTGAGTGAGAGATGCTGAAGGACGCATTTCATAACTATTCTTGTTGTGGAAGGGAGAGCATTACAAAACCATTTTCTGATTTCTATGCCACATACACATACGTAAAGGCAAAAACCTTCCCACATCCCACTACCATCATTAAATGCTGCATCTCATAAGCCTGTAATCTCCTGCTCTTTCTCTTCTCCCCCTTTCTATCTCCATCATTATCTCTCATTCACAGCTGCTTGCCTCTCTTTTTCGTGCTGCTTACTACACATCACTATTGATTTCCTGACTACCTCTGATTGGTCTGTGCAGGCGAAAGGGGATTAGGAGGCGGTCCCTGATCAGCTGGAGGGCAAAAGAGAAAGAGGGATGGAGGGAAAGTGAGAGGAAGAGGGAGAGGCAAAGATGCTGTCTCTTTAAGAGTATTTTTAGGCTGGCAGTTAGCAGTGGTCAGTGGTGGGGGAAAATATGTTAGTGGCGGTAGTGCAAGAGCAGCCCGTGAACATGGCCGACCAGGACAAATCCACACTAATGTGGATGTGGATTTAGGATCTCCATAGTAAAATTCATGTATAAAGGTATGTGTTTTCCAGCTTTCAACTTTTATGGAACTAAATGAAGGTAAGTGTTCTTACTGAGAAAATGTTCTCTTTCTTACCTTGCAGTGTAAATTATGTAGTGTGTAAGTTTAAGGAAACCAAATCAGACAAATATCTACACATGGCTTGTGTTGCACACTGGTATCGGTTCTGGTTAATAGCAGATCCTTTTTTTTTTTTTTTTTTTTTTTTTACCTCTCTAGGGCAGACATGTAAATTTAATGAAACTGGCAAACAGTGTATGATCATGTTACTAGATTGATTTCAATTTGACCCTCTGCTATACTCTACACTCTTACGGCATGTGCGTGTACGTTCTGTCAGTTATTGTACTGAGTGTACAAGTTTAGAAATATGTTACAATTCATGCATGGTTCCGTGCACTAGTTGTGTTTAATATGAGCATATGTATCTGTGTATTCATGGCTAAGCATGCTTTGGAACATAAGTGTGCTTACTTTATAATTAAATTTGTTCTATGGTGCAAAAATCATAAATTTGTGATCAGATATTATCAGATTTTTCACATGTGATGAATATGTGATCACATATAAAATACATGTGAAAGTGCAGTTCAGTATTTTATGTCCTGAAATTGCACGTGACCTCAAAGACGTGACATCATGTGAATACTGTGTCACATGCGAATGAAAAAAAGAAAAAGAACAATGTGAAGAAAAAAAAAAACACATCAAAATAAATGAATAATTGTTAAATGGTGGAAAAATGTGTAAACTTTTTCAGTTTGCATTTTGCTGACTTTTATATAAGGGTGTGACTGAATGAAAGAAAACTTAGTGACCATAGATATTCTTAGTTTCAAACAATCTCCAGTCAATGAACACAATATAAACTATACTCCATGAACAAAAATAGTACTAAACTGCATATTTCCTTGTTGCTGGGGTGGTCATCTTTTGTACCTTTAATATGTATCTTTCACCTGGAACTATGTATATAGAGTATATTTAAAACTGATTTAAGATACATAAATGGATAATTTATACATAAATACACTACATGAACCTATCTAGGTAGAAAACCATTTTTCTGAGTTTCAGGCAAAATTATCACACAGTTCATACATTATATTCATATTTTAACCTTAAAATCACAAGTAATAGTCTATACATGCAAAGTCATATACATATATGCAGAATAAATCAAATATGAATTGTTAAACTGTACTCCTTTGATACTTATTAGCACTAATAGAACCAAATAAGTAAATGTGATATTTCAAAATGTCACGAACATGACCATGCTTTCACTGGCTCCCTGTCAAACTTAGATTTAGTAAAATTATACTTTGCCTCTATGCAAAAAAATTGCACATATTTTAGTCATAAATTGTAAAACTCTCCACACAAATACACACCCACGCCATACACTCACGTACAGAGGGAGGCGAGAGTGATTCCAGCTTCCTGCTGTTCACACAACCCCACGCGTGACGCAACAAATGACCATCATCGCCCACAGCCTCCCCCAGAACACGACACACATGCCAAGTAGGAGTAGGGAGAGTGGGGGCTTTATATCCTGCACGACTCACATTCTCCACACATGCTCGTTGCTCACATTTTAACTCTCTCACGGCAGCTAAGGAGTGTCGCAAAGCTTTGCTCATGCTTGGTGTTTTAATGGATTCCTGCTCACTAGCCATACTACAAAGCAGAGCAGCCTCCTTATTTATATTCAGAGGTGTTGCACCAAGAATGTGTGACTTAGATATTGCCTTGTCTTCATGCTGAGAAAGAAAATTCTGGCTTGCTGTTTATGAGTCTAAATGTACACACAAGTAAATGGAGCATTTTCATTACAGGACTCTATTCTGAGAGGATAAAGCACTATCTCAGGGATTATATAAATGTAAAATGTTGTGTTTCTGTTGTGTCACAGGAATTATTTTAAGTGAGATCAATATAATATTGGTGTAGTCATTGTTGTGTAGTACATTGGATAAAACAAATATATTAAAAAATCATTTATATGTACAATACATGAAAAAGATACATATGGCTGTTGCATTTTATACTATAGCCGTCATTGTCATTGTATACATTTTACACAGTCATTGCAAAATGTTATGAAGTGCTTCATGCAAATTGACAAGATTGAATGTGTGCTGGAAAGGTATCCAGGGTTTATCCTATTTCTGCTCCCAGGGGTATACTGTCTATACACTCTGTAGCATACTTGGCAGACAGTTTGGACTGTTCTTGGTCAAGTGACAGGCTTTGGCACACAAAACTTTGAATATCTGTTTAGATTTAGTGAGCCTTTTAGAAGGTAAACTCATCTGGGCTAGAAGCCAAGTTCCACAAGCTCCACTCTCACCATCCAGTCTGCTCTTCACTGAGCCTGCATCCAACAACTTTCTGCTGAGAGACAGTCTAAGAAAAAACAAAAAAACAAACAAAAAAAAACCCCACTGATGGCACCATGGGAGGTACATGATCATGGCCTTCCCATACTTTGTGGCACATACCTGCATCATGTAAATGTTAGATTGAAGATGATTGTTATCAGGCTTCATGTTCTCACAATATTCAACATGTAAACATACATTAGCAGAGTGCACATTACACCCAAATAGGAGAAATTAAATAACTTGTTTGCAGCTTGTTGGATATTTCATATGGTCTCTTTAATATTTCATGCCTATTGCTAACACTGGGACAACTGACCATGTCCCCCAAGAATGGCATGTCATCTTGGAATCGTCCCAGGGGTCCTGTTTAACCACGAGACTTTTTGTGTTAATGAATACATCTTAGCATGTCTAGCTTCATTTATTGACCTGTATTCTAAATCTTATGGCTCACAATCGAAGCACAGGCATATTGATATATGACTGTGCATAAAATTTGTCATGAATACATAAATCAAGGCCGAATAAGAGGTCTTCTGTGATTCCAATTATTATACTCACGCTGGACAAATAAAAAATATAACTGGCAAGGGAGCATGGCAATCCAAAATTATATAACTGTTTAATTAAACTACTAAGGGATTGGAGGCAGGGCTTGGAAAAAGGGTGTGTATGTGGGTGTGTGTGTGGAGTGATGTGAGGTGTCTTCGGGCCATAGCTGGTGAGGAGGACACAAAAAAATGTCTTGGACAGCTTTGTTGGGGAAAAATGTGTGTGAATATTGGTATTTAGGGCTTAGTGTTAGTGGGCACAGTACTGTTAATAGAATTTGTGAAAAGAAGCTGATTGGGTTTCTTTGTGGATAATCTTTGACTTGTTCCAATCAGTGAAAAATGACTTTTGTCTTATCATTTTATATATGTGAGATACGGGGGAGGATGAGAGAAGGGCACATTTTGTCACACCTTATTAATATTCATTAGAATCTTGAAGGTGATTTGTGTGAGATAATATATATTGTAGTCTCTGTTTTAACTTTGGAGCAACCATGAGAGGTACACGCTTAAAAATAAAGGTTTCAATTAGAACCAAAAAGGAGTTTTCCGACTGGTGCCATAGGAGAATCAGCCCTGTGCCATAGGAGAATCCTTTTAAATTGCACAAAGACCCTTTTACTCTCAAGATCTTTATAGAACAATCTATTTACTGGTGCTTTAAAGAAACGGTTCTTCACAGCAGTGCCAAGGAACCATGGTATCATAAGTTCTCTAAAAAACTACTAGTTAGTGCTTTAAGGAACCAAAGAAAGCCTCTTAAGAGTGATGCCAGGACAACCTTTTCCAGTCCCACAAAATTTTTTTACAGGTTTCACTGTTTAACCTGTTAAAGGATGATACCACTGCTCTGAATAACTTATAATGACACATAAAGAACTTCTTTAATCTCCAAAGAACCATATACAGTAGCTAAAGAACCCTATACAATGAAGAATGGTTCTTGACAAGAAGAAGGTTCTTTGTGGAAACTATGGTGCTGTCAAGTTCCATTAAAGCTCCTATATTGTTAAGAGTGTAGTGAGAAAGCATAAGTATCATTCATCAAATACTCATAAATTTATATAT
>JANDJT010000179.1:26186402-26208875 GCA_024331685.1 Stegophilus panzeri
TCACATGAAAAGATATAATCAAATATTTACAAAAATGTGAGGGGTGTACTCACTTTTGTGAGATACTGTATATACATTTGCTTAAAAAATCCACAGTTTCTATGAGATAGCTTTGCTGTACTGTACATTGTGAGCCAAAATAACAGATGTTTATGCTGAGTTCTGCTGAATATTCAGTGTTCATTTAATAAAACAGTTTTATTAGACTGACAGTATCTGTTTATTTGGCCATATTGAACGCTACTTTCCACATTCTTTCATTATTCTATCTGAAATTTCAGGTGACAGAGTGGCTTTGTCTGAACTGTCAGATGCAAAGAGCTCATGATAATGCTCCAGTGGTGCCCCAGAAAATATCTGTACAACCCCATTCTTCACCAAAGGCAGGAATGGCTCCATTGTTACAACAGAAAGATGCTTGTGCTGTGGACTCTACAAAGAAAACAACTAACCCTATAACAAGAGCTCCACAGAAAGACAATAAATTTGGGGCCATTCAGAAAATAGAGCAACAGCAAACGGAGGCACCAAATGACTCACCCCCTCTACACAAACATCAGCAGCTAGAAACTGGGAAACCAAAGGGTGATACATCAAAGATAGACAAGTCAGAAACCAAGGATGAATCAGGTTTTTTTGGTTTTGGTTTTGGTGGTGCTCGATCACGATCACCATCTCCCAAGACTGCTGCCTCTGCAGTTTCTGGAAAGGTTCTAGGCTTTGGTACATCCTTCCTCAGCTCAGCCTCTAATCTGATCTCTTCAGCTGTTATGGATGAGCCTTCCACAACACCACCAGCCTCTCGTAAAGGTTCATCTGTCTCACAAAGTTCTATCAGTTCTACTACACCACCATCCTCTCGAAAAGGTTCTGCAGTTTCACAGACTTTGTCCAAGTCAACACTACCCACTTCCCATAAGGGTTCATCAGTTTCACAGACATCTTACAAGACTGGATCTTCAGCCACAACACCAGTTACTTCACGCAAAGGGACTGACAATTCCCAGGACATAACGAAGGAGACAGAAAAATATTCTAATGAAAAGGCAGAAGAAAAGAAATTCCAGGAACCACAGTCATCTAAAACACTATCTGAAAAAGTTAAGGACTCTGCAGGTGTTGATAAATCATCTCAGCAGCTACCAAAAACTTGTCCACTTTGCATGACAGATATAAAAAAAGATCTCCCAAACTATAGCACCTGTACTGAATGCAAGAGCACTGTGTGTAACCTCTGTGGATTCAGCCCCATGCCTCAAGAAACAGAGGTAAGCCTTTACATTTTGATAGTAGGCCTACATGTATGCTAATAAGATTGTAATGAAACTGCTGTAATTAAGATGTTCTTGTAGTTCTTGTTAAAATGCACTTGTTATTGGTAATGTGTGGCTTTAGAAAAACGTTACCTGTCAGTGGAAGGCATCTGAATATTTAAACCATCTGCTTTAAATGTAGATAATGGAGTGGCTCTGTCTGAACTGCCATACAAGACGAGCATCAGGAATTTCTTCTGTGCAGTCTACCAAAATCACCCCAACGTCATCTCCTCAAAATATGAAGACTTCTGTGTCAGAACACTCTAAGAAGAAGAAAGATCTTCCTGATAAAACTATTCAAAAAGGCCAGACAACTGCTGAGATAAAACAAAAAAATGAAATATCTACTGCAGCAGTGGAAAAGCAGGTCAATCAGCAGCAGTCTACTCTACAACACAATGTGGAGAAATCTCAAAAGACTTCAAAAGTTGAGCCCTCTCCTGCCATGGATAAACCCCTTCAAGAAAACTCAGGATTCTATGGCATTGTTGGTGCTCGATCTCGATCATCATCCCCTCAACCTGCTGTCTCTGCTGTTACTGGGAAGGGTTTAGGATTTGGTTCTTCCTTTTTCAGCTCTGCATCTAATCTCATCTCATCGGCTATTAAGGATGAACCATCCATGACACTCCCAACCTCTCGCAAAGATTCATCAGTCTCTCAAAGTTCCATTAGGTCCAGTACACCACCTCCATCCTCCCGCAAAGGTTCTGGAGTCATGCAGGCCACCATACTACAAGGGGACTCTCAGAAAAAGCAGACAGATATAAATAAATCACAGATTATAGACAACAAAGAAGGAAAGAAACCTGAGCTACCAAAACATGGAAAGGTGCCCCCAAATCCAGATGAATCCAAGCCAGAGCCATCAAAAGTGAAAGAATCCTCTCACACTCTCCCCAAATACTGCCCTCTCTGCAAGGTGGAGATCAAGAATGAGCCTCCCAACTATAACACCTGCACTGACTGCAAAAACATTGTATGCATACAATGTGGATTCAATCCTTCACCACACCAAACAGAGGTAAGAAGAATATATATTTTGGTATTTAAATGTGGCTTTTAGTGTTCTTAGCCAATAAAGTGCCCAGGAAAAGCCTGAGTACCATGATTTGAATCCATTAGTTGATGTATTTCCATTTCAAACAGGAAGTCAGGGAAGGAGCATATAAAAGGGTTTGACTGATTTCTACAACAGACAATAGCATTCGATATACACTACTCCTCCCACCAAATCTGTAAACTCAGTGGTAAGCTCAGTTAGCAAATTGGCTTCTTTAGGATATTCCATTGACAATTTTCTCATTGCAGCTTCATCATGCTCAGTGTCTAAGAACAGGGGTTTCCATCCCCCTCAACTTGGAATGGTATTGGACTGTGGTCGTTATTATCAGCCCCCAGCAATCTTTTCCTTCTCTCCCACAGTAAAACTAATGCAACATTAGACTTCCTGTTGGGGAAGATAGGAAAGATTGCCATTTGACACGAGGCAATGAAATAAAACTATAGAGAAGCATACACACAACTGCATCAACTTACAATATATCGAAATGATTGCTGATTTGCCATGTCATACTTATCACATATGTTAGATGTATAATAAGTGTATGCAACAGCATCATCATGGCCTCCAGTGTTTTTGGAGTGAGGTCATGCTTAAACCGAGATATTGAGGGGAGAATGAATGCAGTCACACACACATATACTCAGCAAAAAAAGGTCCCTTTTTTTCAGGAGACTGTATTTTAAAGATACTTTTGTAAAATCCAAATAAGCTTTACAGATGTTTATCGGAAAATGTTTAAACAATGTTTTTCATGCTTGTTCAATGTACCATAAACAATTATTGCACATGCACCTGTGGAGCAGTGCTTAAAACACGAACACTTTACAGGCGGTAGGCAATTAAGGTCACAGTTACCATAACTTAGGACAGTAAAGAGACCTTTCTACTGACTCTGAAAAACACGAGAAGAAAAATGTCTAGGGTGCCTGCTCACCTGCGTAAACATGCCGTAGGCCTGCTGCAGGGTTACATGAGGACTGCAGTTGTGGCCAGAGCAATAAACTGCAATGTAAGAAGCCTAAGACAGTGCTACATATAGACAGGAAGGACAGCTGATCATCATTGCAGTGGCAAACCATGTGTAACCATGTCCCCCCCAGATGTGATCAAGAACTTGCAAATGCCTTTGTGGAAGAGTGGGGTAACATCTCACAGCAAGAACTGACAAATCTGGTGCAGTCCATGTTGTTCAGTTTATGCCTCAGTTGTTGAATCTTTTTATGTTAATACAAATATTTACAAATGTTAAGAAATTTGCTGGAAATAAAAGCAGTTGAATGTGAAAGGATGTTTCTTTTTTTGCTAAGTATAAATGCTGACCACCTTTTCAACACATAAAAGATGTTTTGGTGGGTACATTACTTCAGTGGTAGAGTGATACTTACATTTTGTTTAAAGGGATGAGCATATGTGATCAAGAGAGCATTTGATTGAATTAATATTGGGCAAGTGCAGATTTATTTGGAAGTATTCACCTTTGTGGTGCCCTTTGTCCATTCTGCTTTACAAACCCCCCCCCAAAAAAACAAGATACTGAAATTTCAAAATAAAAAAGAAATAATTCAATTAAAAAGAATGAAAAATACAATGTCTTTTAGATTACTGACAAAATAACAAGGACATTTTTTAAAACATTTAATACATCTTTGATATGGTCTAGTTCAATTTAATACATCTTTGATATGGTATAGTGCCTGACAAAACATCTTTATGGTTTATTACATAATTAATAACAAACTAATAAATGTTCAAGTTTGCATAGTACTTTTTTACTAATGACCAAGGTGTGTAGAATGGTTGAGAAAAACCCACACAATGGTTTCAGTGATACTGTGACTTAAAGTTAAGCATTATCAGCTAAATTTATATTGCAATGTAATTTACATGTTGGATTGTGACTCTATGCATTGGTAAATTACATTACCATCTTCTTCATCTTGTTTTCAATGCACTGTTTACCAATATCCAAACAGACACATGTAAATTGTGTATATTTTTTCCCTTATTACCTGTGTTGGCCCTACAGAGGATGGAGTGGCTGTGTTTGACCTGCCAAATGAAGCAAGCATCAGGAGTTCCTCAACAACCACAGGCTAACAAAGTACCACTGTCTGTCTTAAAACAGAATAAAGAGCCTCTAATTCCAGCAAAGGCCAAGACATCACTTGCTGATGGAAAACTACATGACAGTCAAAGTGAAGCTGAGAAAAAGCAAGATAGCACTACAATAAAGCATAATGTGCAAAGTCAGCATCCTAAGCAACAGCCTCAACAAACAAAAGATGGAATTTCCAAACCTGCTAAATCAGAGCCTCCTAATAAGAATTCAGACTTTTTTGGTTTTGGTAGACGATCTCGATCACCATCCCCACAGCCTGCTCTTTCTGGAAAAGTTTTAGGTTTTGGTTCTTCAATCTTTAGCTCAGCATCTAATCTAATATCCTCTGCTGTTCAAGATGGAACCTCTCCAACACCATCAACTTCACGCAAGGGGTCTACTGTTTCTCAAACTTCTGAAAATACTATACCAATAGTACCTGATCCTAGCAAGAGATCTGAAATGTCCAACACTACACTGCCAGCTTCTAGTACAGTATCTTCCCAAGACTCTCCTCAGGAGAAATCTAGTACTTTAACAAAACCACCAACTAAACATGAGCAAGAAAGAAAAATACAGGAAATGAAATCACAGGGGGAAAACTCTACACCACTTCTGGCACTTTTGAAGGATGGAACTCCATCGGATGCCACAAAAACTTCAGAAACCAATCAGGCTCTACCCAAAGCCTGTCCAATGTGCAAGGTAGAAATCAAGAAGGAGCCTCCTAACTACAACATCTGCACTGAATGCAAGAATGCAGTGTGTAACCTTTGTGGATTTAACCCAATGCCTGACAAAACAGAGGTAAAAAAAATCTAACTATTAAAAATACAATCAGCTGCAATTTAAAGTTCTGTGAACTCACACTTTACATTCCTGTCTAAACACATGGATATGAGAAGTCAAAAGCATATGAAAACCATAATATAGGGGTTACTGGTGAGTTATTCTTTTACTATCACCTAGCACCTTGCTTGAACTATGGAATTTCCATGGGGTGGTAATAAATTTAATGTTATCACCAGGGCAATGGTAGTGGCATTCACTTAGGCCCATTTTTCACCAGACATGGTAAACAAAAGATATTTCCATGACATGTGGCCTTTTACACTGGACATGTACACACAAAGCATAGTTGTTTTGTTTTTTTTTTTGCTTGAATTACATTTATGCTGTCTGCACATTTAGTCTGCAATTTATTGGATGAGATACCACTATGCAATGGGGCACACTGGGTAAATGGGGACATGGCGGGTACAGTGCTGGGGCATACAGGGATATAGTGGGTATGTTGTTGGGGTGTGCGGGGATACAATAGGTATCCTTGGTATTATGCATTTTGATTACTGTTTTTTTTGTTCATAACATTTTTATCCCCAGGTTATTGCCATCAAATAAAAAAAAAAGCCCTTTGATGAAATTTACCTACACATTTATTTACGTTGAGAAGTTGAGAATATGATAATACTAAATTGTACATAATATATATTTTTTAATATTGCTATGTTAATATTAATGCATAAACAAAATTCACTGTTATTACAGAAGAAAGAATGGCTATGTCTGAATTGCCAGATGAAACGAACATCAGGAGCTCCAAAGCCAACTCAGCCAAAACCTACGAAAGTTCCTGCACTAGCATCACCACAAAAGGATGTTCAAGCTAAAGTTTATATGCAAAAACTCTCTCAACAACAGGGCTCAAAAGGTGACACATCACCAAAGCCTGTTTTTTCCAAAACTGAAATCTCTAAAGATGAATCAGGCTTTGGGCTTACTCATGACCAGTCCCAGTCTCAATCTCCTAAGCCTGCTGCCTCAACTATATCAGAAAAGGGTTTAGGCTTTGGCTCTTCCATCATCAGCAGAGCATCTGACCTTATTTCTTCAGCTGTTCAGGATGAAGCATCTATGACACCACCATCTTCTCGTAAAAGTTCTGCAGAGTGTGTGGCACGTGAAAAAACATCAACACCACCTGCTTCACGCAAGGTACCTGTAGTTTCTGATAAAGAGTCAAAATCAATTACTCAACAACCAAGAACCGAGAAGAAAATATCAGAGCTTCAGACCACCAAAGGTGAAGCGAAAGAAGGTGACAATTTATCAGCTTGCCCACTGTGCAATGAGAAATTCAAAAATAACCCACCAAATGTAAACACTTGTACATCTTGCAAAATGACTGTGTGTAATCTCTGTGGATTTAACCCCATGCCAGATCAAACTGAGGTAGGACATCATCTAAATACCATTGTGTGTTTGTTCAGATTTTACATAGAATTTATAGTCTCAAGTTCAAGCATTAAAACGCAAAAATTTCTTTATACAAGCTTATATTCTTTGGAAATATACTGATGGCAAAATAAAATGCAACATTTGAACTGAAATGTCAAGTTTAATTTTTAATTAAAAAAACAAATAAACAAACAAACAAGAAAAATAAATCAGACCAGCAACATCTTATATCTTATATCTTCAAAATGGCTTGATGAAGTCACTGGTCAGGAGCATTCGTAGGCTCTTGTGTGGTGTATGCTGTCTGATGGCTGCTTTCTTGAATCAGAAATTGAGATTTTCAGTAGTTCTGCCAGTATGCTTAAACCTTTTCAGCAGCCAGGAAACAGTTAAGTACAGTTAAGTCTTACTGCATAATGTATGTTAGTCATCTTGATAAGTTACTGACTGCACAAAAATGAATGATGTTTAACAAAAAAATGTTTACTTGAAGAAATATACAACAACGGTTTGAACAGCAAAGATTATTGAATGTCATTATGGAAAATAATAAGGTAAACAATATGTAAATCCTGAAATTTATGGTGTTTGTATGTGGTGTATTTGGTGATATTAAATCTGTTAAATTATCCTGTTATTGAATGGTGTATAAAACAGAGTTTTTACTGTTTGATAACAGAAAGAACTATGCATCATTCCAGGCAAAGTAGAGCAATTTCACACAGTTACTATCATTAAACAATCTATAGCTCTCTCTTGCAAGCATTTAGTGTCTATATCTGAAGATAATGCTGATAACACATGGTATGCTGACTGACGTTATGTGAAAATATGATCTTAAGACAAATGTATTTGGTAGTTGTATGTATATATCTGTATGTAACAGATATATAATATGAATAGTTAAGGATATTGATAATTGGTGGGTGAACTGGTGAAGTATTATATATTATGTAGTACCATCTAGAGGATAATGTAACCACACTGCTCTTTGCAGTCAGGGTGCATTATATTATCTTTGCCTTACATATCTAATTTATCAGATCAGTTTTAACAAAACCCCAGCCAATTCAATATCCAAGATGTGCTTTTGACAGCTCTAGGTGACACCTTTTTTGGTTCAGATTAGTCTAGCTGCACACAAGGTGGCCAGCAACTTTAAATGTGTATGAGATGCCTCATGTAGTGCTCCAATCAAATGACATTTTTAAGATACATCGCTAAAGTTTAGCAATCATGGGGCCTCTAGACAACTGTTATGGTGCATCATGCAGCACAAATGGTAGAACGTTGTACTGACAAAGGGCATGGAACAAAGCAGTCTGTTTTGGGGCAACTTTCTGATACAAGAGGCGCCTGTCATTAGCTTTTGGTGAGTTCCCAAGGTGGAGATGTACCACAACCTCCCAAGGCACTCAATAAGTGAGTTAAGTGAGTTACCCAGCTAGCATGAACAGTAACAGATCTACTTAAATGTCAAAGGTGCATATAATGAAGGTTTGGAATGAGAGGTAGTAAGGGTAAAGGTTTAGTTTTCCATGAATGTAAAGGGATAATTTGAGGGAGAACTGCAGAAGTCCTTTGCATGATTGAGGTTCCATAGAGCTGGTGCACAGTGAGAAACTCTTTTTATTCTTCAGGCAAGCTTGCAAAAAGTAAAGAAGCGATTAAAAGGAGAAAATTGTTCTCTGCTCTGCTTGCCCCTTTCCACATCCCTTAAGAAAAGGTCAGAATTCCCTTGCTCAGCATAGCTTTTCATAAAGCAGATGCATTTATCATCTGCCTTTTTGTAACAATATGCATAGAAAAACTAAGCACTTATCAAAATAAATATTTGTCCATAAATAAAAGTAAACCTCAGTTATCAGTTAATATCTACGACACCTGGCCTCTTAGAATAATATCACCAGAATTGAAATGCCAATAATTCAGCACTCACATGACAGCTAGCTTTTTTTTGGTAGTTAAGCCTGTTTGCAGCACTTTGCATTTAATCTGCCCATGCCACTTTCCTTGCAATTAAAAGTTGAAGAGCACCTAATCAGCACAAACACAGTTTCTTCTCCAGTGAATAGCACTTACATTCTGCCTTTGACAAGTCTCATATATATGCATTTAATCTCACCTTCACCCCACACACATTGGATATTATTTTGTTTTGGCTGTTGACTCTGCTAATGTGTGGGTTGCTGTGAAAGATTCTAAATTACTGCAATTCGGGGCTGGTGATTCTCTTCTATTAGGCCTAGTGTCAACAGAGATTTCAAATATAAGTAATAATGTTTTCTATTTTTTTGTTCTTTGAGCCACTAACAACTTTCTAGCAGCATGCCAATGGTACTCTTCCTTGCTTCTTACGAATTTCAAGGCATGATGGATTGCACAGGAACCTTCTAAATATGATATTGCTCTTGGGGTTATCAAGGCTTTAAATTAAAGGATCGTTTGACATTCAGAATAAGAAAAAAAGTGCAGACAGTGACCTTTCAAAGATAAAATATAAGCTCTTACTGCACAAGCCATATTTGTTGGTTCAGATTTGACACTCAAATTGATGCTCTGTCAAGTAACCCTATATTTTTTCATTCCTCAAATGTTGCATTTCTCCATCAGTATATATAATTTAACATGAAATTATATGTAAGTATGTATAATTTATATACCATATGTAATTATAATGTAATTATAATGTTATTTTTTATTTCAATCATAATTCTGAGACTCCTCTGACTGTATGTATTATCATGTAGTTATTATAAGAAGTGATAATATGTATATATGCATTTAGAATATATAAACACTGATATTGTTTCATGGTTCTAGGTGAAGAAGTGGTTATGTTTGAACTGCCAGATGCAGCAATTATCAGCTTCACCTGCACAGCCAGAGGCTAAAAAGATACTGCCACTAGGACCAGCAGAGTGGAAGGAAACTCCAGTTGCATCTGAGAAGAAATCAATTCTCTCAGTAGATGTCACAGACAACAATAAAATCCTTCCTGAAGTTGGAAAATCAGAGGACCAACCCTTTGTGCCAGCATCACAGAATCCCACTTCTACTTCTTCAATATCACAGCCTTCTCCTGATAAGTCTTTTCAACCTCCAAAAGCTGAGACTCCAAAAGAGGATAAGAGTTCAGCTGTTTCTCAAACTTCTGCAAAGGCTGCATTAGTTTTTCCTGCATCTGTAGAAACTGTTACCTCTGGGAAGACAAAATCACCTACTGTTCAGAAGCAAGAAGAAATGAAACCTGCAGATGAAGCACAAAATGCTCAGTCTGCCAAAGCACCATCTGCTCTTGAAAAAGTGGGTGCAAATTTATCCACACTTCAAAAAGGCTGTCCAATCTGCAAGGATATATTCAAGGAAGATCCTCCAAACTACAATACTTGTAATTCCTGCAAAGCCATTGTGTGTAACCTTTGTGGTGGATTGAACTCCAGGGCAGAAATAACTGAGGTAAGAGAATATAAAACAAAATATTACTAGAGGTAGTAGCATTATAGTACTTTGTTTCTATGTTAACAATTCTTGCTGCATTGTCTTCTCATTTTCTAGGCTCTTAATTCACACTTTTTCTGTTTCTTAAGATTTAAATACTGCTTGTCTTTTTTTCCATATAGAAGAAGAACTGGCTGTGTGTGAACTGCCAGAGGCAGCAAGCACCAGTACCTCTTCCTGCAAAGGCAAAGGAAGTACCTCTTACAGAATCAGAGAAGGAGGTTCCAAGTCCAGGTCCTACAAAGAAAAAGACAAGTATTCCAGTGGGTGATACAGAGTATTATCAGATACCCACAATAAATGGAAAACCTCATGACAAACTCACTTCAGAAAAGACCCCAAAAGCGACTACTAGTGTGGCAGAACAGAAACCGTCTTGTGTTGAGTCTGGCGACCCACAAAATACAAAACCTCCAGAGAAACAGTCTGGCCTCTTTGGTTTCAGATTTGGTGGTACTAAATCACGACCACCATCTCCTCAGCTGGCTGCCTCTGCAGTTTCTGGGAGAGTTCTAGGCTTTGGGTCATCATTCCTCAGCTCAGCCTCTAATCTGATCTCTTCAGCTGTTCAGGATGAACCATCCATCACACCACCAACCTCTCGTAAGGGTTCTACAATTTCTTTAAGAAACACTACAACACCTCCTTTGTCCCGCAAGAATTCAGCAGCATGCCAACATGGGGAAAAGAAAGAAATAGAAAATAAATTGCAAGACCAGGTGGCAAAGGAATCAGTTCCTCTTCAGAAAAAGGATACAGCTTGTTTAGGGCTTCTCAAAGCTTGTCCACTCTGTAAGGCTGACATCAAGGATGATCCACCCAACTATAACACCTGCACACAATGTAAAAATATTGTGTGTAACCTTTGTGGATTTAGTCCTATTCCACAAGAAACTGAGGTAAAATACAACATATAATAATTCTTTCTATTACTCTCATCTCTATACTGTATGCATGATGATATGTCAAATTAGGTTAACAAAAATGTTGTCACTTTATGCTTGTCTGTCAAAGTCAAAAAAAAAAAAAAAAAAAAAAGCCAATACCCTCATGGTTTCAATGGTGAGAACATGTCTTAAGGGATTTTGTCTAAGATGGCTCTTAGAAAAGTGAAGTCTATGGAGAGTGCAAATGTTTACCCAAAATTCATGATGACAGTTATATACAGTTAAAGGCACAGATTCATACATGTACTATTCTCACGACCTCTTTCATGGTTCAGCAGGTGTCAGAGTGGCTATGTTTGAGCTGCCAAATACAGCGAGCCCCAGGACCTCCTGCAAAAACCCAGTCAGAGGTTAACAAGGTACCTTCTCCAACATTACCAAAGGAAAAAGACACTTCTGCTGCAGGTGTTCCACAGAAGAACCCAAGTCTTCCAGTAAATGCCAAAGATGAGAAGCCATCTGGAGTTGAAAAACCAGTAGATAACCCTATTAAAACAGAATCCCACCAAGACACTGCTCCCTCAACTCAACCTTCTCCTGCAAAATCTGTGCCACCACAAAAAGTTGAACCTCAAAAGGATGAGTCAAACTTGTTTGGTTTCAGTTTTAGGGGTACTCGATCAAGGTCACCATCTCCTCAGCCTGACATCTCAGCTGTTTCTGGAAAGGTTCTAGGCTTTGGCTCCTCCTTTCTCAGTTCTGCATCTAATCTGATTTCATCAGCTGTTCAGCATGAGCCTTCCACAACACCACCAACATCCCGTAAAGGATCTACAACTTCTGAAACTTCTGTAAAGACTACTTCTCACAAGAAGCAAGAGGAAAAGATAGAATCAGAAACCAAATTGGAAGTCCAGTTGCCAAAGGCAGATACCCCTCTCTCAGAGTCACTTGGAGCTTGCCTAATCTGCAAGGCTAACCTTAAGAAGGATACACCTAACTACACTACCTGCACTGAATGCCAGAAAACAGTGTGTAACTTTTGTGGATTCAGTCCTGTGCTTCAAGAAACAGAGGTAAGACACCATATTTAAAACAAATGCTACAGTAATTACCTGTATTTTTGTGATCAGCCCGTGTGCTCCTTTATATTACTATTCTGGGATAAATTTTCCCAAAAGCATCACTGCACAAATAAAACATGTAAATGGTAGACTAAGCATCATATTTAACACAGTGATCTAAATTTTATAAAGCTGTTGGGAACCTGACTCCTGGGTCATCACCATGATAACATCAGGTGCTAGTTGGTGTGGTAAAAATGCCTAGGCCAGGAGAGTTAAATTTGTTTTATTGGAATTGAGTGGAGAGGGCATGGTGGCTTAGTGGTTAGCATGTTTGTCTTGTACCTTCAGGGTTGGGGGTTCGATTCCATTCTAATATATTGCATTGCACTGCACTTGCATTATTTACTTTCTAATCAGCAGTCAACTTTCAAGTTTATTTATTCAGTAATTAATAACTTACAATAATTATGTCAACAAAATTCTGTTAATCACTAAACAGGGTAAGAAATGGTTATGTTTGGACTGCCAGAAGCAGCAAGCACCAGGGCCTCCACTTATACAGCCTCAACTAGAGACAAACAATGTAGCTCTGCCAGCACCAAAGCAGGAAGCTCAAACTACATATGATCCACAAAAGAAGCCAAATCTGTCAGTTGATGCCACAATAAAATCTGTTGAAGTTGTAAAAAAAGAGAATAAATCTAGTCCAGCGGAGTCACAGGAACCCACTGCTGTTCAGTCAGCACAACAGTCCTTTCCTGACACACCTGCTATACCAAAAAAAGCTGACACTTCAAAGGAGGAGACAGGCTTTTTGAGTGTTGCCGGTGCTAACTCACCATCTCCTCAGCCTGATGTCGCTTCTGTTTCTGGGAAGGTTCGAGGCTTTGGCTCATCCTTATTTAGCTCAGCATCTAATTTGATTTCATCAGCTCTTCAAGATGAACCTTCTACCACACCACCAACCTCTAGAAAGGGTTCTGCAATTCCTCAAAAATCTGAAAAAGAAAAATATTTTTCTCAAATATCAGAAGAAGACACTCCAACACCACGTACATCGCACAAGGGGTCGATAGCACAGAAAGAGGAAGAAAAGACAGAACTGAAAATCACATCAGATGACCAGTCAACTGTGTCACCTTCTCTTGTCAAAAAAGATGAGCATCTCAATAAGCCTCTTAAACCTTGTCCACTGTGCAAGGTGGCTCTCACGAAAGATCCACCCAACTATGACACCTGCACTGAATGTAAAACCACTGTGTGTAATCTTTGTGGATTTAGTCCTATGCCACAACAAACTGAAGTAAGTTAATATCATTAACCTAAACACTAAATCAGCATTGTGTACTATTATGACCATATTTTGAATTGAGTTAGGCATGTGTGGGGTGGGATTTGCCAACAACAGATGAATGTCTGTGTTACATGTGATTCTGACCTTGAACCTAAGTAGATTTTTCTTGCATGATATCAGCTCGAGTCAGTGCCATTTTAAGTCCAGAGCCACTGTCTGACAGATTTTTCTAAACATAATATGTGCCCCTGAAATTCATGTTTGGGCTGTAAATACAGTCTTGAAAAATTTATTGGCATTCAGGGGCAATATTGAATGGATAAATATGACATCATCAATTAATTAAATCTATTGTCCCTGTAAGGTCCATGTTAATTGGAGACATTGCTTATCTCGAGTACTTTTTTGTGGATAAAATAAATAAGTTAAAAAATGTTCTGTAGGACAGCAAATCGAATCAACAACAAAAAATATTAATTATTTTATTAATTTGACAAATCAAAATAAAAAGTTCAAACGTGATAAAATACCCTATATCCTGCATGTATATTACAACTTCATGACAGTCTTGACTTCATGATTTAGTATGTCATAACTACATTACGCTGTGTGTATTAACTGTCTGTACACAAATAAGTAAATAAAATAACAGTAGAGACAATATTTTAACTCCCGCCTCACCTGTACTTCTAGCTCATCATACAAAAATATAGCTATTTTTTCTAAATAAAGCTTCTGTGATGTGCTGGATCAAGTGCTATTTTATAAGGTGCTGAATAATAAGGGTGGAAGCTATATTGTTAAATTCTAAACTTTTATTTGAAAACTAAGAAAAATATATGCATGTAATTTTAATAATCTGAATAATCAGAGTAAGCAAATGATGTAGCTGCTTGCACTCTGAATGTGGAGAAGTTACCCCAAATAATGCAAATAATGACAATAATGACATTTGAGCTTAAATCTGACCTTAAAATAAACTTACATGGCTACCTCTGAATATATGATGAGAAAAATCATATGTATGTCTCTCCATAATACAGATATTGAGCCAGCACATGTATTAATACAATTTTTAGTATGTATACCATTAATTTATGTTATGGCCCTACAGATGAAAGAGTGGCTTTGTTTGAACTGCCAGATGCATCGAGCACCAGGGGCTCCATCTATACAGCTTCAGCAACATGCTAACAAAGTACCACCACCAGCTTCACCACAACAGAAGGCAAAATCTCTTGTTGGAAAGCCAGAGGAGAGACCTACTCAAGTAGAGACAAAGAAATCCATTTCAACACCTTCAAAACAACAACCCACTGCTCCAACACCAAAAGGTGAACCTTCAAAGAAGGAGCCCGGCTTCTTTGGATTTGGTGGTGCTCGTTCTCGATCTCCATCTCCTCAGCCAGCTGTCTCTGCGGTTTCTGGTAAAGTTCTAGGCTTTGGTTCTTCTCTCTTTAGCACGGCATCTAATTTAATTTCTTCAGCTGTTCATGATGAGCCTACAACACCACCAACACCTCGTAAGGGTTCTGTTACTTCTCACACTTCTATAAAGACCACACAAGCAACTCCTCCTACTTCTCAGAAAGAATCTGTAGAGCCAGAAAAACATCAGACTAAAGACACCAAAACTCAAGCTGAAGAGGAAAAAACTCATGTTGCAAAGAAACATCAGAATAAACTAAATGAAAAGCAAGTGAAAATGACTAAGGTAACAGATGAATATCCAAAAATGGAAGAAACTTCTAAGCATCAGAATGTTGCATGTCCTCTCTGTAAGATAGTACTTAATGTTGGATCAACTGAAACACCTAACTACAATACCTGCACAGAGTGCAAGGACACAGTGTGCAACTGCTGTGGATTTAACCCCATTCCCCATCAGACTGAGGTAAGATATTTGTCCGTTTGCATTTTCAGTGTATTTTCAGTCATTGCATAAATTGATTAATTCTACATTTTATACATTTCCAATTTAAAATAGAATGAAATGAGTGACTTGTTTCTTTATAGGTTTATGAATGGCTTTGCCTAAACTGTCAAACACAGAGAGCATTAAAGGGAATTGAACCACAAGAACCACAAGCAAAACCAGATATTGTATCAACTTCAACAACGTTTCCAAGCAACGTCATACCCAAAACAGCAACTGATGCTTGTGAAACCAACAAAAAGGATCTAACTCCGGTTCAGGCACCTCAGAAAGATGTCCCTGCTGCAGATCAAAATAAAGTTTCTAATCTAACTCCTGTTCAAAATGATAACATTTCAAATACAGACACAACCCAAGTGAATGATGCTCTAATTGACATGGTAGTTAAAAAAGCCCAGGGAAAAGAAACTCTTGCTGACACTAAAGAGGGGACTCCAATAAAAGATATGCTGTCTTCTAAAGCAACAGCTGTCATGGGGGATCAAAAATCTACAGTTCCACAGAAAACTGGAATTGACCAAGAACCAACTGGAAAGACAACTGACAGTAACTCAGAAATTCTGGAGAAACCTGAGCAATCGCAATCTAAATCCTCTGCACCAGAATTAGACAACTCAAAGCAGGAATCAGGCTTCTTTGGGTTTGGATTTGGCAGTACTAAATCACAATCTACACCAACCAAACCTGCTGACACAAGCACAGGGAAACTCTTTGGTTTTGGTGGTTTGACTGAGACACCCTTACCACAATCTGGCTCTTCTGTTTCTGGGAAGGTTTTAGGTTTTGGATCTTCCATCTTCAGCTCAGCTTCTAATTTGATCTCATCAGCTGTTCATGATGAGTCCTTCACAACACCACCAAGTTCTCGTAAGGGTTCCACAGTTTCCCAGACATCTGTCAAAACAGCCACACCACCCTCTTCCCGTAAAGGATCAACAGTTTCCCAAGCATCTCTTAAAACACCGCCAGCTACTCATAAGGTTTCTGCTGCTTCCCAGCCTTTCTTCAAGTCCTCCCCTACTGGAGACACTAAACCATCTGATTCACAAAAACAAGATGAAAAGGCAGCAGATGAAAAGTCAAAGGTCAAGCTAGATGTAGCATCTTCAGAACCTGCCAAACCACCTGATTCACAGAAACAAATTGAAAAGATACCAGATGAGAAGTTAGAAGTCAAATCATCTGCTCCTTTGCAATCAGCCTCTAAACCGGCTCAGTCTAGTTGTCTTATCTGCAAAGTGAAGCTGAATGTGGCCTCTGAAGACCTGCCTAATTTCAACACTTGCGCTAAATGTAACAACAGTGTATGCAATCAGTGTGGATTTGATCCCATGCCAAGTCAGACAATGGTGAGGAAATAATCTATGAGACATGCACTTGAAAATTTGTACTTCATTCATTCATTTTAATGAATTAATAAATTATTGGTTCGTGAGGGTAGTGTTTAAATATTAAATAAAATCTGATTTACTCTGGCTGAAGTGCATGGTGCATTTATATGATCTCTGGTTTGATTATGAGTTTAGTGAGCATATTGATTAAAAATGAACAGAAAACATAAACTGATTAAAATTATCCAAATTTATTACAGGTAAAACAATGGCTTTGCATGAATTGCCAGAAAGCAGAAGGAGGAAGAGAACCAACAGGAAGTTCCATGATACAGCCTCATCTGACATTGCCCAAAAAGGACAGTCAGTCACCAAATTCAGTGCACAAATTAGCTGAAATATCCACTGTATGTGTAGATGGGAAGACATCATCTATCCCAGAAGCAGCAAAGACAGATCATCGACAGCCAAGCTTGAATGAAAATGTGCTGCCTCCAAAAAAAGAGCTGCCCCAACAAAAAGCACAAGAAGAGAAAGATGTAAAATCACAGAAACAGGTGACAAAAGGTACAGAGTCACCAGCCAGATCCAGTCCACCCTCACAGGCTGAGGTTCCAAAGCAGCAATCAAGTTTCTTTGGATTTGGCGTCAGTACTGGTAAGTCTCAAGCTACCTCTTCTAAATCCTCTGAATCGACAACTGGGAAGCTCTTCGGATTTGCTGGATTGACTGAGACAGCCAGATCACGATCACCATCACCACAGTCTATGACTAATGTTCCTGGAAAGGTTTTAGGATTTGGATCAACCATCTTTAGTTCTGCCTCCAATTTGATTTCATCAGCTCTTCAGGATGAGTCATCTCCACCAGTCTCTCGAAAAGGCTCTACAGTATCTCAGTCATCTACACCAGCTACTTCTCGTAAGGGTTCTATAGTCCCCACTGGAGAGCCCAAACCTCCCATATCAAAGAGGCTAGATGACAAGCCAGTAGATAAGAAGACAGAAGAACTGAATGTGACCAAAGCCAAATTATCTGTTACTGAAAAGCAGGAAGCTATGCCTGAGCCTGTGGAAGTGACAACAATGCCTAAATCTCCTTCCAAAGCAAGCCAACCAACCTGCTCACTTTGTAAGGTGGATCTTAATGTTGGCTCAAAAGAACTTCCCAACTACAATACATGCGCAGAGTGCAAAGATATGGTGTGTAATCTCTGTGGATTTAACCCCATGCCTCACCTTGCCGAGGTAAGTCACTACATAATATTTTTATATGCAGTCTGGTTTTCAAAACTTCTAATGTCTCTTTAAAGGGTCATGAAACCTCCCTCTTTCAGCTCAAATCTACCTCTCAATGTTTTTGAAAAAGGCAACTTAAA
Source organism: Stegophilus panzeri (assembly GCA_024331685.1). Lineage (NCBI taxonomy): Eukaryota > Metazoa > Chordata > Actinopteri > Siluriformes > Trichomycteridae > Stegophilus > Stegophilus panzeri. Next base: position 26,204,515 of record JANDJT010000179.1, read on the forward strand.
TGGGGATGGATGGCTATGCGAAGAAGGGAGGGAGAGTGGGCGAGGCAGGGAAAGGCAGTGGAGGAAGAGGTGGGCGAGTCTTCAGAACACTCACAATAAAGATGGATACTGACAAAAAGTTTGCAGTGGCAGCAGTACGCAGGGTTCTGATGAGGCTGAGGACTTCTCTCCTCCTGAATCCCCAGGGCTAAATGGAGACACAATGGATAGGAGTGCAGGTCCTCTGCCCTATCTATTTGAACCATTAGCCCCTGGTGTGACTATGGAGGAAAACAAAACAAAACCTGAGGCAGCGTGGATGGGAGAAGTGTCGGAATATAAAGGCGAAGGCTCTTCCCTTCAACTTGGCACAACGGGATTTTAAACACAGAAGACGAAAATAGCGGTTAAAAGCTCAAAATTAACCAGTTTTCTCCTACAATTAAAATTAATGAATGCTAAGATTGTCTTTTATGATGTCCAACAAGAACACCTCTGTTAAAATCTCAGAAAATGCACTTTAGTGTTTCATGACACTTTAAAGCATCTTGATATAGTGACTGAATTGTTTTAGATGTGCAAAAAGGAAACTGACAGCTGGCTGTTTAGATTATGTTATTGACAGATGTTTGAGAGCAGAAAAGCAAGTTTCAAGTGCAGAGTAATCAGATACAATCCTTATATAACATCTCTTGGAAGTACTAAAGCTGAATTAGCATATGCACTCATAAATTTGTCTATATGGAGAAAGCATGAATTTAAAACTTTTCATTTGTTTCTTGTGACTGTTAAGACATTACATTACAGGTGATTGATAGATTCCATATTTTGCTCTTTATCTATAGTTGTTGAATTTTCTGTTAGTGTACTTTTGAGGCTCAGCAGTCACTTCTTGTTTTGAGTATCAGAACATGTGAGTGATTGAGGGTTCATAGAAAGTGGAGGCTTTTTTCCTGGGTATTTTAATGACTAATAAGCATGTTCACAAAGCTTTCAGACAGCAGATCTGGAGTAGTGAGATCCTATATAGCTCATAACATCTGCTTTACTCACTGAAACTCCAGATGGCTCTTATTATACTGTTGTGGTTTCAATTAGGACTTCACAAAGGTTTTAGATGAGAACAGGTGGCCAATAAAAATATGGTTATTCTTATTTATTCACCTTTCTCAGATAGCAGCCATTGCTTCAGATCTTAGCAATACCATATGCTTCAAATGCAGGAAGAGTTGAATAATTTAAAGGATTATAATCCTTTGTTGATTGTAAACAGGCATAACAAACCAGTAATAGAAATCCAATCTCCTTAGATGATGTTCTACTGGGATGTTGACCATGTTCATATACAGTATAAGCAGCATTTAATTTATATCTCTGAATGGTGACTCTGGTGAAGGGTAGCCGCTGTGTATGGACTAAATGTGTCAGTTACATAACATGCTATCCAAAGATGGCTAAATGCAGCTCGAGAGACAGAGACAGAGACTATATTAAAGTGATTGAGGGTTGTGCAGTGGCATTAATGAGATAGGATCTGCATGAGTTGGAAGAAGTAGGTGGCTGTCTGTGTGATATGCCACTAAACAGATGTGTGACATCTGTCTCATGTGTGCATGTATTGAGGTGGGCAATTATGGCAAAAATATATCATGATTCTTTCAGGCTGGAACATGATCCACGACCACAATTAATTTTTACAATTTGTTTTTTAAGATGGTTTTGCAAGTTACTGAACAGAGCAACCAAACAAATTAAAAATATAATATATAATAAAATATAAAATCATTAATAAAATAATTTAAATTATAGATCTACAAGGAAACATAGCCCCAAAGAAAAAGAATAACAGAGATAACATAATAAAGTGCACTTCCCAATGAAATGTAAACATTCAAGCATGGGTGTAAATGAAATGTTAAATTGGTAAAATATATATATATTTTTAAAAATACACCACCTCCACTAATGTCTTCAGTATTTAAAATGTCGTGAAACCTCCCTCTTTCAACTCAAGTTTGTCTCTCAATATTTTTGAAAAATGCAACTTAAATGAGCGTGGATGGCTGAGCGAAGAAGGGTGGGGGAGTGGGCATGGCAGGGAAGGGCAGGGGAGGAAGAGGGGGGTGAGCCTTCAGAACACTCACAATAAAGATGGATAGTAACAAAAAGTTTGCAGGTGAGGCAGAGGACTTCTCTCCTTGTAAATCCCCAGGGCTAAATGGAGACACAATAGATAACGGTGCAGGTCCTCTGCCCTATCTATTTGATTCATTAGCCCCTGGCGTGACTATGGAGGAAAACATAAAACAAAACCAGAGGCAGTGCGAATGGGAGAAGTGTCAGAATGGTAGCTACTTAATAGGCTCAAGCTTTTCACGAAAAAAAGGCAAAGGCTCTTCCCTTCAATGCGGATTCTCGTTCAATGCGGACACATACCTCATTTGAAGGGATGGAAAAGTCCTCGGGACTTTGTACCAAGTACAAAGGGGCCATAGAACATGTACCCCTTTCCCCGAGGAAGGAATGTTTTTATAGCCATTATTTCCTAGTCCACAAAAAAGATGGGAGTATGCAGCCAATTTTAGATCTGCTTCATCTGAACTGTGCTCTTTGTGACATACAGGTTCACTATGTTGATGCTCGTTCCACAGATTCAGTTAGAGGACTGGTTTTTGATGATAGACTTAAAAGATGCATATTTCCACATAGAAATATTGCCCAGTCACAGGAAGTTCCTGAGGTTCACCTTTGGAGGAAACATGTACCAATGTAACATGTAACATGTCCCTTCAGTCTAGCTTTATCCCCTTACACCTTTATGAAGTGCATGGATGCTGCTCTGGCTCCCTTGCAATGCCAGGGCATCTGTGTAATAAACTACCTGGATGACTGGTTCATTCTTGCGCAATGCAGGGAGTTGGTGATTCAACATCGAGATGTTGTTCTTGCCCACATGAGGAGCTTGGAGCTCAGGTTGAACCCCAAGAAAAGCATGCTTTCTCCAGTGCAGAAGACAGCTTTTCTAGGGGTTATATGGGATTGTACTACGATGAGGGCATATCTATCCCCAACACATGTAGGGTCAATCCTATCAACGTTGATGAAGATAAAGCTGGGTCTGGGCTTCCCCTCCAGTCTCTACAAGAGACTGTTGGGGTTTATGGCAGCAGCGGCCAACATCATATCGTTGGGCCTATTGCACATGAGACTATTTCAGTGGTGGCTGAAACGTCTGGGGTTTCATCTGAGGACAAACCCCCTAAGAGTAATCAGTGTCACGTGGCAATGCCTGCGTGCTCTGAGAATTTGGAGATGTCCCCAGTTTCTAGCATCGGGTCACACTCTAGTGGCGTCTCCTTATCGCAGGACGTTAATGACAGATGGCTCCCTCATGGGCTGGGGCGCGGTCTTACATGGTCATCCAGCTCAAAGTCTCTGGAGCGGCCCTCATCTAGAGTGGTATATAAATCGGCCAGAAATGTGGGCCATATACCTAGCTCTGAAATTCTTCCTTCCTCAATTGAGAGGTCACTATGTGTTAGTTGTGACAAACAATACAGCAGTGGTCTCATATATCAACCACCAGAGAGGGTTATGTTCGTGCCCCTTGTTCAGGCAGGCGCAACTAATTCTTCTCTTGGCAGAGAGCAAGTTTTTGTCTATGAGTGCAATGTACATTCCGGGCAAACAGAATGTGGGGGCAGACTTGTCAAGGCAGGGGCTGAGGCCCGGGGATTGGAGACTCCATCCACAAGTGGTGGAGTCCGTATGGCAGCGGTTCGGCCAAGCGGAAGTGGATGTGTTTGCTTCAGAGGAGACAGCACACTGCCCACTATGGTTTGCCCTTACTCATCCTGCACCATTGAGGCTGGACACCATGGTACACACGTGACCAAGGTCAGGTCTGTATGCTTATCCCCTGATCGCTCTGCTCCCACAAGTTCTAGCGAAAGTTTGCAGAGACCATCTTGGCTTGTTTGTGTGTCTGTCAGGGTGCGTGCAAGCTGGTTTATAAAACAACTTGGGGTGCTATGTCTGAGTGTTTTCAGCACAACTGACAAAATTTGTTTAATATTGCAGTAGTCATAACCTGTCTGTAAACATATTTTTGAGACATCTCCATTGTTCACAATTTAAAATTGTGATATTGCCCACCCCTTGTGTGTGTGGGTGTGTCTATACTGTAGAATGTAAGTATTCTGAAACCTTGTCACACCCTTTCCACCCTACTATGTCAAAAACACACACAAGCTAACTGATCTTTTAACCAACTCGGTTTATTGTGCATGACAAAAAATAATGTTTGCACCAAAGTCAACTTTATTATCATAATGCACAACAAAATGAAATAGTGAGCCCTTCAGTGCTACATAATATATATA
>JANDJT010000179.1:26223224-26234088 GCA_024331685.1 Stegophilus panzeri
TATATATCTAGTGTAATAAAAGTTGCCAGTTTGTTAGCAAAATAGCTAATTTCTAAATAAGCATAGTATACAAACAGTATAAGTTTATTTTTGCACATACATAAGCAACAGACATTACAAATGTAATATACAGTCATGTGAAAAATAAGTACACCCCAAGGAAATAGCTTTAATTTTTATAAAATATAATAGATATATATATAGATATATATAAAATTTTATATATATATATATATATTTTTTTTTTATTTTTTTTTTTTTTTTTACATATTTGGATAAGCAAACATTTGATCATTTTTGACAGTGCCCATTAATAAAATTCATATACTTGACCAAAACCACAAGGAAAATTAGCTTTTTCAATCATTGGCCTCATAAGTTAGTATTGACCCCTTTAGCAGAAATATCTTCTTGTAGGCATTTTGATTAATTGGCCACCAGTCTCTGACATCCGCTTGCTGGAATGTTTGACCACTCTTCCATGCAATATTCTTACAATTGCAAGATGTTTGAGGGTTTTCTTGTAAGTATTATAAAATTTCCATGGTGTGTACTTATATTTTCACATGACTGTATATATCTACAGTTGATGGATAATTGTCATTACAACATGCATTACAACCATTTGCTAATGTAAATACAAAGGCAGTATTTTCAAATTAGAATGATACAGATTTTATCATTAAGGCTAAATTCATGGTCATTATATATTTATACAGGGAGAGTGGCTATGCTTGCACTGCCAGACTCAGAGAGCCCTATCTGGTAACTTGGGAGACATGGGACAAATTCCTAGACCATTTCCTACATCTGGAACCGAATCAGCAGGCTTACCCAAAGCCCAAAGAATCAAAATATCAGAAGGTGTTCAGGCTACTGAAACCCCTCAACCTACTGTCCTTAAACCTAACACTGAAGAACAAATAGTGGCCTCAAAAATACAATCTTTGGAATCTGTTGATGCTCCTCCTGCCTCTATACAGACTACAGATGCTACACCCACTGAAGCTGCTGACAAAACAGATGAGTTGAAATGTATACCTACAGAACCTACAGTAAGAGAGGAGAAACTGACTACAGAGGAACTCATACAGCATGTAAGCTCTCAGGAAGCAGCGGCAATCCAGATGGAATCAGAGACACCACCTACTGAAGTTGTCATCACAACACTTGAGTTAAAAAGTGAAATTGCACAACCAATGGTCAGGACAAAAGCTGAAGTAGACTTTCCAAACATAATGCAGCCCCCTACTATTGACGCATCACTTGAATTTAAGGAGACTTGTGAACTTACATCTATGGTAATGTACACAAAAAATGTTACAGTGAGCTCCTTTTTACAAAACCCGTTTACCCATATCAAAAATATCATTATTTATGAACTAATACAGACATTATTTTTTTTACAGGCAGCAAAATTGGCAGAAGATTCTGCATTTCCAGATAAGCTTATCCAAAATGAAGAGTCTGTAATTCAGTTAAAGATTACTCCCACTACACCCTGTGAGCATGAAGGCATAGTACTGTTATCAGGGGACAACACGAACAACTTGAAGGTGAATGATAAAAAAGACCCACGGGGAAATAATATATTTCCAGTTTCAACTGAATCATACAGTTCATCTGAGGAAGAGCTTAAAGAGATTCAGAGGGAAAGCGAATCTCTTTTGAAGGAAACTGCAGCAGAACTTGCTCAAATTAAAGGAACAGTGTGTAGAAAGCATTATTCTGACTCTGGAGATGAAGAGTTCATACAGACAGAGCTAAAGCAAACAAGTGCAGATAAGGATTTGTCACCAACTTATCACCAAAGTTACATCACAAAACAGATCAGACAAAAGGACCACCAGATTCTGCATGAAGTCAGTGATGCAGACAGTGGAAGTACTGACCATGAAGCTGAAAGTATCATAAAGCAACTTAATGTGCCTGAAGAAAGTGCTGATAGTTGCCTCTTGTCTCAAGAAGACCAAATAATGCATGCCAATCCGATCTACAAAACAGTAAAAACATTTATCCTGAATGATAATGAAAAGGAAGAAACCACAGACCTTAAGAGCACAATAGCTATTTCTGTACAACAGAATGTTCCTGTCAGTCAGATTTCAGAAGAAGAGAGCTTAGCTGAAGATATGTCTAAAGATGGTGGATCTTCCAGTATGCAAGTATCCCATGTCACATCAGGAACCACATCACCTACATCACTGTCCTCACTTGGTGAAGAAAGTGATAGCAGTCCACGTCACAAGAAGGATAGTTTAGAGGGCAAGCAGCAACGGAAAGTTAAGCATAGGCAAGGTCAACCCCATCAAATTATAGCAGACTCCTCTGAGGAGGAAGAGATCCTGGAGGAAGGAGATCAACTTATAGAACAGGAAATACAAAGGGAAACTGATCAAAGACAATACAAAAAGTCTTACAAGAAATTAAATAAAGAAAAAGATCAATTTCTAGATCATCCACCAAATAATCACTCTCAGAGAGAGTGTATATCTCAAACTGATGAAGTATTGCAGGTTTCAGAAATAAACACATATGAGACATTTTCTTACTCTAACATATCACCAAGAACAGAGTCAGAACAAGAAAATGTTGTTAGCCCCCGACTGCCACCAATGGATTTAATGCATGATGTTGGAGAGAAACAATTAAAGAGTGCAGATGAGGCATATGAAGAAATGATGCAGAAAGCCCAAGAACTTAAAGCTATGACAAAGAAAATCACTCCACCTGATATTGAGCCACTGTATGGAGGCATGCTGATAGAGGACTATGTTTATGAGTCACTAGTGGAGGAACCAGCTCAGGCTATAGCAGCTGATCATAATACTACTGTAGATGAGTACTTGACTAATTTGTCTGTTACAGAAACAGTAAGAAAGCTTAGAACACCAGAGGAAGCCTATGAGGAGATTCAGAAAAATAGAGAACTCATGCTAAAAGGTCAAACAATTGAACATGCATATGTAAACAAGCCTGACACTGACACTTGTTATGTGAATATATCAGAACATTATGAGTTTACAAAACACCAAGATGAAAATTGGCAGTGGTATGCCGAAACCACAAATGATGAACTGCTGAATAGGGAAAAAGACATTATGACACCAGGAACAAGTCCTACACAATCAACTCCAACTCCTCTATCACCAGTATCACCTTTGTCTTTGTCTGAGCCTTTATATGATTCTACTGAAGTAATACAAATTCCCTCAAGTGGGGAAGAGGATAATGACAAGGATGAATTTGCAACTGAGCCTATTGAGTGTACTATGGAGCCTTACAGGGCTGGGTCAACATCTCCACAAGATCAGCCTCTTAAAAATGTTCTCTATCCTATTCCTGACCTGAAAATTACTCAGTGTTCATCTGGTGAAGAGGAGGCTGAGGATGAAAGCATCACACAAGAGTATGAAATAGTTATGTTAAATGGTATTGCTCAGTGTGATGACAAATCAGAGGGAGCTTCTGAATTCAAAGAATATTCAGTAGCGTCACAGTCAATAGAGTCTGAGCCCACATCTGTTGTGTCTGAAGTTCCACTATCAAAATTAGCATTTGAACATGTGTCTCTTGCTTCTGCTTGGGATTCACAAGCATCTGCTCTATCTCCACCAAGTACATCCTTAGATTTAACATCATTTTCTTCATGCCTTAATGATCAAACTGCAGGGCAAGTCTCCATTCCACCAAAAAACTATGTTGCTGAAAGTTCAACAACTCTTGGATCTGATTCTGCACAAGTTATAATTTCAATGGAAGACTTAGTATCAAAACCAGCACTTCAACATTTAGTGCAATCTACTCCTTTAATTGACATATCGATGGAAGCAATTATATGCCCCTCCCAAGTTGCTGCCTCTAACCAACAAACCATAAAAGTCTCAACAGCTCCAAGTCTACCTGGGATGTCTGCTACTAAACCACCACTAGTTCCAAAGCCAATACTAGTTTCTTCCCCAGCAGATAATGTTTCTGAATCATCACTGACTCCAGAACCAACCCAATCTCCTAATACAGCTGATGTTTCAATTTCAAAACCACCACTAGCTCCAAAACCAGTTTTCACCTCAAACCCTACCTTTGATGCAAGTATTGTTAGAATACAAGATGGAGTATCACAGCCTGATTCAGTTTTACAGAGTACACATTCAAAAACAATTCTAGAACCAACAAATATTGAAGATTATTCTACCTTTATGTCAACACCTACAGTAACTTCAGTGTCCACACATGAGCAAATTATAGTTTCTGTTTCAAGTCAAGCAATGAGTCCAACCTCAGTATTAGCTACAGTGTCTTTCATTCCAGATTCGGCAACTGCACCAGCTTATGTGCCACAAGCCCCAATTCCATGTGTAGCTTCAACTCCTTTTGTGCCTGATGTTCTGTTTCCTAGATCAGAGTGCCCAAATCAAGTACCATCCTTAGATCTCACTCCTAGATATTCTGGAAGAGAACATACATTTCCTGCCATTGTTCCAGAGCCTGTTCCATTTATTGTTGAAATGCCAGACCTAATGTCTTCACCTTCAAAGTATCCAATTCATAGTACAGCTTTAATATCTACTCTAGCACACACTCCAGCTTTAACCAGTACTTCAACCATAGATAAAGGGCATATTTCTTCCCCGAATGCAGTATCAACATGCTGCTCCACAGACACTCTCTCTACAGTCCAGAGCATATCTGTTGCACCATGTGTTCCTTCCTTATCTGTGGAACAGAGCTATTTTTGTTCAACCATTTCACAGCCAACAAAACCAAGTGTTCTAATCGATTCTTTCATACAACACCCACACGTTTCACCAACTATTCATGCTGCAGATATGACAGCTATGACCCCAGTTATTAAAATTCCCATTTCCTGTATAGATGTAGACAAATCACTTGTGGAAGCAACAGCAGCCCATGAACTCCCTGCTGCAGTTTCACAAAACTTCCAGTCTGTAGAACATGCTGTCACAAAGGTTTTTCCAATCATAAATACAACTGTAGACTTTGTCACTTTATCTTCTCTACCAACTCAGTCTATAGTAGTGGACACAAAGCCAAATACAGGAAATGTTCAACCTGCAGCACATGGCTGTCAGACTGTGACTCCTGCTTTGCAGACAGGACAAGGTACTGCTATCATTGTGCCAAGTGTTGAAAATATACATATGATAAAACAAGAAACACAGGATATCATTAGTAATACTCCCACCTCCATTCAACAAGCTAGAAGTCCACCTGTTATTGTGAGTGTATCCACTGTTATCAGTTCAGATGCTTCTCCTCTTGTGGCACTGAAAGCTAGCTTGTCTAGTGACTTAACTTTTGTGTCAACACAACTTGAACCTCAAGTGGCAACAATCTCCAGAGAAAGAGCAGATAACCCAGTCATTGAATTTCCACCACCACCTGCAGCTACACCACCAGCCCTACCACCTGATAGTTTACTTAATACACCTTTTAACCAACAGTCAATGGCACCCACTACTACTGAGTCTGTCAAAAGTATAGCCAGTCGAGCACCTAGGGCATCAGTGAAACAAGTTGCAACCACCATACACAAGTCACCTCCCCCAGTACCACCTAAACCATTTTGTCTACCAGGTGGCCTGGTGTTCAGTCACAAATCAAGAGAAAGTGTGAAACCATCAGTAATTCCTGAATCTGCAGTTGCCCAAGTTGGCTATGCTGCAACTTTACCAAGAACAAGAGAACCTCCCAAAGCCCTTGCATTGTCCTTGACTGCTCCTACTGATATCAAACACAGTATTTCATCTCCAAAATCTCCCTTGTCACCTAGATTTGCAAAAACTCTTGAGACATATGTAGTTATAACATTGCCATCAGAACCAGGTTCACCAGTGGAAGGTGTTACAACCCAAGCTCCAATACATAGACCATCTCTACCTACTCCTAAGCAGCAGGGTCTTGTTAGTGTATCAACAGTGTTTAGTCCACCTGTGGTGTGTGCATCAATGGCCATGATTTCACAACCTGGAGTAGCTACCCCACCAAAAGTAATATCTGCCCCTGTTTTGACAGCACCAATTATTCCAGGACAAACTGGGTATTCGGCACCAGATGTTACAAGTAAGACAGCAATACATAGTGCATCTACTATGATTTCTACAACTGATGTGACAGTTGCTCCAGCATCAAGTGCAGTTTTAGCACCACATTCAGTAGCACCAAGCCTTGCCTTTGTGCCCCAAACAGAAACAGATGTACTACCTATTAGCATTTATGAGGAAAAAACTATTTACTGTGTACCACCTGTGACCACAACAATATATCCTTTACCAACAATAGTTTCCATGCCCACTGTAACATCACCAGTTCTGGCTGAAATTCCGGACTTTACTATAGAACCAAAAATAAATACTGTGTCTACAGTGTTCTCGGCACCAGCATCAAGTGTGGTTTCAGTACCATGTTCAGTAGGACCAAGCCTTGCTTTTGTGCCCCAAATAGAGACAGATACAGTAGTACCAATCAAAAATGAAATTTATGAGGGAAAATCCATTTACTTTGCATCACCTGAGAACACAACAGTATATCCTGCAGCAACAGTGGTTTCTGTAACATCACCAGATACATTGCTTGCAGTATCAGCTGTGGCTGAAATTCCAGACATGTCCATAGAACCAGAAACAAATAATGTGTCAACAGTGATCTCAGCTACAGAAGTGTGTGCCACTCATATTTCAGCCCCACAAACCAATTCTCAATCAGTGGTACCGGCATCACTACTAATACAAGAAATACCTGTAGAGTTAACACCAGCAGCCTTTACAGTAGGTATTACTCCAACATCGTCAAGGGAACCTTTAGCTTCGCATGATGTCATGCAAGGGCTTGAGAGGCAAATGATTCAAACAGTTTATTCTGCTCCTATGCCCAAAGTCCCATTGTCCACAGATAATCTGTTGGAAATGGAAGAAGAAGCTAAATCCACAAAAGGTCCATCCTCTGACCAGATTCAACCACACCAAATTTTGTTTGATTCACAAAAAATGGTGCCATCAGCATCTACATCAACATATATACCAACTGCACCAGTAACATTTGCTCAATTCAAAAAATCAGTTGAGAGTCAGGAACTAAGAGGAACTGATAAAGTCTTGTCTAGCATAAGCCAACTGTACTCTACAACCGAACAGCACCAATATGCATTACCTAATCTTTTGGCACAAGTTGTCAAAACTGAAGTCCAGAGAACTACTACAGTATCAGTTGTTCAAGAAAGAATACCTCTAGAACCTATTTCAGATCCTACATGCAAACAAGCAACACCTAAACAAAGTGGAAAAACACGTTGCATTGACGATGTTATAGATCTCACAACATTAAAGGTCAGTGTTTCAATGACTGACAAGGGAATGGATCTGACAGCCCCTGAGTCAAATCTGCAGTCTTTCTCAAATGATTCAAGTAGTCGACAGATAACTGCTGTGCATCCAGAGATTGTAAACCTAAGTGCTGAGATAACTCCTGCTACAACACTCTCTGTTGTGACAGACAGTATCAGTGTTGTTACCTGCACTGCAACATTCACATACAACAACAACATTACAGTTGACACTCCCCCCAATTTACAAAGTGTTACTTCAATGCCTTTGCCACTTAAAACATACAAACCATTTGAACCCCTGGCACAAATAGTTTACAGACCAGTGAATTCACAAACAAAACCAACAACCAATTCAGAGATCCCCATAAATCTATCATGTGGGCCTGCTGAAACCACAGAACCTTCATATTTACCTGTCACAATGGCCCCAATAATCTGCACACCTTCCAGTGTACCTATTCATGATGAGCCTTCTGCAATTGGAGCTATTGATCTCACAATATCAAAGCCAAAAAGAACTATGTTGACTCTTGCTGCATCCACTGGGGTGGTTACAAGTGTTGTTGAAGAAGATGTGGCACCTGTAGATCTGACAGCAGGGAGGCGAACAGTGTGTTGTGACATCCTCTATAGACTTCCATTCACAGGAAGCTGCAGAACACAGCCTCCAGTTCCCACAACAGATGAACAGCTTGCCTTAAGTAATTATAATCAACATAATGCCACAACCCTACGACTCGGAGATCTCAGCAATATAAAAACATTAGGGTTTGGCAGTAATTTTACACAAACTGATTTGGTCAGCCAAAATGATGCATCAGATGGGGCAATCGATTTGACATCAGCAAAAATATCAAGAGGTCAGTTTTACACTGCATGTGTATTTTGTTATTTTCAGTGTTTGTGTCGTGTTTCCTATTACTCTTGAGATTTTTTTAAAAATATATGAACATGCTCTGATTATTTTCATTCATTTGTTCTTTTTCTTTTTTATACAGATGCATGCATGTGCCTTCGTGTTCTCCCTCAGTGTTTTGGCTTTGCATCATGCTAGTATGACAAGAGTGATTTATGCATGCTCTCTGGTTTCCTCTTTGTAGTCATTGTCACAGAATCTGCATGGCCTAAGTATATAGTCTAGGTGAGACTGGTTTATTTATTGAACTAAAGTGTAAATCTCCAACCACTACAGATGAAGCCCTGGACTACTCAAAGAAAGGCACAGTGTCATTTTCTGGGGTACCCACCACTCCCTCTTCCCAAGGAATATCCTCAGGAATTAATGCTGTACTAAGATCATCAAGTGGAGTTGTGTACTCATCTGTTGCTCCACCAATTCCATCCACATTTGCAATTACCACTCAGCCAGGCTCAATATTCAGTACAACATGTAACAGTATCACCACTATAACAGAGCCATTTTCAACACAGATCCAGGCTTCACCATATGATCTAATGAATTCCACTGAATGCAACCAATCAATATTCTTAGAAACTGGTCCATCCAAGGATATATTGCCTTCTGCCTTTGCCAACCTACTTCCCTCAATATCAGCCTTCCCAGAACTATACTCTGATGCTACTCTTGAGGTCATTGCAGCCTCTCTGGATGCCCTTGTCTCCCCAAATTTCCCTACCTTTGATGACAGCAAAAGTCAGCAGTACCAAGCTGAACATGAGTTTTTGCAGTTAGAGAAACTGAAGCAGCTGTGCCTGGCTGAGGAGCTTGAATGGGAGAGACAGGAGATACAGCGTTATCGTGAGCAGGAACAACTAATTGTTCAAAAGGAATTAGAGGAACTTCAGAGTATAAAACAGCAACTCCTAATGCAGCAAGAACAGGAACGCAAGGCCCATTTCATTCTTCAACAGGAGACCTTTGCCCAGCAGCAACTACAGCTTGGGCAAATCAAACTTCTACAGCAGCAACTCCAGCAACAGTTAAAGGAACAAAACATATATCCATATGGATTCGATGGCATATCTCAAACCACTAGTTCAGGTGTTATCTTGGATTCCCAGTACTGCAGAGGAGATGATGGGCAGTACTGGCCAGTGAAGGATGACAACACATTATCAAAAGTCACTGTCTCTTCAGTTACCCAAGATTGGCACACTGTTCCATCTGTTGATTTAATACAGCATAGTTTGAACATACCTAAATCAGAAGATGATCTTAAAGAAACAGAGGAACAAAAACAGGATTCAGAGAAGCTGCCTGCCATAACCAAGCAAGTCACTGGTCAGAATGTAGGGTTAAGTAGTAAGAAAATAAGTAGTAATTGTGTTCAAACAGATGAGGAGGAAGGATTGGAAAGACCTTACCCTGGGAGGAGAAGAAAAAGTAGGAAAAGTGTAGACAGCTGTGTGCAAACTGATGATGAAGATCAAGATGAATGGGATGTCCCTGCTAGAAGCAGGCGCAGGTCTCGCTCTAGCAGATATGTAGATGGAGAAAGGCTTAAAGGCTCCAAAGTATCCAGCATTGCAATCCAAACTGTGGCTGAGATCTCAGTTCAGACAGATCACTCTGGAACTCTAAAGAGGTCACCTGTGCGAGCACAAGTAGATGCTACATTTGACCTGCACAGAGGAGAAATAGAGAGTGACTCAGATTTTACATCTGACAAAGATAAGAAACATTCATCTCCCATCGAAGTTGGTGTCAACACTCATCTAAAAGCAGATGGTATTAACATCGCTTCAGTACCCAAATCCCCAAAGGTATTGTACTCTCCAGTCTCACCTGTGTCCCCTGGAAAGAGCACTCAGAAAATGCTAACAGCTGAACCACCAAGACACCTAAGTAGCCCAAGATCATTGAAGACCTCACAACGATCACTGTCTGATCCCAAGTCTCTGAGTCCCACAACTGATGACAGAATCATGTACCAGTACTCAGATGCCTGTTCAGTAAGTACTGTCAATTATACCGATCAGCCATAATATTAAAACCACTGATAGGTGATGTGAATAACATTATCTCATTATAATAGCACCTTTCAAGGGGTGGGATATATTAGTTAGCAAGTGAACAGTCAGTTCTCAAAGTTGTTGTGTTGGAAGCTGGAAAAAAGCAGGGTCAAACTGTGATGTCTAGATGACTGGGTCAGAGCAACTCCAAAACACAGCTCTTCTGTGGGATTGGACCACTTTTGGTAGGTACTAACCACTGCATATTGGGAACACCCAATAAGACCTGCTGTTTTGGAGATGCTCTGACCCAGTCGTCTAGTCATCACATTTTGTCAAAGTAACTCAGATCCTTACACTTGCCCATTTTCTCTGCTACCAACAGATCAAATTTGAGAACTGATGGTTCACTTGCTGCCAAATATATATCACCCCTTGACAGGTGACAATGTAATGAGATAATCAGTGTTATTCACTGATACATATATGTTATGGCTGATTGGTGTATATACAGTATCTCACAAAAGTGACTTTTGTTGCCAGTGGTTTAGACATTAATGGCTGTGTGTTGAGTTATTTTGAGGGGACAGCAAATTTACACTGTTA
>JANDJT010000179.1:26244384-26257252 GCA_024331685.1 Stegophilus panzeri
GTGTTGATATTTCTGTAAAGCTGCTTTGAGACAATGTCTATTGTAAAAAGCGCTATACAAATAAAATTGAAATTGAAAAACTGAAATTGAAATATATATATATATATATATAATGTTTATACTATATTTTCACCCGGCCAGAAGTTAATAAGTAAACATAAATAGCACATCATTTTACAGTAGATTTTTTTTTCTAAAAGCTCTTTCCTAGTATTTTTATTTCTGTCAATCCATTGAATTGCAATGCTTGTGTCACAACAGGAGGTCCTAGCTGGAAAGTACAAGGTGAGCGTTATTGCACAATGACATTCAAAACCCATTAAACATAAATCAACTCTTTTCATGCGTGTCATAGTCTTGGATAATGGACATATCTCTGTGGTACACCTCAGCCCCATCCTGGTATTCATGTTCATATACTGCATTAGGTTAGTCTGACATGACCCAGTCATATGAATGAAGACACATACATTGCAATATGCTTACATATGTGTTGTGCCATGGCAATGGCATGTTGGAATGCTAGATCTCTGTGTGTTGAGGTCTCAGTTCAGTCCATTAAAAGGTCATAAGTTCATGCCATAATCAATGCATCCTCACAAGTGAAAGACTGAACAAACTGGTAATCCAATTTGTTACTCATGGGAGAAGACATTATTAAAAATCTGCAAAAACAATGTACTGTAAAAAAAAAAAAAAAAAAAAAAAAAGTGTTATAGTACAAATTAGAATATTGTAGCATTGAAATAAAATGTCTTAAAATACTTAACACTTACCATAAATGCTACAATAAATATTAAATATATTAGCCAAGGTAAATCCATTATGAAGGCATTATGTATGTTTTATCTCATTCAAAAGTGTATTCCTGATCTAGCTATATGGACGTCATCATCTGTTGTTTTCTTCTAAAGTCTTTTCACATTGATTCTTTATATCATTACAATTCTAAATTAGCCTTCCAATTCTACAGTTATAACTTCTGTGGCTGGAGCAGATGGGAAATGTTTGATATGACATACTTGAACTAATATGTAGTATATTATATAAAATATAATTATTATTCTATTAGTAAATATAACAATTATATGATTATGACTTTCATAGGATGGATTTCTCATAGTGTAGAGGTTTGTTTAGGACCAAATAAAATCATTCCATCAATATACAACATTAAATATTGAACACATTAAATCATTAGAAAAAATAAACAACAACAAAAAATATTGTCTAAAGCTTGTATAGTTATGCAACAATAATAATTAGGGGTTTTCTATCAGGTCAAGAAAGTTTCTAAATGGGTCTGTAGTAGAATAGTTTTTACATCTAAGCTGTGATTAAGGGTAATAAATTAGCTGTAATATGGATTTTGTGCAAGGTAGGTCATGAAGGACACTAATGCTATCTAATGTTTTGTTCTTTATTGTATAGGAATAAGCCAGCTCACAGTGTTGCTGAATTGTTATTGTTTTCAGTAGCTTATCACTTGTTATTCAGTGCTGGTCTAGAGAAGTGTAGTTAAGGCATTTCATCTTTGTGTATATTGCTGCTGTGGTTTGAACCAATAGTGCCTCTCCTTTCCACTATCAGTGCACGATGTGTGGACAAGCCCATTGTGTGGGATATGGTTTGCATGAGTAGACATGCATGTCCTGTCCATAAAACTCTCTGTCTGTGTCTCAGTCCAGCAGTCTTATGCCCCACACTACTTTCCATAACTATTTCCTCTCAGGTCAGCACATTTGAGTAATCATTTACCCACAGTATTTCCTTTCAGCAAAGTTAAGCTCTGTTTATTGCCTACATCCACTTGGAGTAACATAAACTATCCCTTTATGTTTCTGGACATGTTTTGGGTAGTATTTAGAGAAAAGGGTGGTGGAATAGGACACGTTATCTAGGTTAAAGAGTATGATACTACAATTACTGTTCCTTCTTCCCTGTTCTTCCTAAAGCCTACCACCTGCAGCATGAAGAGACTGACTGGTTTGATAAACCACGTGAGGGACACAGTGGATCAAAGCCAGGACAGGATAAAAGACAGGTGAGGTGTAATTCACAGCATTGGATTAACTCTTATATTGATCAATTTTTAAATGATCAACTTTTAAATCAGAGTTTTAAATGAAAATCTACTGTATTTAAAAAGAAAAATGCCCAGCCAAACCCACAGCTACATTCAGCTTCAGAATTATTGGAACATTTCAAGACAATGGGCTAAAATTCTTGAAGTGAATAAATATTACGCATTTTCTACCCAAAAATCTGGAGAAAAGTCTTAACGTTCATCTAGCAAAAATGATTCTCATAAGATTTTTTTAAAATGATATTTTCTTTCTAAACCATGTACTCTAAGGTTATTTAGACCTCTAAATAATATTTTAAATAAATGCAAAGAAATTGTCAAAACTGTCCTCAGCGGGAAAACCTACAGAAGTCAACCTGATAAGCCCAACATTGCAAAGTCATAAAGGATGTCACTGATGATGGACTGTAATACAAACCCGTACAAAGACCATGGGGCATCATGAGATATTCATAATATCCTGAAATGGTGGAGACAGCTCTTGCATTTCACTCTTGTGTATGGTCAAGAGTACTCCAAGATTCCATATAAGTTTTCATATACAGCATATGCATGCTTGATGCAATTGCTCTAGTATGGCAGACACAAAGGTCAGCAAGCAATGATATTGTATATGACCAAAAATATGTGGACACATATTTAGTACAGAAGCACTAGGCCCATTAGTTCCAATGAAGGGAAATCTTAATGCTACACTATACAAAGACATTCTAGACAAGTTTTTGCTTCAACTTTTGTGGCAACAGTTTGAGGAAGGCCCACATATGGTGTGAAAGGTCACATAATTTTAGCCATATAAAATATACAGTTTTAAGGTGAAGACTTAATATTGCCTTGATTTTCTTCATACAAAGAGGGCAAATCAGGTGTGATGTGGCACAAGTGTGAAGTTTACTGGAACAGTTGCCTGGTTAGTGTTTGGGCAGCTGAGAGGCATTGGTCTCAGTGTATCTTCTGTGAGTTCGTCATAATCTAGCGTTTTGGATGGGAAATTGTGGGCCACCAATCCTTCAGCGAAGATAGAACCATGATGGAACAGGTTATAGCAGTAGCAGCAAGAAGGCATTCATCTGGGTCTAGAGAACTTCAAAGCATCAGCCAGGGATATTCATGAATATTTGGGTGGAATGGTGAATGTATAGTATAACTATCCACTATGATGAGGTCTCAGATAAAGAGTCACTTGTTGGTTTTGGTCTTGTGCTGAGGGGTCTACTGTCCAAATAGTATACTGAAACAGGAGAATGGTAACACACTACTGGGGTTTCCAGGACTTGAGACAAGTGTTGGACATGGAGTTTCCATCCAGTCCTGTGCCAGTCAGACATGAAACAGGTGTCACAGAATGTCAGATAATGAACAATGAGTTGTGAAAAGCATCAGACAAAAAAGAAATCTCACTCAACTTAGATGCTTGGGCTGGCTTGGGTGAGTTCTTCTGTGGGAATGTGTATGATGTGAGCCCTTGCATTACAAGCTCAGCCATAGACTGTACTGAAGTTATTGGACTTGATGGATTGTGCATTCAGTTATATAGAAGCTGCAATAAACAGAGCTAACCTAGGGACAAGGAGTCTTCCAAGCAGGGTAGCTAAGCATGCAACTCCTTCTGCAATTACTCGTATTAAGTATTAATGACTGCAGGTGCAGAAAGAGAATAGGTATACCAAAGCTGTCTGATTACCTTGAAATAGCATGAATAAATACCATCCATAAATAAATGCTATATATTTGTTTAAAAAAAAATCTAAATGATAATATGATTAAATACCATTGAAACAGCTCAGCCAAACATGTTGCCAGTCCCTGTAGCCCCTGATAGCCACAACCCATTGAAGGCAACAAAACAATGAAGAGCCCAAAAAGTTGCTGCACACTGAAACATAAAACTCTTGCAATATCTCATTTAGTGTTCACATTTTAATCAACTCATGTATATATGTTGAGTTCTTCTGTAATGAACCAGAAAATATGTGTGATTTTCTCAATATTTTAGGCTCAAAATGATCTATCGTACTAATTGTGTTAAGTTCTCTGATACTCATCCTGAACAAAAATCTAAATTTTGTATGATGCCTTGCAGGTGAAAGCTATGCATTACCCTTTCCCCCACACTCGCATTAAACTACAGAGAGACCCTAAGGACCACAGTGTATCAGGTACTTTTATGTAGTTACAATCAGCATACAGTATTAACTGACAGAGTTTAGATTGAAAGTTTAGATTACTGCTCTAGTAATATAAATACTATTTTAATATAATAATATTTTAAGTAAAATTTTGTTCTCTGACAAATGAAAGCTAACATCCCTTGTTTTCAGGGGGTGGTTTTGGCATACGAGTGGTGGGAGGGAAGGAGATTCCAGGTACTAATGGAGAGATTGGAGCATACATTGCTAACTTGGCACCTGCAGGCACTGCTGAGCTGTCAGGAAAGGTTGTAGAAGGTAAGGTTTTAGAAATTTTGTAAGAATTTTTATTCTTTGCTGTGGCTTCATACTTCAAACACTATCATACTTCAGATGACAGTGATTAATCTACTAGGATTTATCATTTTGGTAATGGTTGTGCATTGTCTGGATTTTTTCTTTTTCATCATCCTGAATAAGACATACCATACAAAAACAAAGGCAAGTATAACCAAATAATTGATGAATAGGTAAATGCTTGTTCTCCTTCTGGACTGTAGTTATCTCAGCTTGTCACTTGTCACTCCAGCTCAGGGGTTCAACATTTTTTGCAGCCAAAGTATTTACTTTTAACCAGGGACTGTTACTGTAAAATAAAATTTGTTGATCTTCTCAGTACAGATTTATATATGTACACAGTCCTATCTATCTGACTATTTAAATGTTGGACTGTTTATTCAAGTGTGTGCAAAAGAGTATTGTGGCTATTTATTGGATCCCTAGAGCTTTTTTATTCCTGAACCTTCCACTAACAAAACACATTAGGTCTAAGTTGACATTACTGGGATTAAACCCATTCAATTTAACTGGCTATTATAAGAGCTAATAGCTATAAGAACTCAATGATAAATATAATATTTAAAAAATACTTTCACTGTATTATCAACACTAACAACAGCCATAAATTAAGCTTTATTTGTTAAGATCTGAATACTGTATCTGCTTTAACCCTTTTTCACAGTACACTGGTGTTCCAATCAACTTATCAGACATTTTCAATCAGTATAAACAAATTAAATATTTTATCGCCGTAAGTTTGTTATAAGATTAGTCAGGACACTGTTGGGTTTCTGTGTGTAGAGTATCCTGACTCTGTGTTTAGCTGCTGGTGAGCGGGGTGATGGGAAGTGAGAGGGGTGTGAGCCTCCTGCTGGCCAAACAATTCACACCTCTCCACAATAACATTGGTACAGAGATAATATGGACAGCACAATTAAGGCTTTTTTGATAGTAAAACACCATATAAAACTACCACAATAAAATAATAAAATTTAAACCTAGTGGGCTAGTTAAAAAAAAAAGAGATACTTATGAAAAACTGTAAATTCTTAAAGCCCTGGGTGTCTTTCATATTAGCCATTAACTACTAATGTGGAGTGTGACATCACAAATAAATGCAATGCTGTACACAGGCACTGCCAAAACAGGCAAAAAATAAATTTCTTTGCAAAAAGAGTTAATGTCAGGCATTTTGAGCCATGTTCATGTCAACATGTATTTTGTTAGATATGGATGGTAGAAGTTATGTGCTTAGGGATTGCTAAGGCATCTGGGGTTTGCCTTAAATGTAATTTGCCCTGTTAAAATGTGACATACCACACTGCAGATAGAACTTATGCATAATAATATTAAAGTAGCAACAGAAAATTGATTGATTTTATCAATTTGGAAACCCAGTCTGCCATAGCGCACATGCACATACATAAATATAAGAGTAATTTTTCAATTATAACTATATTTATTATAATTTATATATTATTATGTTATATAATATATAATTTATATATAATTATAATACCATTGGCCTTTAGAGTCTTAGTTTAAAATATGTGTAATTGGATTACTGTTCATTAACTGAGAAGAACCTATAGATGTGTCTGTTTGGAGCAACACATATACTGTATGTGAATGATGTTCTTCTGTTATTCAGCCATGGAAGAGTATCATAAGCAAAGGGCCTATCTGAGGAGCTGCGTTTTTCATTTGTGTAAGTGCTGAGGAGTTGGCCTTGATAGTGGTTGGGTTTGCAGTGCTGTTTCTTAGCTGGACGTCTTCCCCTCATTTATTTCTTCTTGTTCTTTCTTGGCAGACAGTTTCCACTTACTGAGTGGCATGTTTGAGCAAAGCTGATTTAAAAGGAATGCAGTGTGTGTGTGTGTGTGTGTGTGTGTGTGTGTGTGTGTGTGTGTGTGCGTCCTCATGCTCCTGCATTTATATGATTTGTTTACTTCATTTATTGTGTGTATGGTTTGAGTTGTTAATTACAAAGTTTCAGCAGTCTCAAAAAATGTTTTATAACTGCTGACCACAAAGTTTGAAAAAAAAAATAATTTGAAGAATAGGGGTTTCTAGAACAAACTAATATAGAAATTTTTCACTGGGTGTCAAAGGTTTTAGAAATTGCTGCTAATTCATGGATGTTTTGCACCATCAATATGTGTCAGTCTGGTTTCATAGTTGTTGTTGTTTTTTTCTGCAGGAATGCAGGTCCTGGAGTGGAATGGAATCCCTCTTATGGGAAAAACCTATGAGGAAGTGCAGAGCATTGTGGGTCAGCAGAGTGGGGAGGTAGAGATATGTTTGCGCTTGTAAGTCTTTTTTATATCACATAACTATTACTGAATTATTTGACAATGCCCACTTCATAAGGATTTTTTTTAAATACTAGCAAATCCAACATTATTTAAATGTGCAAACAAATACCAGGAATGAAAGAAAATTACTAGATGACTGTGCTGACTAAATATTTATTTCACTTCTGTGTAGAGATCTGAATATGCGGTCAGACTCAGACAGTCCCAAGTATTTAGAGCTGCAGTCTCAGCTAAAAGTTGGTAAGTCTCTTTATGCTGAATGATACAGTATGTTGGTTGTCTCCAGAAGTCAGAGAAAATCATAGTCACTTTCTATTTACTGTATACAGTCTTCTAGACAATATTTGAGCACTGATCTTCTTTTAGATTACTGAAGCATCTGGCGTTTATCTTAAAAGTTATTTCCCCTGTCGTTGTGTCATTGCACCTGCTGCAATAAAAATACATGGCTGCATATCAGCTTACTGATAGTACTCTCAGAAGAAGATAAACTATGGACCTGCCTTTCCTGATTAACAGAATTATTTGTGTGTGTGTGTGTGTGTGTGTGTGTGTGTGTGTGCGTGTGTCTGTGTGTGTCTGTGTCTGTGTATCTGTGTATCTATGTGTTGCAGCTGAGCACCAACGTTCTCCGGGTGTCGATCCTAAGCAGTTGGCTGCAGAGCTGCAGAAGGTCTCTCAGCAGCAGGCTCCTTCCTCTGTGCTGACTATGCTGGAGAAGGCAGGACATCTTCACTCAGCAACAGCATCCACTGCCTCCAGTGGAGTCCCCAGCCCTGGACAGCCTGGATCTCCCTCGGTCAGCAAGAAGCGTCACAACAAGGTAAAACAAGTGTGTGTAAACACAGAGATAGATAGGCAGACATACAGGAAGCCAGGCAGGTTGTTAAGTAGCTAGGTAGACAGCAGACAGACAGACAAGTAGGCAGATTAACAGAAAGACAGACAGGCAGGTAGGTAGACAGAGAGACAGATAAGAAGGCAGACAAACAGGCAGGTAGACAGGTATTAGGACAGATAGGTAGACAGACAGACAGACAGATAGATAGATAGATAGTTTGTGAAGGTCCACAAACACTCCATAAATTCATTCCTTACAACATTCCAGATAAGCAACTAATATGACTGAATGGAAACAACAGTTACCTTTTAATGCTTTGCAGTATTGAGCTCATGTTTATAAAACTAGAGTTACTACATGACTCTAATGATTGTGCTGCAGTATTTTGATCTACTTTGAAGTCCTGTGCAGGGTCCACATCCAGAAAATAGTCAGCTAGTTGACATCTCCTGCTACTGACTAGCAACTTGTCCCTTTTGCTTTCACTTTATCTGGATGTTCTAGTTTATAGGTCTTGATATTTAGTAGATCATGTATACACTATATCCCTAGTCCTATCACAATATCACATTCAGTTCATGTGGACTCTACTGATACATTTTATAACATGGTGTTGAGAGGTAGTTAAACATCATTTGATATGCTGTTGAGAATCAGTAGCTAGCCTGCTTCATTACAGTCTATAAATAGATACTGTTACTGACTGCTCTTCTGTCTTCACTATAGACATGACACATTATTTATTTGGCCTACCTGTCTATTTTCAGTCAGCTGATGGGGTGAAACCACAACCACATCCCATCACTGGTGAAATACAAGTAAGTCTGTCTCACCTTCCCTTGTTCTTACACTGGAGTCATGCTAAATGCATATAAATCTACAGAATTTGTGACATTAAATCAGAAATGTATCACACTTGTATCCTTTTGTTATTTTATCATTTAAGGTGACTTGAAATAATTCCCAGAACAAGAAGTGATATGCATGAAAATGACCTTTAACATAACTAAATTTATGAGGTGCAATATGATATGGAGGATCATATTTTTCCCCACAGCTACAAATCAATTATGACAAGAATATGGGTAACCTGATCGTCCACGTTCTACAAGCCCGAAACCTTGCACCAAGAGACAACAATGGATATTCAGACCCTTTTGTTAAGGTGTATCTTCTGCCAGGAAGAGGGTGGGTATGACATGTAAACATGGCTGTGGGTGTATATAAGATAGAGAGAGAGAGAGCAAGAGAGAGAGAGGTCTGTTTTGTCTCTGTGTGTGTGTGTGTGTGTGTGTGTGTGTGTGTGTGTAAAACTGTTCTAGTGTACTTGTGTTATTCCTGTAATGGTGTTTGTGTCTGTAGTTGTTTTTATGTACTTGTGTTTGTGTTGTCATACATTTTGTTTTTCAATTTTCTCCTACCCTGCTGATTTTCAGTATATTCCGTTACTTTCTTTCACCCTGTTCTATTATAACATCTCAAAGAGGAAATATTTACTTTCTACCAAAGTTTTCTATACACCAGGGGCTCAGGTGTCGGCCCTTGGGTTCTTGGTTCTAATCTGGTGGCAATAAAATATGTTATTCCACTAGGGGGCAAAATAGAGCAATCAACATTTCATTAGCAAACTGAAAATTTGATGCCATAACCATGTCTCAATTCAAAAGAATTTAGGAGTAAACGGGGTGAGTTCTTATGCAACTTCAAAAAAAAAAAAAGATTTAAAAAATTTAGCAAAACTATATTTTGCAAACTTCAATATTATGGGCTTCTTTGTTTAGGTTAATGGCATAATTCTAAATCAAGGGATGGTGGATACTTATGCAAGTCACCGTGTATATATGGTAAAACCGTAATTTGGTCAATTTGTTATTTTTTTTGTAATGAATTTTGGTAATTGCAGTCTCTTCATCTGTTTTGTTGACAATAAAGTAAACTTGTTGGTGATATAGTATATTTAATCCGTTTGTGCATTCATAATGTACCTGAACACATTTAAGAGGAGTGAAGATGTGCTACAGCCCACTTGACATTAGACTAAGTGTAATGTGGCCCGTTATTTAAAACTGAGTTTGACACCCCTGCTATTCACGCTGTCATTTATTAAATGATGGTGGTTCAGACTCCAGTTCTGGAAAGTGACTACACTGCAGAGTTTTAGATTCTACCGCATTTAAAAGACCTGATTCAACTTATCAGATCATTACCAAAAGCTTCAACAAATGAAAGCAGAAGAAAGAAAACACAAATGTCTGTGGCCCTCCAGGACCTGAAAACAAAAAGATAAATGCCATCACACATTGGTCAGGATGATAAAAAACATAATTAGTGTGCAACAAACTGAGTGAAGTGCAATCACTCAAACTTTGTCTTCTTACAATTAATGATTTAGTACAATGCCCTCCACACTATTAAAAACTCATCCAAACTGCACACTGTTAACACTGTTCAGTCCCTGAGCCTCAGTGTCTCTGCTTGATGCGTATGGAGTCAACAAACAGCAAAATCAATATGGCTTTCTCCGGTGTCGGGTATATAATGATATATCTACTATCTCCTAATGGCCATATCTCTGGAGTGTTTATGAGATTAAACTGCATTACCTGACCGGACACTCTGGCTGATGCTAGGAGCTGGCCTATATACATTCCATTAGGTGTTGTTTTCCAGGTACATACTCTGGAATGCTCAGGCTGGCAGTTTCCTTCCTCTGTATGTTTGTTATTCCTCTTTCCTTTTCTTTTTTCTTGAATTTTCTGACTGTTTTCTGTTTGTTTGTCCGCTGTTGCATTCCTAACAAATCTCTGGATTGGTTCAGACAAGTCATGGTTGTCCAGAACGCAAGGTAGCGTGGTGCTCCTCTTTCCTTTCATTTGCTTTCCTTCCTCTGTGTATGTCTGTTTTTTGTCTCGTGTTCATTAATGAACTGTGATTCATCTGAGTGGTGATTGGTGAGCCTGTCGTCATGTGGTGTCTGAAATGTGTCATCAAAGCTACCTCAACATCTCTACCTCCCCCAATACATGTGTATTGGGATTATAAGCTACATTTTTCACCATAAACTGAATACATTAGCTATTAAACACACACACACACACACACACACACACATACACACACACACACACACACACACACACAATTTTAAAGATGATGGTTTAAGGGATATAGGGTTTAATGTAAAACTACATTAGGTAATGCTTTACACAGAGATTCCCTTAAATAACATTTATACTGAATTAGTTAACATTACAAACCTTGAACTTCAGTATCACTAAACCTTAGTATAAGTAATGTTAACCACAAAGGGTTGTGCTGTTACAGTAAAATAATCAGTGATGGCATGGTGTGATGTGATATTAATGCATTATCAATGTATTATCAAAGTCACAAAATGTTATATTATCCTTATACAACAGTAATTTAACAACAATTATGATTTTTAATCTATTAACAAATTATGTCATATATTTTATTCATTTAATGTTGTGGAACATTAGTGGAACATTAAGGTAGTTCCTCTGACCACTTCACCATATCAGCGATGACACAGTTAGCCAGCGCAAGTTAACACATGCACTGGCTAATGTTAATTCAATCCATGACTAAAAATAGCACCAAACTAATTAACAAAAATCTAATTACAGAAAATGTTAATAACTTACTGAACTTTGGTCTCAAGGAGTAAATATAAGTACTTCTTAAAAATTCCAAATTTTACCAGTTAAGAACCATGAACATGTTAATTAGGGTGTTGGTCAGTGGCTTAATTTTACTCAATGATGTTCAAATATTGCCTGGCCAAAAAACTCTCTAGCTCTCTCTTGCACACTCTAAAATTTTGTTGCACCACCTTTAGCTTTGATTACAGAGCACATTCATCATGGCATTGTTTCGACATCCTTGTGCAACGTGACATTTTTTTCCATCCAGAGTTGCATTAATTTTTGCCAAAGATCTTGTATTGACGAGAGGAGAGGCGAACCACTACGTAAAGTCTTCTCCAGCACATCCCAAAGACTTTCAATGGGGTTAAGGTCAGGACTCTGTGGTGGCCAATTCATGTGTGAAAATGATTCCTCATGCTCCCTGAACCACTCTTTCACATTTTGAGCCTGATGAATCTTGGCGTTGTTATCCTGGAATATGCCTGTGCCACCATGGAAGAAAAAAATCCATTGATGGGATAACTTGGTCATTCAGTACATTCAGGTACTCAGCTGAATTCATTTTATTACTGCATAATGTTGCAGAGCCTAGACTTGAGCAACTGAAGCAACCCCAGATCATAACACTTCCTCAAGAGGCTTGTACAGTAGGCACTATGCATGATGAGTGCCTCGTTTCATGTGCTTCCCTTCTTACCCTGATGCACCCATCGCTTTGGAAAAGGGTGAATCTGGACTTATCAGACCACATGACCTTTATCCATTGCTCCACAGTCCAATCTTTATGCTCCATAGCAAATTGAAGTAATTTTAATCTGATTAGCCTCACACTGATTAGGCAACACAACTGTTTTTTATTTTTATTTATTAAACATAGCCATGAGTTCTACAGTCAATTTTTTACGATGTGACTTCACTAAGTGTTATAAAGATCTCCGATCACAATCATTCAGGTGGCTGTGTCTCAGTTGGTAGAGCAGGTTGTCAACTAATCATAGGGTTGGTGGTTCAATTCCCGGCCCACATGACTCCACATGCCAATCTGTCCCTGGGCAAGTCACTGAACCACAGGTTGCCTTGTATGGCAAGCTAGCGCCTTGTATGGCAGCTCTGTGTATGAGAATGGGTGAATGAGAAACAGTGTAAAGCGCTTTGTAAAACCACATTTTAAAAAACAAACAAAAAAAAGCACTATATAAGTGCATACCATTTATCATTCAAGATTTTAAACATTCATTCTTCCAAAGACATTTCTTCCTCAAAGTTGACAGTTCACCACTCTCCTTCCAGGTTTTAATAATGCATTGGACAGTTCTTAGTTAAAACATATTAATCACTGCAATAATGATCCTATAGTCCAATAATGATCCAATATATATGTACACACACATATATACATATATATATATATATATACACACACACAGTATCTCACAAAAGTGAGTACACCCCTCACATTTTTGTAAATATTTGATTATAACTTTTCATGT
>JANDJT010000179.1:26257352-26275967 GCA_024331685.1 Stegophilus panzeri
ATCAAATATTTACAAAAATGTGAGGGGTGTACTCACTTTTGTGAGATACTGTATGTATATATATATATATATATATAATGTTACTTTTTTAATGTTACTTAGTCTGTATTGACATTTGCATTCATGGTTGTTTCTTCATGCTAACTAGTGTGTTAAATAATGTTAGTTAAGGGAATCTTAATGTAAAGCATTACCCTCCATCATAGTTGCTCATAATAGATGTTAAATGCTCATTTTCCAACTCTATACTTATTTAAGTCTTGCAATATTGATGATTGAGAAGTTCTACATGCATGTGCAAGCATAATTTCATGTATGACTCTGTGAACTAGTGACATCATTGTCATCATCTGCAATCCATACAGTATATCAATCAGTATGGCTTCATTTGAAGTATAAATCTTTCATAATTTGTATTAATTTTTAATTGAGGTTTCATTGAGGTTTAAATTAATGTTTAAATGAGGACAATCTTTAGGAACTGTATAAAATGTGTTGATATTTCTGCAGTAATTGGTTAGTCATCATTATATTGATTGAAATATAACTATGCCTTGGTGTTCATACTGGCTTTAAATTAAACCAGATAGTTTTAATAGTTTTTAGTTTTATTTGTTTAGTTTTCTATGGTGTCTTATAGTCTGACTCTCTGTTCATAATGATACAACAGTGCTGAAAATAAGAGAAGAACTAAATATGTGCAGAAGACCCAGAACCCTGAGTGGAACCAGACTGTCATCTATAAAAACATTCACCTCGAGCAGGTAAATATTAAGATATAGTTTCTTGGAGCAGGTACATTCTGAACACACTACTGTCGTGTCTTATATACGTCTTGTTTTCTCTTTTATTTCCTCTTTTTTAATTACTGTTTATGAAGACATTTTCCATCAAGATAACTGGAAGTAGAATGGCTCAGTTGCAAATAAAATGCACACACACACACACACACACACACACACACACACACACACACACACACACACAGCTATCAGAGTGTTCCTGAAAGCTGACAAGCATTGTCCAGGAAAATTGGTTAAAAACACTGCAGGCATACATTTGTTTGATTTGATGAGCATGGCAGAGACACAGGTTAATGGATAATTTATTATAGCTCATTTATTTAAAAACAGATCAAGGCAGACAATCCACAATGTCAGGAACACATTGAAGTAAAATGCAAAAGACTTATCCAAAACACAGTGTCAACACAAAGGGAATATCCAGAAGGCAAAAACTTCATATGCAGAAACTGGCAAAAAAAGCTTAGAAAGGTAGGCTGAAGGGAGCAAACAAGCCTTGGCAATGAACAAACTAATCTGAGAGGTATTTAAGGCTGTGATAGTTGTCAGGGGATTCTGGGAGATGGAGTTTCTGAAGGCTGTGACAACATTGATGTGGCTTACATAAACTTAGTCACTGAATTTTTGCTCCTACTTGGACTGAGCTTTGCTGTGTAATTGTACATTTAAAGATTCCAACAAGGTATAGATGTGAGCAAGGTGATCTGGAGAGGCATAAGCCTTGTGATTTAATGTGTAATTTGTTTAACTTTCAGCTGAAGAGGAAAACCCTTGAAGTGACAGTATGGGACTATGCCAAATATTCCTCCAACGACTTCTTGGGAGAAGTGAGTGTTGCTTGTTAACATCCTGATTTGACGTCAAAACACTTGGTAGTGTGAGAATTGAATATGTGCACATTTCTCTAGAACAGGTTGAACAGCTTTCAAAAGTCTTAGCACTTCTGATCATGTCAAAAAATAAGTTAATCGGTTTAAGGAAAGTGAAAGTTTGTAACATAATAATAATAATAATAATAATAATAATAATAATAAGTTTAGGGGAAATAATAGACTGTTTTGCACTCTATGTTAAGAAACTGTGCCTTATGTCTTGCAGGTGCTCATAGATCTGTCTAACACTGCTCAGTTGGACAACATGCCTCGCTGGCACCCCCTAAAGGAACAGAGCGAAAGTATCCACCATAGTAGAGGACATCCACCACATGGAGGAGTTGGAGGATCAGGTGGCCAAGGAGGCCATGGAGGTCCCGGAGGCCCTGGTGGATCAGGTGGACCTGGGGGCACAGGAGGCCAACCTAGTAGCGAACAATCCCCCAAAACCTCTGTCATCAAGAGCAGAAGCCATGGCATCTTTCCTGACCCTGCTAAAGGTAGTCTATTTAGAGTCCACCTCTCTGCAGCACAGTAAACTTTGATGAATTAGCAGGAGCATAATTACAAGATAAAATATTTATGCCTTCAGATACTCAGGTGCCCACTATTGAGAAATCCCATAGTAGCCCAGGCAGCTCAAAATCCTCGTCTGAGAGTCATCTGCGTTCACATGGCCCCTCTCGCAGTCAGAGCAAGAGCAGTGTTACTCAGGCTCACCTCGAGGATGCTGGGAACGCCATTGCTGCTGCCGAGGCCGCAGTGCAGCAAGCCCGCCTCCAGCCAAGTAACCTTTCCCTTTACACATGAGTGCACAGCTTATCGCTCTGTCTTTCCTCATGTTATCTCACCCTCCCTGTCTTTCTGTCCCTGTCGCTCATGTATCTGCCTATATGTCTAATCAATTCATTTTTATTATTGACTCTTTTTCGTTTAAAATCCATAACCAGATCAATAATGTCTATGCAATGCCCATGGTGGATATCAGAAGAGAATACAGTGCCTTGCATAAGTATTCATCCTCCTTGAATTTTTCCACATTTTGTAGTGTTCCAAACTGAAACGGAAATTGACTTAATTAGAATCATATTCCATGAATCTATGAATCCCTGCAATACAGACCTTATTACTGATCTACGTAGTTTGTGAAATTATTTACAAATAAACTTTTACAAATGTAAATGTAAGTTGCATAAATATTCACCCAACTTTGAACATCCCTCGGAGCATCATTTAAATCCATTATGAAAAATTGAAAGAAAATGGCATAATGACAACTTTGTGTAGAGGAAAGCTTTTCACCAAAGGTCAGTTACTGGTTAAGGAATGCATTCTACCAGGCATTGATCTTGGAGGACAAATGTCTACTCAACCTTTGTGACTGTTTTTCATCTTCAGATACTAAAAATTAAGTTCATTTAAATTCCAAGTTGTAACATTACAAAATGTAGAAGTGCAAGGGGTGTGAATACTTGTGCATGGCTCTGTATTTAATCTTTACTTAATAAATAAAGAAAATGTTCTACAAAGTATACAGTGTAAAGGAATATAATGCAGCATAATTCCAATTGCTACTTAAAGATAAAATTACTTTTAATTACATTTTTATATAAATGAATTGTTCAGTCTATAATGTTTGATCTTTATACAAATTGCTTATCTTTAAAATGCTCTGAAACAAAATTTCATTTAAAAAAGCATGTAAGTTTTCACTCTTTTAAATTAAAATATCTGTCAAGCTTTCCCACTTCACATTAATAAAAAAAATATGCCAGTGTGTCAACCATAAAAGACTTTAAATTTGTGATAAAGATGAACTCCCCCAGATACTCAGATTTACAGATCATAAAATTAATTACAGATTTAGTACATGTGAGCATTTGTTCCATGTATTAGTATTCTCTTTATTCCTACATACATTCAGTGACTTAATATTAAAATGGCCAGTATTCCAAATGCAGACATTTGCAATGTAGTATATTTTCAGCATGTTTAAGAAACTGTATGTATGGTTTTGTGACAGAGCATGCCAGTTCCTCTCTTCCTAAATAGTTCATGCCAATCACACTTTTACCTAGACTGAACCCATATTTTTGTTATCATGATTGTGGTGTGCAATAGTCATAAGCTGGTTTCATGTGAGAGTAACTATAGTCTCTGTGGAAAAGTCCAACTCGACCAGCCAATGAGTGCTCATGTGACAAATCAACTGACCATCAAGTGAGGAGCACTACTGAGGAGGTGAGGCACATGACTCCTCCATAGCCCACAAAAACTCAACATGAAATAGTAAAACTAAATTTATTAGTCATGCAAAACTCTAAAAATATAAAATCAGTTATAAAACCTCAAACTAATTTACTTTTTTTCAAAACCTAACTTGGCATTGGTCTTGATAACTGAAGGAAAATAACCTTTAAACACAAAGTATTTTGGTTCATAACCCTGTCATAGAAATATTTTGTTTTGAGAAAAAAAAAAATCCTTCCATCCCTTGTGCCATAACATTAGTTTTGGATGAATGCATTCATTACTTGCACTCGGAGCCTTGCTAATTGATATTTCTCTGTCTTTCTCTGCCTTAATCTCTCTCTCCTTCATTTCCTCTCACTGTATCTTAAAATTTGCAGACAGAGTAGGACACATACTGAATGATGGAGCTGGATACACCCTGGACAGTGAGGATGGCACAGGCACTAATGCAGTGGACAGTGCTATCTTTCAGGTGCCTCAGCTGTGAGTGCACTCTTTCAACTTGTTCTTGTTCAGTTCATTATGCATTTGTATTAGTTAGACAGATAGTTAGATAGAGGGAATCATGGATAGCTCCAAAGACCAATCTATTATGGCACAAAACCTGCAGGCTTTTGTTAGACAGATCTCCTTCCAGCAAGAGATCAACTCAAAGCACAGTCCCTGGTCAACAAAGAAATGGCTTCTGTAGAAAATAAATGTTTTGGAGCCCAGATCTAAAACCTAATGAAAGCATGCGGAATGACTTGATTTGTTACTGACTTTTATTGATTTGTAATGACTCTCATTTTGTTAGACCTGGATCATTTTTCCAAGGAAGAGTAAAATAAAATTGCAAAATCATGATGTGCTATGTTCTCCCCATGCTGCGGGGGTTTCTTCTAGGTACAATGGTTTCCTCCCCCAGTCCAAAGACATGCATGGTAGACTGATTGGCATGTCCAAAGTGTCTGTAGTGTATGAGTGGGTGTGTGTGATTGTGCCCTGCAATGGATTGGCACCCCGTCCAGGGTGTACCCCGCCTTCTGCCTGATGCTCCCTGGGATAGACTCCAGGTTCCCCACGACCCTGTAGGATAAGCGGTGTAGAAAATGGATGGATGGAAGATTGTTAGACTCTTACCCAAAACGACTGAGTGCAGTATTACAAGCAAATGGTGTTCTAACATAATATTGGTTAGGCGGTGTTCAACCGGGTTATTGTAACTTTCTTTCCTTTCCTTAAACATTTCTCTTTGTTTCTCACTTGAATTTTGTTGGGTGCTATATCTCAAAAAAAGATCTGACATGATTTAGCTTTCTTTCTTTTTTTTTTTTACATCACAAAAACCTAGATCATGGCTAGACTAAAGTGTTGGGATTCAAAAGCAGTAGCTTGTGCTTTAGTTACTGCATTTAAGTTCAATGAAAAGAAAAAAAAAAGTAAATAGGTTATTTTTTTTCTGGTTGTTAAGAAACTAATAGCCGAGACAGGATATCCAAGCACCCCTCACAGTAGAATAAACAGTCCATGAGTCTACACTGGCAGTAAGCACTCCAGTTTGTGCATAATGGTATTCTCTAAAAATGTGCAGGTATACATAAAAAATGATGGAATGAACCAGTGTAATATATTTATAGATTTATGTTTCTTTTTATATCAGGAAGACGATTCCTAATGGTTTGGATTTGAGAGGCTCAGACTCTCTGAAGAATCTGCATGACTCTGAAAGTAAGCTTATAGTTATTGTTACTGTCATTAAGAAATAATAGCCACTTTGTGTTTAGAACAGGCAGTAAAGATTGCTGTGTTGAATTGACAGTGGGAGCTATTGTCTGAGGATAAGATTTTTTTTTGTCTTTTTAATGCTCTTTTGTAAGGCATTAATAGTGAGGAAATTCTAGCCTAATCTTGGACACCAGATGTTTTAAGTGAATAACGGTGTCTAATAAAAAGTATATAGATTTTTTTTTAGGTTTCTCACCCAGTGGGACGTTAGAGTAAAAAAAAAGTTAGTCTCCTCTCTCATTGCATGTAACAGAACATTTCAGCAAAGGCACATTTTGAGGTTTATTAATAGTATTGACATGCTTCCGAGATTAAATTAGCACATCTAAAAGCTGTTTATGAGGTTGGGATCCTGTTGGGCTAACAGATACCATAGTCTGTCTGGCATAGCTGTTCTACTGTCACTGCTCTACTCTTCTGAATTATTCATCAGAGAAGAGAGTGAGAGTGTGTGTGTGTGTGTGTGTGTGTGTGTGTGTGTGTGTTTGTGTGTGTATATGTGTGTGTGTGTGTGTGTGTGTGTGTGCATGCATCTCAAGAGAGAAAGAAAGAAGACAGGCTCCAGTCTGGCAGGAAGTAGTCTGCAACCTTGCTTTAAAACCGATAAAAGAAATCCCTTGAATGCACAAAAGAAAGTTGTTTTTAATATTTTTTTTCTTGACCTAAGAATAAACTTTTTATTTGCAGTAGTCTGCTCCTCAAAGACTAATTGTTTTAAAATTTATGCAGTGTTAAATGTAATGTCACATAAGGTTTAATTTATCACACTGTACTTTTTGTTTTGAGGTACTGTATACATGATTAATGTGGTTTAAAGTAAATATTCAATTCATGTCCACTAGAGGTCACTGAATGTTTAGTTTTATTTCTTACATATCTTAGGTTCACAGTGTTCAGTGAGGTTAACTAAGCCTTGTACTCCTAAAATAAGATGTTATGTAATTGCATTAGTATTAAAAATGTATTGAATAATGTTAATACTCTATACTTTGTGTTGCTGATACTGACTCTTTTATGGATTTTTACTGATGTAGATAAGAACCATATGATTGGAGAGATCAAGGTTGCACTGAAGAAAGAGATGAAGACTGAAGGAGAACAGCTGGTTCTTGAGATTCTGCAGTGCAGGAACATTACTTACAAGTTCAAATCTCCAGATCATCTGCCTGGTAATGGAGGATTCACGAAAAGCCCACATCTTTGCCACAGGATCCATAACGCATAACATTGTTATCCCAAAACTGGTGCCACACTAGCCGACTCGGAACAACTTGATTTGGGCGAGAGGTGTCACACTTAGCAAATGTTGCTGCTGATTTTGCCCTCCTCAGTTGGTGGAGCTGTCATACTCTATGCTTAAGAACAGAGGATAGGTGACACACTAAACGACTGCCTTCTACTTTTCTCTCCGCCTCACTGTCATGTATGGCAATGCCCCATTTTCGCGTCTGGTCATCGAATTAAGAAGGCACACAGCGCAAACATAAATGAAAACAGCAATGAACAACAACCAGCATGCTGCGGCAGCGGTTGCTGTTTGTGCCTTGTCGTTTGCAGTTGCACACGAAAAGTGGCAGAAGAAGAAGCGCAAAAAGCTTTGGACGAGACCACATTTGCGAGGTCGCGAACAATATGGCTTTCATTTAGTTTTCGTAACTGTTTAAAACACTGGTATAAATATAAATAGACATTAAATATTTTGTAAATATCTTACAAGTTTTCAAGTATTTAATTTTTTTACCCAAACTGACAAGAGTGACACTGGCTACTTTACCTTTATGTATGAATGGTGCTTCCTTCTCATTGGTCACTGCCTTGGTCAGGTATACCTGCCCACTTACTGCCCAGTGATAGTTTCAAAGATGTCAGAAGCCTTTTTCCAGTTGGTGAAGTGATTAACTCGGCAGGGAGTCCAGAGAATCAAGGGACCTCCCACTGGTAGACGCTAATCCATGCTCTGTCTCCCTTCAACTGGCTGGCTATTATGTAAATGAAACTAAAACCTGAAAATCACTGGAAAAATCAGCTAGTGTGAAGCCGGCTTAAGCAAAAATAGTTGATGCAGTCTCAGTACCCAGGATGTGTCCTGAATTTTAACAGAGATCATAACTGTTAGATGTTACTGTATGTGTATTATTAGTTAGAATTCATTCTTGTTTCAGAGCGTATGCTTAGCAGTATATCCCCCACCATAATAAAATATGTACCCTTTCCAGTGCACAGTGGGAAGTGCTGCTATCTTACAGCTCTAGAGTCCCTGGTTTCACTCTGAGCTCTGGTCTGTGTGGAGTTTTGCATGTTTTCCCTGTGTCCATGTAGGTTTCTTCTGGGTTTCATCCCACCTCCCAAAAACATGACAGTGGCTGGATGGCTATTGTCATGTAATGGGGTTTAAGACAGATGCAATTGCAGTTAAAAACTTTATTAAGAGGCAGGCAGACAAATCCAAAATGTGTAGCACAAACACAGTCAAAAACAAGCAAAAGGTCGGACGAACAGCAAACAGGCGAAACAAGAATAAAAATGTGAGAACTAAACCGGATCAAAAACCATGAATCAATGAACGAGGATAAACGGCTTGGTATGGTACAGACATGCAAAACTTCGCATTGAATAAAGACACACGAGGGGTTTAAATAATTAACGTAATCAACAGTAAAACAGAAACAGCTGTGAATAATGATGGCACGTGAGGGAGACAACCAATAACAAGACAGGAGCAGAGACAAGACATAAACCATAACAAAACACACATGCTGAAAGTAAACAAAGTCACTGACAACCCGGAAGTACACGCTGTTGCGCTATGGGCTGTTGAGCCCCCCGGTGGTCCTGGCCCTCTGGGCAAACTGTCCACACAGCCCCCCAGGTCCCAAGGCAGGCATTGTAGCTAGTATAGCTGGTTCCTGTAGGATCCGAGGAGCAGACATAAGGCTGGGGCAGGCTCGCTGGGGTCGTGAGGGGGGAACAAGGCTTGGGAGGTCGCGTCATCAGCCTCAGGTGTGAGCAGAACTTGGTAGGCCGTCTCGTCGGCCTCATGCGTGAGCAGAGCGTGGTGGGCTGTGTCATCAGCCTCAGGTGTGAGCAGTGTGTGGTGGGCCGTCTTGTCAGCCTCAGGCTTGAACTGAACTTGGTAGATCGTCTCTTCGGCGTTAGGCGTGAGCAAAGTGTGGTGAAAAAAAGCCATCGGCCTCAGGTGTGAGCAGTGCATTGTGGACCAACTCATCGGCCTCAGATATGAACTGTATTTGGTGGGCTGTCTCATCAGCCTCAGGCATGATCATAGGTTGGTGGACTGTCTCATTGGCCTCAGGCATGAGCAGAGCTTGGTGGGCTGTCTTGTCGGTCTTGGGCAAAAACAGGACTTGGTAGGCCATCTTGTCGGCCTCTGGCGTGAACAGGACTTGGTAGGCCATCTTGACGGCCTCTGGCATAAACAGGTCTTGGTAGTCTGTGCCATCAACCTCTAACTGGAACTGAATCTTTGAGCTCACCTCGTTAACCTCTATCAGGATCATGGCTGGATAGACCACGTCATCCATCTCACACTGGGGCTCAGGAGATGAGGTCACCACGTTGACCTCTGGCTGGAGCTCTGCAGGGGAGACCTTCTCATGGGTCTCAGGCTGGAGCTCGGAGATGAGGTCACCACATTGATCTCTGGCTGGAGCTCTGCAGGGAAGACCACCTTGTTGATCTCAGGCTGAAGCTCTGGAGATGAGGTCGCCACATTGACCTCTGGCTGGAGCTCTGCAGGGGAGATAACCTGGATAACAGGAACACGAGCCACCGTCTTTCCTTGGGCTTGGGGTTCACCAGGCTCTCAAAATAAATCTGGCACTGGAGAAAAAATCCCTTCAGAAATGGAGCCAGAACATCCAAGTGAAACCCTTGGGGAAATCACACGGAAGCAAACACTGGCATAAAGATAAATGGCGCACTTATATAGCGCTTTTATCCAAAGTGCTTTACACTGTGTCTCATTCACCCATTCACACACACACACCAATGGTAGCAGAGCTGCCATGCAAGGCACTAACTTGGAGCAACTTGGGGTTCAGTGTCTTGCCCAAGGACACTTTGGCATTTGGAGTCACCCTACAAGTAGTGGATTACCCTACAACCCTACAAGTAGTGGATTAGTAGACAACCCGCTCAACCACCTGAGCCACAGCCACCCACAGATCCCAGCCTGACACTCCCTTTGCTCTCCTGCTGCATCTATGTTGTAGGCAAAGTATTGTGTCATGTAATGGGGTTTGAGACGGATGCAATTGCAGTTAAGAGCTTTATTAAGAAGCAGGCAGATAAATCCAAAATGTGTAGCTCAAACGTAGTCAAAAACAAGCAAAAGGTCGGTTGAACAGCAAACAGGACGAACTAGGCAAAACAAGAATCAATAAACATTAGAACTAAACAGGATCAAAAACCATGAATCAATGAACAAGGATAAATGGCTTGGTACGGTACAGACACGCAATACTTCACGCTGAACAAAGACACATGAGGGGTTTAAATTATGAATATAATCAACGGTAAAACAAAAACAGCTGTGAATAATGATTGGAGAGGGAGACAACCAATAACAAGACAGGGGCAGAGACAAGACATAAACCGTAACAAAACACACGTCAAAAGTAAACAGTCACTGACAACTCGGAAATGCGCGCTGTCGTGATATGGGCTGTTGAACACGCTGCTCGCTCCGGCGCTTAGCATGATGGGAACTCTGTGACAGCTATGCTGAATTGCCAGTAGATGTGAATATGATTAATGTCTGCACTCATGGTGCCTTGTAATGGAGTAATGTCCCATACAGGGTGAATTCCCGCCTCACACCCAGTAATTCCGAATAGGGTGGTCGCCCACACCCCTGACCAGGATGAATCAGTTACTAGAAAAGTTAGACAGATGAATGGACAGATGGATGGAGGAATAGGTGGATGAATGGCTGAGTGGATTGATTGATTTTTTGGTTGGTTGATGATTGATTGTTGGATGGGTGGATGGATGAATGAATTGATGAATGAGCCTTTTACATTTAGATCCCATTTTGGGAAGTATTTCTTTAGTCTGGTCCTTTGGGACTGTAAGGTGAATAAGATACAATTTTAAAGCCATCATTTCTGTGTTTTTTTCTTGTAAAG
The DNA here is from genome assembly GCA_024331685.1 of Stegophilus panzeri. NCBI lineage: Eukaryota > Metazoa > Chordata > Actinopteri > Siluriformes > Trichomycteridae > Stegophilus > Stegophilus panzeri. The sequence continues at coordinate 26,268,195 of JANDJT010000179.1, forward strand.
ATTTGTATGTGAAGCTCTACGTGGTTAACGTGGCCACACAAAAGCGGATCATAAAGAAAAAGACGAGAGTGTGCCGCCATGACCGAGAGCCTTCCTTCAATGAGACTTTCCGCTTCAGTCTCAACCCAGCCGGTCACTCCATTCAGGTGAGAAAGACATAACAAGCTATAGCACATAAAATAAAGATATTTTCACAAACAAATACATGCGGTTCAGCAACACACTGTATTCTTCTGTATTCTCTTCTGTCACTTCAGAAACAGTGATTCCATAAACAAATTAATACAAATTAAGGGAATGTATTAGATTTGTGGATGCCTGTTTCTATCATTTATGACCAAATAAAGGCATATTAAATATTCACCAATCAAATCTAGTGCCACATCACATCCAGTGCCAATAGCATTCAAAGTGCATGTAAAAAGGTCACTATATGGCCAAAAGTATGTGAACACCTGATAAATCTCACCCATATGTGCTCTTTGAACATCCCATTACAGATTTAGTCCTTCCTTTGCCGTTATAATAATTTCCACTCTTCTGGGAAGGCTTTCCACTAGATTTTGGAGCATGGCTGAGAAGAGTTTTCCATTCAGCCACAAGAGAATTAGTGAGGTCAAGCACTGATGTCGGGTCAGGAGGCCTGGCAAACAGTCAGCATTACAATTTATCCCAAAGGTGTTCAGTGATGAGGTCAGGGCTCTGGGTGGACTGCTTGAGTGCTCCAATCAAAACTTGGCAAACAATGTCTTCATGGAGCTTGCTTTGTGCACAGAGGTATTATAATGTGTAGACAGGTTTGGGCCCCTTTGTTCCAGTGAAGGGAAATATTAATGCTGTAGCATACAAAGACAGTCTAGACAATTGTGTGCTTCCACCTCTGTGGCAACAGTTTGGAGAAGAACCACATATGGGTGTTAAGGTCAGGTGTCCATATACTTTTGGCCATATAGTGTACTATATGCGTAGTGCACAGTCATGTCTACATTCTAATTTTGAGTTCTTGTTGCATATTGGATTTGTCTTCTCACTGGCTTTAAATCTCATCATACTTGAGATTTAATTATAAGTTTAAGTTAGATTATTCTGAGAGCCTCTAAGATGAAAACCTTCCATGGCTATCACAAATAATGATCATACAAATTAGAACTTTTTATTAGGGATCTTAGTAAATCAAGACATCATTATGGAATTTGACTTGTAAGCCATCTTCCTAATGTTCCAAAATGTTCTGTGCTTTCTTGTCTCTCTTCCTACAAACAGTTGTTCCTGGTGTCTAATGGAGGGAAGTTTGTGAAGAAGACACTGATTGGTGAAGCTTACATCTGGTTGGACAAAGTGGACATGAGGAAGCGAGCGGTGAGCTGGCACAAATTAGTGGCCAGTTCTCCTCATATGCAGCCCTGATCCGTACCAACCAGTGCAGAAATAAGTGACTGTGATTGAAAAAATTAAGACAGTGGCATTTCAGTAATAACTGTGTCCTGATCAAATCTTATTGACAAGTAAATAGTAAACTTTATTGAAATTCTGACCCTCAGTCAATAGGTTTAAAAGCTTTCTTAGCTGTTGCAATTAATGTACAGAGTGTTTATATGTAAGTGGATGAAAGCAAATTAAGCAAAGTTATATATACCGAGAAATCAGTAGCAAAATTTCTGATCTTTCAGAAAATATAACCACCTCATTCCCTCTCAGTCCACTGTATAGTTTATATGATTAAATTTATCATATCAGATTATGTTATGTACATACTGAGAAAATAAAATAAATAGTTCAGATTTTTTTATGTGATAAATACAGTATGAACCTTCAGAATAGCTCAATTAAGCACACATGCTCAATGATGCTCAGTCTCTACTGTCTTATTCAGTGTCACAACAATATTTTGTTAAACTTTTCATATGAATATAAGATTTTTATGTAGCATTTCACTGGTCTGTGGATAAATGTGGTGTCACAGGTTGTATCACTTGGACTTCATTCCTTCTAGAGGCTGCAGTGGTGGTAAAAGAACCCCTGCTAGTTTTATTTCATATTCCATACACATTTGTAGACCATGAACTATGTTCTTGAAAGAGCCTTAAGTGCTCTGAAAAGTCATAGTAACAACTACATTGAATCAATACAAATAATGATTGTATGTGTCTGTATTTATTTGAAAGCATCTCGAAATAATTGTCATGTGACTGTTCTGATGTCAAGAGTGATTCCTGTTTTGTGACAAAGTTCTGTGTTCAAACAAATATGCAATGAAAAAATATAGATGCAGATTTCTGAATTGGCTCAGCTGAAATCTGGTCACTGTTTGTGTGGTGCAAGGTGTCTGTATAAATGAGTGTCACTGTGGTGCGGTTTAAAGCTGTTACATTTTTCATTGGCTTTTGGAATGAATAATTGTTGCTGCTCATCTCAGTTTTAGTAGCAGAGAATCAAACATATTCACTGCCTGCACCATATCAGTGTAAAAGATGCGTAAAAGGACAAATGTATTCGGTTGTGCTCAAATACCAGACAGTGACCATCGGTTTAGTTCCAAAAATGAAGATGAACGAATAAATACATCAACGCAGAGATCTCCTCAAAACAACAGCGATCAGTGTTTCCATATCGGTCAGTGGATTTTTTTGCACATGAGGAAAAAGGATCTTTAATGATTCTTTAATTATCATATTCAGCACATTTTGTAAAGATAGTGTACAGATATAACTTGGGCTTGAACGAAGAAATGTTTGTGTGGTAACGGGGTTGCTATCACAGTGAAATGAACTATGTGCCAACCTAATGTCCTAACCAAATCCACTGCTTCAGTTTGGGTATTTCTATGCAACATGAATTATGCCTGGATGCATTTCTTCAGAGTTTGAATATATATAAATATATAAATCTTTTAAACATAATTTTACTTTTAATTTTACTTCTAATGAAGATATATAAATACATATGTATAAACTGTTTTGACAGTAGATTTTGAGAATATGCACTTTAGTTAAATTTCTGTTCCAATGTGTGTTGGACTTTCCATTATGACTATGTGAAAGTTATTGCTACTTGGAATACAGTGACCTGTGAATTGTCCTGGGGAAAAAAGGCGCTGCTTAATCTAAAATCTAAAAAAAAAAAAAGAAAAAAGAAAAGAAAAAAAATCAGCCTTGTTGGTGCTTTACAAACTATAAGAACCACTTTTAATGGCCAATTAAATCTCATCGAATCACTTGAAAATCATAATTTTTTCATCTAACGCATTCCACCTGTGTATCTGGATTTCAATCAAAAGCTGTGTCCCCTTTAAATAATGATCGAAATATGGCTGTTGTCTCCTCTCTGTTGTGTCAGTGTAATGTCCGCCTGGTTTGTTATGCTGTATTCCTGGGAACTAACATGATGAGTCTGATGTATTCAGTTGCAGTAAATGGTTTGAATGTGATTTGATTATTTTTCATTATGTAAATACATAAGATATTTTCTATAAGAAGAGGTTTGAATATTTATTTGGTTTGACACTGAGCATGTGCGTGTGAACTCAAGGTCAAAGTCCTGTCTGTACATATGTATTTGTCTAAATATGTGAGCAAGTGAGCCATGTGATTATCTGGATGATGTCAATCAACCCATATCAGTCTCTCTAATAAAATCTGTGAAATCTCACACAATGAAGATAATGAGGTGAAAAAAGTACACAAAATCATCAATGAATTTCTATGGTTTTACATGGATGTTGCATGTTCTGCTAGATGTCTGTTGATATTTTTGCCTACAGATTCTGTTTAAAAAAGGAGAAATGAGTACCTTTATCTGAAAATTGTATGCTGACTTAAAATGCTTGTAAAATGAGTCTTGTTTTTTTTTGTTGTTTTTTTTTTTCCACTTGTAAAAATGAGAAATTTAATGTCATGGTTTTATGGTTGTCCATAGGATGTCATGAAATTATGCAAATTGTGCTGTAGAAAAGAAAAAAAAAATAAAAGAAAGAAGAAATATGAATAAAATGTTCCCTAAATATAATAAATATTAGAGATTCTATTGTAAATGTAAAAATGTGCCTTAATTTCCTTATTTAATTTCACACAGAGGGCCTGTTTTTGTACAGCAATTAGGTTCATTTATACTGTGCAACATTTACATTTATACATATTACTGTGTCTCTAGAAATAGTATGAAGTCTGTAACATTTTGAGAAAACAAGTGAGTTCCCGCCTTGGTTTTTTTTTTTTGTTTGTTTATTTTTGTTTATTTTTTTATGGTTGACATGCATATATCTATAGACTTGAATTAGCTTGCAATCTTTCAATATAGAGTACGTCCTTATGTGTCATAGTAGCTACTATCAGTTAATGTGGCATGTACCATTTTCCACTCTGTACACTGAATCATTTCAGCTGCAGGACCTAAAACAGAAACTAGCTATAAAAATGTAAAGTCTCCTTTTCCATTAATGAGGCCTCAATGGGCCTAATTTATAAAGCTGGATACACTCTAAAAAATGTAGGGTTATTTTTTCTACCCAAATGCTGGGTTGAGCTTTTTGGGTCATTTAATTGTGATATTTGCTCAGTCTTGTGTAGTTTTGGGGTAGTTTTGTGTAACCCAACAGCTAGGTTAGCAGCTGGGTCATTTTCACTGACAATTGAATCAATGCACCCCTCCCCCACCCTCAGCCAGGCTGGTGCCAGGAGTGGTGCATCACATCTGACTCATTCAAATTCAGAATTCAAGTAAAAAAAAAATTCCCTGACATCCATGGCCTCTATGTATGACCCTCTGGGTTTCATGGCACCTTTTGTGCTTTTGGGGAAACAAATACTCCCACAAATGTGCAGAAAAAGATTGGTTGGGATGAGGAACTTCCAGAAAACCTAAGACCTCAGTAGGACTTTCCTAATCTAGCTGAAATGCAAATAAAAAGATTCTTCTTACCTTCAAGTTTTGGAAAGGTTAAAATGTATGAGCTTCACCATTTTGCAGATGCAAGTGTCTCTGGATACAGTGAATGTACTTACCTGCGAGCCATTAATAAGTCTGACAAAGTCCATTGCTGTTTGGTAATGGGAAAGTCAAGAGTTTCACCGACCAAAGTCACAACTATACTGAGACTGGAACTCTCGGCAGCAGTTGTTGAAGTTCAAACTAGTGATATGCTTCGGAATGACCTAGAAATCCAAGATTTACAAGAATTCTTTTGGACGGATTCCAGTTGTAGTCAGCTACATAAGCAATGATAGAGGTTTGTGTGTTTGTAGCCAACTGTGTATAGAGAATCAAGTCAAGTACAAAGCCTGAATAATGGGCTTATGTTGCTTCTGAGGGTAATCCAGCAGATCATGCCTCTCAAGCTTTGACAGCAGAGCAACCTGAAACTGGTTCACGGGACCAAAGTTTATTTGACAAATAGAACTACCAGACCGAATTCTCTGATTGGTCAAGGGGCGTAAGGGCAGTTGGCAGATTGAAACTCAGAATTAAAGAATTCACAAGTGTGAAGCAAAGAACTAACAAAAGTACAAGCCTAGAAGGATTTATAGTGAAAATTCGGATGTTCGACGACATGGGGCAGCAGGTTCTTAGGACCAGGGGGCTTATCACAATGTGTTTGAAGCCCATGTAGCATCATCAAAGGATTAATAGATGAGCCGAAAACATGCACTATACACACATATATAAGACATAAGAAGATGCACAAAGTTTAAGGAGTAACATACAAAGTCATAAAGAACTTGGACACTAATAAGTTGAGTGGTCTAAGAAGAGGTTTTGTAAATATTTTGACTTATTTCTTCATGTAATTTAATTGAAGTCTGCCATTTCCAGACACTTAAAGGGTCAAAGAGAAGAGTAACTGTGTTTTCTCATTCAGCTTATATGCTTTTGTACATGATAAGAGAAGGATATTTTGTAGAGTTGGGGTACTTGATCCCAGACTCAGACTTGAGTGCCATTTATGAACAAATTCAGACTTTACACACACTCTGGCAAATTTGTACTCGAACTTGACATGGACTCTGACATTTTGGACTCTAAATTTTTCAGAGTATAGTCGAGTCTGTGTCATGTGTAACATGAAAAGAAAGATAAAAATTTTTTTAAAAAATAACATAAAATTAAGATAACAAGAAATTAACAAATGTCTACCTGCCTGACCAGGGGGCTTTCTGTGCATGCGCATAGAAAGCCATAGAAAGCCATTGTGTAAGTACTGAATGGATTCAATGCACGACCGCTTATGCATTTTGTCTCAGCCAGCTCAGTTACATCCGGTGCTGCGCTTGAAGCCATTTTCGCTATTGGAGATAACTGTGTGAAGATGGTGCAGGAGTGTATGACATATTACACTCGCTGTTTACAAGAGCTTCCCCAGATTACCATGAATGAGGTTAACTGTATTGTGAGGCAGTCAAGAGTAAGAAGGAGAAGGGCTTCAAATGATATATTTCGAGTTACATTGATAACTTTGAGAGTGAGTATTCTCATGCTATGTCCAACTAGCAAAGTTAGCTAAGTCTCCATTTCTGACAATTCATACCTGTTCCCTTTCAAGGGGAACTCGCCGTTGCGTTTAGCATAACAGTATGGGAGCGCCCTTGCACGCGCGACCGGTATCTGAAGCTTGCGTAAAATCATGCCTCTATTTATAGGCCTGCCATGATCAGGTGACATGGCAATTAAGCGCATCGCATAATATAAATATGGCACCTGTGAACCGCGCCATCAGCCTTATTATCTTCAGCGAGACTGCATGTTGGATGTTTGTGTAAAGAAACAAAAGACGCTTCATTTCCTCAGAACTTTTTTTTGAGTTCTGAGTTTCTTTAAAAAAAAGGAATGAGCAAGAGAGAAAAATATGAATGAGAGAATTCAGGAAGTGTGTTACGGCTTGCTCCCGTTTCATCACGGGGAGTAGTGAACACTTTCTGTGTAAAGTGTCTAGGGTGGAGGATGCGATGGCAGCCTCGACAGGCTGCGCATTGTAACGCCTACTGTAGGTAGCTCTGCTCGTGACTCGCTCTCTTCTCGAAAGCCTAAGCGAGTTGGGTTTCAGAGCCTTGTGGATCTGGGCCTGCCGCTGCTGAGGCAGCTAGCCGTCTCAGGGCTGGGGGATCTCTTATGGATCCGGAAGAGGAGCCGGAGACGAGCGCTCCTCTATCTCTTGCTCTGTCTTCCAGGTCCGGCTCTTCGCTGGATTTTGGAGCTCGCATTGCAACTCCTCCTTCCACTATGGAAAGCCAAAAAGGAAAAAAGATAAAAACACACACACAAAAATAATAGTAACAATTTCTCTCTGACTCCGAGGAGCCAGAATGGTGTACTAAAAACTGAGAGCAGCATATAAGGAGCTTCTTGAAGTGCTTACTAAGGCTGGATGAGCTTTTTTTCTACCCAGTGAAAATAAATCCCTCACAGTGCAGAAAACTCCCCTTTCTTCCAGAAGTGCATGACAAAATATCAGGCTTCTGGCAGAAAAGCATGGAATGCATAAGCCGTATTTATAACCCCACGATGTTGAATTATTCGGCCATTGTGGGGAATGAACGGCATGCCTATTCAGCTATGCTGAAGGTGGAAGAAGTGCTTGCGAGCTACCTCTCTCCATCGACGGCAGGCAATTTAGGGGGGCCGGCTTTACCATACAAGCCACCGTGTAAGGCCACCGTGGCATTGGTGGGCAAGGCCTATGCAATAGTAGTCTTGCTTGTGGGTGACTGCAGACAATGACAGTGTTGCAGGCCTACCAAGCAGACCTGCTGAGTGAGCTTGACATATGGCGGCATTCAGCCA
>JANDJT010000179.1:26284516-26295974 GCA_024331685.1 Stegophilus panzeri
AGCCTAGATTTTAACAACCTCAGCATTTTTCCCAATACCAATATGTACCAGGTTTGGCTGATACCGAAAACCCTTACATTTGCTAAATGGTGTTTTTCAGTAACCCTTATCTTGCGGAATTCGCTTACCTCAATGCCCCTTATCATCTGGGTCTATCTCGGTACCATTCCCCTTATGTTCGGCCTATCTGGTTTTAGTTTTTTTAAAATCAGGCTTCTGTGTACTGTATCACTCCTGACTGGATTTTCATTGTGTGAGGATCTCTATAACTACATGCGAGCCATATCTTTAATTATGGGTAAGTTTTGTTCTCTTTCCACATTGCTCTTTTTAGCGCTTACATGTTCATTAACCTATATATTTTCTACTTACCTGACAGCCTCTGTGTGTGTGTGTGTGTGTGTGTGTGTGTGACTCTCAGTTGAACGTCTGTTCCTATAATCCTAAACTCTCTGACATACCTCACTAATTAGATACATGTGGTGTTTTTCTCCTAAGTATTGCTCAGTCTGCGTTTTTCTGCTTGCCTAGGTGAACATCAGTACTTCTTATCTCGTCTACTGGAGGGGTTGGATTTAGATCTGAACACTCGCTATCAGCTCGCACATCTCACTGCCGACATAACCATGATGATTCTCCGCACCCCATCTGATGACTCAGGGTTTCCACCGCCGCTTATATACAGGATTTGCCCAGCCAAAGTGTGTGTGGATGCTTCCACTCAGACTGACCCTCTAACTGTGGTTCCACCAGTCCATTCCTCCAACTATCAGACCGATGATGACATGGCCTTCTCCGACCCGGGCTCTGACTTTTCCCCTTCTTTTTCACCTGCCAGACCTGACTATTCACCTCCATACACCTCAGTTGGCTATTGTTCCTCCCCAGGACGTATGCCTTACTACCAGCCTTTCTCACCCTTTCATTTGTCTTCTCCCACCAACTACAGTCCCACCAGTCCAGTTAATTCTCAATAAAGATCATGTGCTACACACATACGGTCTCCCTTGTGTTTTATTTCATATCTATTTTACACACATCAGTATGATGTTATGTTTTGTTTTTTTCTACGCACCCACGGTGGAAACAAATTTCCTCTTTGAGGACCAATAAGTTATCTATCTATCTATCTATCTATCTATCTATCTAATGGAGAACATGAGCAGTGGAGTACATTGCCTATTGTTTTCTCTGTGACGATGGCACCTGCTGCCTCCAAATGTTTCTGGAGCTCTTTCCGAATAGTCCTTGGCTCTTGGGCTACGCTTCTGTCTATTCTTTTGACTCCCTGTTCAGAAATCTTACGAGGAGCTCCTGTGTGTGGTCCTGTGTGTGTCAGTTGATGACAGAGTTATGTTGCTTCCACTTGCAGATAATGGTCCCAATGGTGCTTACTGGAAGATTCAGAAGTTTTGAAATACATCTGTATCTGATTCCATCAATATGTTTTGCAACACTAAGGTTACGAAGATCTTGAGAGAGCTCTTTGCTTTTATCCATCATGAGATTTTTCTTGTGTGACACCTTGGCAAAAAATAGCCTTTTTATAGACCATAAATTTACTAACCCAGCTGATATTAATTTGATAGGAGGTATAATTACTTACAGATTTCATCTGGTTCCTTGCCTTACCTTGCCTTGAGAGCTGCTTTTTCTTGGCATATTCAATACTTTTTTCCTGTGTCATTCCACTTTATTAGACAACTTTATTTATGGACTTTAATGTTGTGAATTCTTTATATTTCTGGATTTCTTGAGTTAATTCTGATGTCTGGTGAAAATTTCATGTGAATAGTCTCATTGGAAATATATGTACTGAAAAAATATTGACACGTCCAATTCTTATTTCCCCCACTGTAATTTAGTGTGACTCCTCAGAAAATACTGCTCAGTAAAGACCTAAGAACCCCACCTTCATCACACAACTATTCATCATGAAAAATAATAACAGTAGTTAGCATATGTCATAGATAGCATATGTTAGCATACGCTAATGTCAGGCTCTGGTCTGTGCTGACTACTGTGGTGAGCACACCTCTGAACCGCGGGGGTCAAGCTATAAACTGGACCCGGTAACCCTTTGCTACGGTAGACAGAACCCATGGAGACACATTTGCAGTAGTTTCCACGCTGCCAGACGGTCTTTTAGTTACGTTAACTATTCCACCTTCTATTGGAGGGAAAGCATCAGATTTTTGTTGCCCTGTGACAGCTCGCTGACCAGAGAACACTGAAAACTTGGGACCGCCTTGGCTAGGGGAGGCCCTACAGTAGCACTGGGGGCTAACTGCCCTAACAACCTCATGTCCCCTGATACATCCCTCCATGGCACCTCAGGACCACTCTTCTTTGCCTGCTTGGCCTTTATGACCATTCTCAGATCAGGCCTAGTAGCAGGTCGCGACTGTGGCCGCCCGGTTCCCTTGGCTGTCTGCAGGGGTTGGCGGGCTGCCATACTCGCCGTTTGGGTCTCCCTCGCACTAGTGCTGGCCCCGGCTCCACTCGTGGATGCCCGGGTGAATTCAAGACAACAGGGAAGGAACTGGCTGAATGCCGCCATATGTCGAGCTCACTCAGCAGGTCTGCCTGGTAGGCCTGCAACACTGTCACTGACTTCAATGACCCACAAGCAAGACTACTGATGCATAGGCCTTGCCCACCAAGGCCACGGTGGCCTTTCACGGTGGCTTGGATGGCAAAGCCGGCCCCCCTAATTACCTGCCGTCGATGGAGCTCGCAAACGCCTCCTCCACCTTCAGCATAGCTAAATAGCCATGCCGTTCATTCCCCACAATGGCCGAATAATTCAACATCGTGGGGTTCTAAATACGGCTTATGCATGGTTTACCCCCAGAAGCCTGATATTTTGTCATGCACTTCTGGAAGAAAGGGGAGTTCTGCAGTGTGAGGGATTTACTTTCACTGGGGAGAAAAAGGCTCATTCAGCCTTAGTAATCACTTCAAGTAGCTGTTTATATGCTGCTCTCAGTTTTTAGCACATCGTTCTGGCTCCTCGGAGTCAGAGAGGAATTATTACTATTATTTTTTTGTGTGTGTTTTTTTCCCCCTTTTGGCTTTCCATAGAGGAAGGAGTCGCCGCGACGCGAGCTCCAAAATCCAGCAGAGAGCCGAACCCGGAAGACAGAGCAAGAGATAGAGTAGCACTTGTCTCTGGCTCCTCTTCTGGATCCAAAAGAGATCCCCCGAACCTGAGACGGCTAGCTGCCTCGGCAGCGGCCGGCCCAGATCCGCGAGGCTCTGAAACCCAACTCGCTTCGGCTTCCGAGAAGAGTGCGAGTCGCGAGCCGAGCTGCTTAATGTAGGCATTACCATGCGCAGCTTCTCGAGGCTGCCATTGCATGCTACAACCCTAGACACTTCACCCAGAAAATGTGCACTATTCCCCGTGATGAAACGGGAGGTTAAATGCTTATAACCCAGACATTTTGTCTGGTAAGCAGTGCTTTGGGTATTTTTAAAGAGTACAGTTTTATCTCTGTCACATGAGCGTGCACTCATGCCTGCTTCACAAATACCATGTGAGGTTAATGAGACAGGCAATCATGCGGCTCAACACCCATGTGTGAAAATCGAAATAAAGAAAACAAAAATGCGCTACTCCCACTCACACAGTATATAAGAAACAGCTCCCACTCATACATACACACAGCCGGGAGACAGAAAGAGAGAATATAAATACGGTGGTTTGTTCATGCTTATCTGTCAAAATAACTGACTTTTTTGAGTTAATGTTTTTTAACAAAACTTAAAAATTAGACAGAAAATGAGTACCATTATAATCTCATGAACCCCCTTCAGTTTCCTCACGTGTCCTGGTTTAACGTAATGCTTAACAGAAATCGTTAGCATTTTATTCATGTTTAAACATTAAGTAATACATGTAAAATAAAAATCAACAACAACATGTAAAAAAAGAGGGGACCCAAATGCAGAACACAGACACCGGGATCCAAGGTGAAAACAGGTTTTATTAAAGAGCATGAGATAGGTGAGTTGAATAGGGTTGGGATTTCAACTTGGGTTCACAGTATGAGGGTTGGATGGACAGCTGATATGTCACAGGGCTGCCTGTCTTGAGTATATATATATATATATATATATATATATTGCTCCATTTTAAGCAACAGGTGGTTTCTGCAACAGTGTGTACACATCTGGAGTCAGGAACAGTGAGCACACAACTAAAATCTGCAACATTTTTATTATACTTTTATTAACACCCAAAAACTATTAAGTGATACTAATGAAGGGAGAAAGTTTTTGTTTACTGAAGAACATAATCTAAAAATTAAAGAGAAAAAACAGGAACTATGTCGATATATAGAAAATACAGCTCAGGCAAGAAATGGGAAGTATGAATTCACACAGGTCAAAATGGGAATTGTGAATTCACATAGGTCAAGGCATCACAAGCATATTATTGTTTTGCAAATGTATAACCATCTAGCAAAAACAGCCAAAATGGGAAGTGTGAATACATGCTGTGTGAATTCACTCAGTGTTTATGCAACAAGGGTACATGTGGAGACTTGTGATTGTATATGCAAAAGGGGAAACATGCATGATTGGTTGAAAGAACATGGAAGAAAATGTATATAAAGAGATTGTAGCCAGTGGAACCTTGGAGCAAATTACATCCTCATGTGGCGTGCACACCTGGTACCAGCTGGTTTGTTTGCTGTCTTGTTTGACTGCTAATTAACCTACCTCATTTGAATCCAGTCTTTGTGAGTTCAGCTGTATTATTCATTTCAAGTGTAAGGAGTGTAATTTTATAGTTTGAATGTGTGAGCTAGCAGGGTGAATGTAGATTGGAGAAGCAAAATTTCCTGCATTGTTTTGGTGAGCCACCAAGGAGGGTTCGTCGGATACCCTGGACCCCGGCAGAGGGGACCGGCTCTGCCATCCAGACCAGACAATTTTGGCCAACCATAGGAAAAGGTAAGCAGAACACCTGTTAAATCAAAGTTTCTGCAGTAGTTTTGTGTGGGCTACCGTGACCCTCCTCAAAAAGAACCTAGTAAATTACAAACTAAAAGATAAAAAAATTTACCATTTTTTTTCTAAAGTAAAACTCTGGACTGAGAGGAAGAATATACACATTTGAACATGGGTTTGTGTAAAGCATATATGGGCACAGAGTGATGAAATGTGTGTGCACATCTATGTTTAAGGACAGATTGTGACTCCAACCTGTGGATACTGCTGCCCTTAGCATGGCAGGTCTGTACGAGCAGATAGTGGTAGGACTAACCTGTGGATACTGCTGTTTTTAGAAAAATGGGTCTTCATGGACAGGTTAATGATAAAAACCTGTGGATATAGCTGCCCTTTGCATGGCAGGTCTGAAGGGACAGGTCGATAGTTAAAAAACCTGTGGATACCACTGTTTCTAGAAAAAAAAGGACTGCACAGACAGGTCAGTAGTTTAAAAACCTGTGGATACTGCTGTTTTTAGAAAAAAACAGGTCTGACCGACAGTTCAGTAGTTAAAAAAACCTGTGGATACCACTGACCGTAGCGTGACAGGTCTGGACAGATAAGTTAGTGATCAAAAATCTGTGAATACTGCTGTTTTTGGAAAATAAGGACTGCATGGATAGATCACCAGTGGTTGAAGTATTGTTTTAAGTAGTGTTTTTGAGTACTAAGTTGTGTTTTAAGTATTGTTCGAGTACTTTTTTAAGTATTGCTTTAAGCTGTGTTAAGTGTTGTTGTCACATCACATCAAACGAGTGATAGTAGAAAATAGTGGTATCCACCAGCATGCCATCAACTCCAACAGCAAATGAAGTGAGAAAGGAACAGTCAGACAACAATGCAGTATCCAACTCACTGGAAGGGTTCTCCATGCAGCCAGGAAACAGAACACAACCAAATAGTCTCACTAACAAAAACCCTCCCAAAGATGCATGACAAATGCACGAATGGCTAGTAAGAGTCACCCAGGATCCACTGATGCCAGCTGGCAGTAACCTAGTGGATGTGAGCAGACCAGTGGCAAGACGGGTGAGTGGAACATTGCCTATAGAGCCTGAACTACAGGCACAGAGAAGAAAGGACCAAGACATGATAGGAATGTTGAAAGGACAAGGACAAAGGCAAGGACCAGGGAAATGGCAGAAGTGGCCCCAGGCCCTGCAACAAGGGCTGAAACAGCTCGCGGGCCCCAATACCTGAGGTAATGCCCCCAGGTCACAGCCACCTGAATGTTGGGGATGTGGAGAAAAAGGACACACTAGAAGGAATTGCCAGGTTTGCCTGTAGGATAAATAGCCCAGGCAGCCGGAATATAGAAAACAGTGGCAAGAGCCTGCAGGACCCTGGATGGGACCCACAGCCAATTGGAGTTGAAGATGCCCAGAAAAGCCGGAGGGGAAGCACATGCAGTACATCATCACACTGCATCCAAGACAAGAACCAATGATCATAGTGTCTATCAATGGCATGAAACCAGCCCTGTTTATGATAGACACATGTGCCAGATTCTTATGTATAGGCCAGGAAGGCTCTGGACTCCCCCTCTCTCACAATTCGATAAAAACCACTGGTTTCTCAGGAACAACACAAGTATTGAAGTTTACAGAGCCTCACACACTAACAATTGAAGACACCACGATGGTGGCTCAACTTCTATATTCACCAAAATGCCCAGTGAACCTACTTGGCAGAGATCTCCTGTGCAAATTGGCTGTAAAAATACATTGCAGCCCCACAGGACTTGGAGTAACGTTTCCAGAAGGACAGCGGCTACTGACAGAGGCAAACAAACAAATGAGACATGATACAGTGTAGTGGCTGGTATACACTGATCCAAATTCATCCAAACTAAAACAGATCTATCTGAAATGGAAGATGTGGATACAAGCAATGTGATCAGACTGCAGAGAAATGAGAAGCCCCCTAAACTGTACAATGTACTTTGATCAAGATAGCAAAAATGAGGAATACGGGCAGTTGTGGAACAAAATATTGGAGCAAAGACAAATCAAGGTAATACAAAAGGATGTGGTAATATGGCCACAAGGAGTAGCTGCCATGGTACTCTTGAAAGATGGCCTAAAGGACTGGCATCACGTGCCGGGGGCTGCCCCACACATCTCTCTCATGGTAGCAGAATATTTTGAGTCTAAAGCTTTAGGACCTATGAATAGGGAAGCAGCACAGGTTAATGAGTGGAAACCTACTAATAATCCATATTTATACACCTTACCAGACAACAAGTACACAAGGCTTTCACAGAAGGCAGTAGATAGCATGATGGCTACACACACATGGATAGAGAGGCACATGCCATTGTCACTACACACACCAGTACTCACAACAGAAACTAACAAAGAAGAAGATGAAGCACTGCTGAAGAGCATGCCTGACACCCTCTGGACAAAATGCCAGACAGATATAGGGTTAGTCAAATCAGTAGGACAGGTGAAAGTACAGGTTAGGCCTAATGTTAGGTTACCCTACCAGAAACAATACCCACTGACAACACAGGCTAGGGAAGGAATCAGACCTACAGTTCAGGGGCTCCTGGAAGCAGGGGTCATAATTCCAAATAAAAGCCTGGGTAACATTCCCATATTTCCTGTCAGAAAGCCAAACTCTGACAAATGGAGACTTGTACATGATATACATGCAGTTAACAGAATTATACAAGCAGAAACACATATAGTACCTGACTATAGTACTCTTGTCAAACATCCCTGAGGATACAAAGTGGTACACAGTAATAGAATTGTGTTCGGCCTTCTTTAGTATACCACTACACCCAGAGTCTAGGTATCTGTTTGCATTCACTTTTGAGGGACAACAATACACATATGCACGCTTCCCTCAAGGGTACTGCGAAAGTCCATCTATTTTTAACCGTGTGTTAGCAGAAGACTTGGACTGAGTCAATATCGCAGGTACACTAATTCAATATGTGGATGATCTGTAGCCCGACTAAGGAGCAATGTAGAGCAGACTTGTTCAAGGTCCTTACAATGCTTGCAGAAAATGATCATAACATTAGCAGGGACAAGTTGCAGTTTTGCAAAGAATAGGTGAAATACATGTGCAGGGTGTTATGTGGAACTAGTAGGACTCCTGCCCCTGCCCATGTGGAGGCCATATGAACCGCTTCCAAACCTCAAACTGTAAGGCAGGTGCTTTTCTTTTGGGGGGGTTGTAGGCTATAGTAGACAGTGGATCTGTGACTTCACACTGAAATCGGCCCCATTACGGACTCAAATACAAGTAGACCAAAGAAAAGAAAACTCATCCCTTACCAGGACACCATAGGCGGTCACGGCATTTGAAATGTTAAAAATGATCTCTGTTCCATGCCAGCTCTGGCTGGGCCTGACTATAGTAAGCCCTTTCATTTGTATGTCTCTGAAAAATGGGGATTTGCCAACGCCATGTGAACCCAACAACAAGGCCCAGTTAAACAGCCTATTGCCTGCTTTAGTACAACCCTTGACAATTTAGAAACATGAATGCCACCATGTTGTCGTGGATTAGCGGCTGCTGCCTTCGCTTACCAGAAATCCTCCAATAACAGTATGGGCCAGCCCACTACCCTATATACCACCCATGCCTTGCACACACTTCTAACAAGCACGCACTTCTAACTTGTGATCACTCATGCACCAAAGACAGCATATGACATAAACCTCTCTGCAGCAGATTTGACAATTCAGAGGTGTTGGACAGTAAATCCATCAGATAGGATGGTAACCCCTTTAGAGGGTGAACCACATGACTGTCACATCGCCTCTAACAAACATTTGAAGGCACATAAAGATCTTGAAAATCAGCCACTACCACATTCCTCTCTGATGTTTTTTGTAGATGGGTCGTGTGTTAGGGGAACAGATGGGAATGTAGTAGGTTATGTGATTGTGGCTCTCAGCCCAGACCTCACATCATTCATCACTGTCCAGACCCTGTCTGTCAGTCAACCTTTCTCAGCCCAATTGGAGGAACTCAAGGCCTTGACAGTGGCCTGTAAATGAGCAAATGGAATATCTTGCACAATTTACATCGATTCAGCATATGTGGGAGTGCCATTTATATGGTCCAATCTGGGCACAGTGCATGTTTCATAGAGAAATGGCTCACCTAGTCAAGCCATCTCTGAGCTATTGCATGCTACAACATTACCATCCAAATTGGCTATTGTTAAATGTGCTGCACACAAATCAGACGGCTTATTCGTCACTGAGGGGAATACGGCAGCAGATGTAGCCACCAAGCAAGCAGCACTATAGTGTATAGACATAATGTCAGTCTCAATCCCAGAAGACACGCCTCCACCAGAGACCAACTTATCCGTAGCGGAAGCACAAAATGCAGCCTCAGTCCATGAAATCATGCAATGGAAAGAAATGGGAGCCAGGAAAAATTACAGAACCAGACTCTGGCGAGGACCGGGTGGATACATTGTAGCTCAGCTGTCCTTGTTGCCTACATTAATCAAGATTGTGCATGGTCCAGATCATTGCGCAAGGGGGGATATGGTAAAAAGACTTAAAAGAACTTGGTGCACACCATGTTTAGGCCCCATGATTGACCACACGCTAACACATTGTTAAATATATGCTACTTGAAACATTAGAAAAAGTGTCACAGCTCTGAAAGGATACATCCCACAGCCAGATGGACTGTTTCGGCACCTGATGACTGACTTTATGGACATGATAGAAAGGAAAGAAAGAAAAGGTACATTTTTGTGGTAGTGGACAGATTCAGTAGATGGGTACAAGCGCACCCAACAGCAGATGCAGAAAAAGTAGTCAGGTTCCTGTGCAGAGAAGTCATATCATGTTTTGGAATACCAGACAAACTTAGTTCAGATAACGGCCTACATTTTCTGAACAAAGTAGCCCAAAAAGTAACGCAGGCACTGTGCATAAAGCATAGGTTCATATGTGTATATCACCCACAATCACGAATGGTGGAAAGAGCCAACAGGACACTAAAAGCAAAATTGGCTAAAATCTGCGCAGAGACCAAATTAAATCTGGTGCAAGCACTGCTGTTAGCCCTAACGAGTATGCACATGCAGACTAATTGCATAACACATCTAACCCTGCATGAAATGCTTACAGGTTGACCAATGCCGATGCCATATGTGAGATGACTATAAAGGGCCCTCACTCAAACAACTGGAAGGAGAACTTGTGAGCTATGTAAAACATCTAACCAAAATACAGAGAACTCTGTTCCAGCAGGTAAAAGGGGCCACAGAAGCAAGGACAACCGAACTTGACAACCATCTGCAGAAGGTGGGACCAGGAGATTGGATGTACATCAGAGCATTCAGAAGGAGGTGGAATGACGTGAGGAGAACAAGGCCAAACAAAGTGATATTGGCCACACTGACAGCAATAAAGGTCATAGGTAAAAACAGATGGTACCACCTCAATCACTGTACACTGGCACAAGATCAAAATGCCCCAAATCCACTTCTGGAAAGACTACAAGACCTAACACCTTATACCCAGGCTGTTGTGGACCCTGACCAAGAAGAACCAGCAGAAGAACCACTAGCAGACGAATTACTAGCAGAAGAATAACTAACAGAAGCAATTTCAGAGGCAAAACAGGTCGTCAGCAGAGCAGCAACTTGAACCATCACCAGAAGCCCCCAAGGTCCAGCGGGACAGTGGAGACCAGGAATAGAACAAGCATTGGACACAATAAGATGTGACAACCAAACAACAAAAAACTTAAATGAATACGGTATTTATAACCTTGGCAACCTTAGCAACAGTAGCTACCACCGTAGTGACGATTGGATTAACAGTTGAGGAGACAGTAAAATTGTTAGGGCAAACAAAAACACAAACAAACTGTACCCAAGTGATAAATAAAATTGCAAGAAGACGTAAAGGAGGATTTACAAATGTTGCCAAACTAGGCAACAAAAAGGGAAAAATCAGAACATGACGCACAGCAGGGAAAATGATAGCACAGCAGACTGAAGAAATCAAACAGGGTGCAGAAAATTTGTTCCAACAATGGCTGATATTCACAGCCAAAAAAAATGTAAAAATGGATTGCATAATATACGCCAAGAAAAGGGAGACAGTTAAAGTCATTCCCATGCCTGTGAATCTGTCCACTTGCGAGATACACATGTGCAAGCCACTCACACCATGCGTGTACAAATGTGGCCTTTAAGAATGTGTGTGTTTTTTTTTTTTTTTTTTACACGGTATCACGCGATTCGTCACGTGTGGTCACATGGTATACTGCAGGGACAGTTCTAAGAATTTAAATTAATTTGTGGTGCTTCTCACAATAACCACCAGGTGGTGCATGGAACAACATACTGTAGCTGAACACAGTACAATAAAAATGGAATGTGTGGTCAAATGGTTCACATAAAACTATTATGTTTCTCATCAAAACTTATGATAAACCTAATTTAAACACGTTTCTAATTACA
>JANDJT010000179.1:26345152-26373825 GCA_024331685.1 Stegophilus panzeri
GGCTCACACTATGTTCCTAAATTCTGTCATAATTGACCAGCTCAAGTTTTCTCATGCCTACTTGTGTGTTATATTGTCGCACATTAATGTTACCATCTCTAAAAAATAAAAATAAAAAACCTCAACTTCAACCATGCTCCAAAATTTTTGACTGTGCTTGTAAATTTCTGTAGTTTTGTAATTGTAAAGAAATTGTTACTGTAGAGCCTTGAAACTGGTTCAGGTGTGCTGTGCACAATTCCCCTCCAAAAAAAACATGGATGAAGATTCATCCACAGAGTAAATCCGTATTATGGAAAATGTTTTAAATGAAGTTTGGAAAAGTTGTCAGAAGCTTGATGATGGTGACGTTGAAGTCGAGCGACTGTGGTGTAGTTTGTTTATAGCGTACGATTAGCTTTTTATTTCTGCCGATTGTATTTAGGCTTCAAACTTCATAAACGTTGTGTTGATTTGTGAAAATTATCTTGATGGACAGAACGTGTTAGTGTTGTAAACTTTTGTTGATCACAGTGCTTATTTTTTGCAATAATCCAAAAGCCTATGTGAAAATCCTATTGGGTTTTTATAGAGGGAACAGGTGTGATGATAACTTCTGGGTTCCGGTACAAAATGACGTCATCCCTGCATCCCCTCTATTGGGTGATTTGGCTGCGTCTCTCCTACTGTAAACACTGTTTTTGCATTTTCTGCAGATGCCTGAATTCTTTATATTTTTATTTTATATAGGTTATATTTGTTATATTTGATGCATATTTTCATTTGGTTGATGGTATTTTTATTTTTACTTATCCTATATTTTGGGTACAACTGTATTTATATTTTGCTTCTACGAGATGATGCACTTTAAAGATCAATCTAATTTGATGCAAAGATTTGTACATTAGCAGGAATGTAGCACAACATGGAGGTGAAAGCATTGGTCTGTTTATTTAAATGCGAAAGTGCAATAAAAATATGTTGTCCCTAAAATCAATGAATAATCGTGATAAATAATCGAGATCTCAATATTGATCAAAAATAATCGGGATTATCATTTTGGCCATAATCGTGCAGCCCTAATCTTAGAAATATTTCTAAGATAAAAGAAGGCTGTCCTAATAATATTATCTACATGAGCGTCAAATGAAAGACTGGAGTCAATCATCATACCAAGGTCAAATAAGACCTGAGCCAGGAGTGGGCCATTCCCTTAATGCCAACACTGTTTTCTAGTCTATCAAGGAGATTAGTATGATCAGTGGTATCAAAACTTGCACTAAGGTCAAGCAACACAAGTAAGGAGACACAACCCTGATCAGAGGTCAGTAGTAGGTTATTTACCACTTTAACTGTCTGTCTGGTTTTAAATTAATAGTCTATATTTTTGTCTAATATTTTACATTTTGCCAATGAAATAATTAATGAAATCATCGCTGCTATATAATGATTGTTTGCATGTTTATGTTGTGGTCTTATTCCTAGTTAATTTTACTACAGTATTAAATTACAATCTAGGATTATTTTTGTTATTTTCAATTAGGGTGGAGAGATTGATCTAGCAGTACTAAGAGATTTTTTATGTCAGGAGGCTCTCCTTCCATGCTGTTTAAAATACTACCAATTTGGTTTGACACCACTCACGTTCTAATTTTAGAGTGGTCTGTTTTAAGGTGCATGTGTGATCATTACACCAGGGTGCTACCTTTTTCTCTCTAATTATTTTTCTTATCTAGCATGTAGTGTACATTGACTCTAAGCATTCGTTCACCTGATCAAGTTTTTTGGGATCAGTCGGTGATCTAATCATATTTGTTAAAAGACAGCATGAGGGCAGATGACTTGTTTGTTCAGAGCAGTATCACTCAGAGTGGCCATTAAAAATGCTGTGAATTGCACTTTGACTCATGGGCAAATGGTCTCTGTGTTTAGTGTTCCCAGAACTGAAGTGCTATCACAAACGAGATTTTCTACATGGTCACTTCAGTGCTCCACTGCTTTGACATGAATGCCTTAGAGTGCATGCAGTTCATGGCATCTTGCGTTCATTATAATGACCACACTCGGTGATACTGCTCTTTGTGCTCAGGTTGGCCATCCTTGCAGGCTTTATTAAAGACACTGTTTAAATGCATTAATATGTTTTATCAGGTTACTTGTAGGAAGATGCTGTGTTTCCTCATCTTGATATTTTCAGATCACAGTTTGTATTCTGTTTTGCATTGATTGCAATCATTGATTGTGTAATACATCCAAATTGCTGTAATTTGTCACTGTTCATTAGAGACAATGTACTCTAGGCTTATCTGACATAGAATCATTGAATGTTGGTCCCAGAGAATTTGTATGAGTATGAATAGTATGAGTGAAAAAGCACAATATTAGACAGTACAAAACAGTGCATAGTTAGCTAGCTACAAAAGCAACCCTGCCTGGGTTTAGCTGTGTATTCAGATATAGCTTACAAGGATGCCTTTGAGGCTGAACATATCATTAATTAAAAGCATAAAAAAATCTGTCAGGGTAGGCATTGCCTATACAGGTGTGTGACTGCTTGCATGCAATCACACTGGCACATTTTGGATTATGATGCTACATCATAATACCAATGAACAGTGTGTGTGTGTGTGTGTGTGTGTGTGTGTGTGTGTGTGTGCATATATGTGGAAGATGGGGCGTTGAAGGAAGGGTTGGATTGATGGTGTGAGACTGAACGAAGGCACTGAACTCTTTTGGTAGCAGACATAGCAGAAATTAATTAACTGTGATTTCCAAAATTACATCACTTAAAGTCTTTAAAATTGTATTTATTTATTTGTTTGTTTATTTCTTTTTACAGAATTTGTGTCTTTTGTTGTAAATGCATGAATATTAGATGATTAGGCAAGACAGGCGCATCACAATCAGAGAGATTTTTAATGACAACAATACCCTAACCCAGTATCACATAATACAACTAGATGGAATTGAATGAAAACAACACAAATTGTGGATAAAGATGTGCTTGTGAAATGGTGGACATCATTCTCAGAGGGTTTTTTAACAGAAAAAGTGTAACAGTGTCTAACAGTCTTTCTTCGGTTATCAGCTGCCACCGGCCATCTTCAGCTACAAGACTCATTTCTGTATTTTGATATGACAAGACTTGCAATCAATCTGGAGAGAGATTTGGTCATTTATTGTCTCACACAAAAAGATTATTTTTGCTGTCACTGAACTCCCAACTTGGAAATTTGCTTCCGATAAGGGATAGTAAGAGACTGACAGTCCTGGATTTCGTCAAAAATACTGGATTTCACTAAAAGTAGCCATGTAGTCCAAAAATAAGTGGGCAATAATCTTGTCCATCTGAAGACTTCCTGTGAGCCAGGAATCTGGCCAGAAATGCTATCCACTCATTTGTCAAATTTCTGGTTTTAAGCCATGTGCTGCTAACTCATCAAACTCCTCTGCTATTCTTTTGATATTATTATCTCTATTTTAAGTGGACGAGTGAGCTATGTAGCTTTATTTCTGCAGGTGTGCGTGTGTGCATGAGTATGCATGTTGTCAGGCGGTGTAAGAGATGAGGCGGATTGATTAGAGAGTCTGTGCGTCTGTAGCAGATGCTGCTGCTCGTCCATCCTGTGAATATCCCACACATCAAACAGCAAAGCAGACGAAAGCTTCCACACACAACACACGTATTCATCAGCAACCACAAGCAAGCATTACATAGTGAAAACATTGCAATGTATTTCCAAAATGTAGAGCTGTTTTGCTTGCACTTGAGTAAATCTTGCATCGGTTAAACTGACTGCTACCTTTACTGATGCTGATGCAGGTAAGATTACATAATTAAGTTTTACTTTTTTGTTCAAAGAATCCATACATACAAACCATTAGGGACCTCATTTGTAGACTGAGGCACAGCCACATAGATATACATGTGCTCCAGCTGCACTAATGATTTAATGGTTGAAAACTCATGTAGAAATATAGGATTGATGACAGTTCTCCACTGGTGTTACTAAAATGAGTTGTGACAGAAGGATAGACACGTGTTAGTATTATCTCAGGCTGTTTTCTGTGCTTCAGCTTAACTCTCTTACATCAAACCAAGCTGTGCACAGAGGACTGTTAATTAGACCACTGGGACCCATGTGACAGCTGCATGATATTCTCATTATTCTGTTATTCTCCCCCACGCTGTGTCCTTTATATTCTTTACCCATGTAACTGATAATCCTGAAACACTGCAAAAGGGAATTTGATACTTCTTGTTACTATGGTCGAACAATATAGAGAAAATTAGCACATTCTGATATATTAATTTATTTCCATTAATACCTAGTCAGGGTTGTGTTGGATCTTGAGTCTATCCTACTGACACTGGGTGCAAAGTGAGGATACACCCTGGATGGGTCATCAGTCCATCACACTGCATCACACATTCACACCTATGGGTTATTTTGTGTTACCCTAATGGCTTGTTTTTAGGAGGAGGGAGGAAACAGTATAAACCATCATACCATCACAGTGGAAACCATCATAGACACAGGGAGAACATGTGAAACTCTGACCAGAAAGTAACCTGAGCTCAGGACCAAACTGAGGACCCTGGAGCTTTGAGGCAGCAACACTACCCACTACACTAATAGTATGCCCACACATTGTGATATACAGTTTTGTCATATGTAGAGTAATGTTTGAAAAACAGAAAAGGAGCAGTAGAGGCAGTCAGGGGTTTGGGCTCTGGACTACTAATTGGCAAGTTATGAGTTTGAATCCTGATTGTGCCAATGTGTCACTGTTGGTCCCTTAACCTTCAAATGCTCAGCTCAGTTGCATGTTGCTTTGCATAAAACTGCAATATGAATAAATATACATGTGAATGATTAAAAACATAATAAAGAACAGATAAACTATTCGCAGTTTATGTTAGCAATCACTCTAGCAATGGAAAGGGTTTGTTTATGTAGGGAATAAATACAGTAATTATTGGTTGACCTGGCATAGCAATTATATTTATTTGCTATTGCTCAACTCAGTACTACCAGTTAATAAATAAACCATTTTGATTAGACAGATAATTGAACAAGAGATTATTGATCTCATGAAACAGCATTTATCACGTCTGGTGTGTATCAGTTGTTATGCATGCCTCCCTTCTTTATACAAATTCCCTCTAGGATCCTCTGTTTAAATGCTGTTTGCAGTTGATTTCCAACAGACAGGTATTACACTGCTGAACAGTGTCTGGCTGAATCTCAAATACTGCTTTCTTGAACATGTAGTGCACTAGGTAGGATACAGAACACCATTATGTAATTTACTTATATAGTAAATAGGAAGCCATTTTAGATTCCTAGGTGCACACTGATTTTGAAGCTGATGGAATTGGATATAATTGTTAAGAAAACATTTCAGTAGATATGAAAAATATGAACTCTAAAGAAATTTACTTGAAATATTAAAATTTATAATGAAATGATGAAGGAGACATTACTCACTGGGTACTATTGCACATGTTGCGCTTTAATTTGCTAATCCATCTGTATGGATTTGCAGGCATTAGATGAATCAGTGTACAGACACGTCACAGTAGTCATAAGCACCCAGCCGAGGCATCTTTATATCCCTGCCAGTGTGTTTTGGCCTTTATGAAAGGCCATTGGACCAAACGAATGTGTCCCTGGAGCGCTGTTAGTCCAGTCACAGCAACATAACTCCACCAGCTCTAATTCACTTCAGCTCAGCCTATTGGCACATTCACGAAATTGGGGGCTTTGCATTCCCTGTCTGCTTTATTGGAGACATCCACACTTTCTGAGCACTTCTACAGATGTCACTACTCTTCTCCTGTCTTATTTTCTTCCATTCACTGTAAAAAATAATTTTGATTTTAGAGAAAGTACTATGAAATTTACAGTAAAAAAACTATAAAACATATTTACAGTAAAATACTGTAATATCTTACATAGTATAAAATAACACATAATCTAGTACATTTGCTCATTTGGTTGATGCAGGATACAACTAAGCTGAAGGTTAAGAGTCTTGATCAAAGATCCAACCTGGCAGTTTGGTGGTGGTGGGATTTGAATATGCTATCTTCTAATTTATAAATATAGCTATCTTCTGATTCATAACCACAATGAAATATTTCAATCATTTATTCAGCAGAAAAAATCAATAGATGTGATATTCTTCTGTGGAAAAGGTAAGTACACCCCTGGCCTCAGAAGCTAGTATTGCCCCCTTTAGTTGAAATAACTTCTTGTAGGTGCTTTGCATAATTGTCCACCAGTCTCTGACATCAGCTTGCTGGAATTGTTTCACCACTCTTCCATGCAATATTCTTTCAGTTGCAAGAAGTTTGAGGGTTTTCTTGCATGTACTGCCTGTTTCAAAATCCCCCAAAACATTTAAATGAGATTCAAATCCATGCTTTGACTAGGCCCTTCCATAACCATACATTTCTTCTTTTTGAGCCATTCCTTGGTGGATTTGCTAGTTTGCTTAGGATCATTATCCTGCTAAAAGGTCTACTTTCGGTTCAACTTCAACTTTTGGACAGATAACTTCACATTATCTTCAAGCACTTATTGATATGATGCAGAATTCATATTTGAATCAATTAATGCAAGCTGTCCAGTCCCTGAGGCAGCGAAGCAAACCCAAACCATAAAATTTCCACCACCCTGCTTCACAGTTGTTATGAGGTGCTTCTCTTGAAAAGCTGTCTTTAGTCAGCGCCAAACATCTCTATCTTTGATTCATCTGTCCAGAGCACATTATTCCAAAAGGCCTGGTCTTTGCCTATATCCTCACTGGGAAACTGTATTCTTGCTCTAATGTTCTTTTTAGACAGCCAAGGCTTTTTCCTGGCATGCGTCGCATGCAGGTCAAATTTGTGCAATCTCTTTCTAATTGTATAAGCATGCACTTTGACACCAACAGTTGCAAGACTTACTAGCAGATCCTGAGATGCAAGAACAGATCCTCAGAGGGTCTGCTCTTGGGCTCAATTTGCTGACATGGCCAGTCCTGGACAAATTGGCAGTGTAGATGATTCCTTACAGTGATGTATATGATGTATTTCAAATAATTTGGAAATCTTTATAAATCCCTTGCCAGGCTCTTGGGAATCCACAACATTTTTTTTCTGAAGGCCTTACAGAATTCATTAGATCTTGGCATGATGACACCACACACCTCAATAGCAAATTGAACACCAGACACTAGATATGATAGGGGTATAAATAAGACAGGTTCTACCTGCACTCCCTAAACAGGTTCTAACCACTGGCACCCAATCTTGAATGCCTGATTCTAATTTTATGTATTTGAAGCTATGATAAATGTAGGGGTGTACTTACTTTTTTCCATGTGGCTGATCTGTTTTTTTTTTTTTTTTGTTAATTTAAACTGTGAATAAATATATAAACACTCAGCAAAAAAAGAAACATCCCTTTTTCAGCAGAGTATTTTAAATATAATTTTGTAAAATCCAAATAAGATTTACAAATGTTTATTGGAAAGGGTTTAAACAATGTTTTTCATGCTTGTTCAATTAACAATTATTGCACATGCACCTGTGAAACATTCCTTAAGACACTAACAGTTTACAGGCGATAGGCAATTAAGATCACAGTTACAATAACTTAGGACATTAAAGAGACCTTTCTACTGACTCTGATGAACACCAGAAGAAAGATGCTTAGGGTGCCTGCTCACCTGCCTGAACAAGCCATAGTCCTGCTGCAGGGAGGCATAAGAGAAATAAACTGCAATGTCCATAATGTAAGATGCCTAGGTCTGTGCTACAGGGAGACAGGAAACTGATTGTCTTTGCATGTAACCATGTGTTCCCCCAGCCGTGATCGAGAATTTGCACATGCCATGAGACATTTCAGTCTACAGAACTGCCAGTCGCTGGATGTTTTTTCTTTATTGCACCATTCTTAATAAACTCTAGAGACTGTTGTGCATGAAAATCCCAGGAGATCAGCAGTTATAGAAATACTCAAACCAGCCCCTCTGGCACCAACAATCATGCCACAGTTAAAATCACCGAGATCACATTTTTCACCATTCTGGTGGTTGATATTACATTACCCGAAGCTATTGGCCGTACCTGCATGGTATTGTGCATTGCATTGCTGCCTCATAATTGGCTAATTAGATAATTGCATGAATGTGTAGGTGTACAGGTGTACATTCATTCATTCATCTCTGGTAAGATCTTCATCCTGGTCAGGGTCACAGTGGATCCAGAGTATATTGCGGGAACACTGGGTCTGAGCTCATTACACTTTATTAGTATTCAACATTCAAACAACCTTCTCATGACCTCCTCAATCCATCTCGTCACTCTGATCATCTTTCTGATCCTTTTTAATTGGGATATCACTCAGACATGCATGGATGATAAATCAAACATTAATGATATTTTTACTGGGTTGTTATATTACTCAGGTTAATCTCTCCAGCTGAGAATCTGTAGAAACAAATTAGAACAATTTGTCATAGGATGCTGGGTACTGTGAATTGATTTCTAGCCTAGCAGATGTTTGACCTCACTAGTGGGGCATGAGGGAAGTATCTGTCTCCATGTTTCAGTGGCTTCATTAGAGAAGGTCAGTCAGTAAGTGGGAATGTGGCCTCAGTCGTTCTGATTAAGGGAATGGATACCAGTCACACTGCTCTCTCTTGTCTGACAGTTCTTTATTTATGATCATGTAAACCACTCACACTAAATCTCTATCATTTTTCTGCATTAAGCTTATGAGAAATAACACTCCTTTTTAATGTTTCTTTGCTTGATAGCTTCAGGTACTGTATGTCAACTATAGCAGCTATAAACAGTCATTCCTTCACCAGCCTCTGTTTTCTCTCGATCTTAAAGTTACTGCAAAGTCCTCTGTCCTGAAGACTTTCCCTTGTCAGAAAGTTAAAAGTTACAGCTTTACATCTGATTATTATAAAGTGCTGACGCTGGAGACACATACTAAAATAATAAACAAAAATAAACAACACCAACAAAATCACCATATCACAACTATACACATTTAAAAAATATATATTTATGTTGAGCATTCAACCATACAAGTCCCTGTTGCTATAGAAACAATAACATACTAGAATAGGCACATTCATTTAAACCTGAAATACTGTCAGAGCTGCTGTTATCCAAAATTAATTAAGACCTTATGACTAATCAGAATTGAGAATTTCAAAGTGCTGAGGTATAAATTTTGAACAACTAATGATATGTTCAATATTATAAAATTATTAGTTAATAATGTACACCGATCAGCCTTAACATAAAAACCACCTGCCTAATATTGTGCAGGTCCCCTTTGAGCCACCAAAACAACTCTGACCCATCAAGGAGTGGACTCCACAAGATCTCTGAAGGTGTGCTGTGGTATATGGCACCAAGATATTAGCAGCAGGTCCTCTAAGTCCTGTAAGTTGTGAGTTGGGGCATCTATGGATCGGACTTGTTTGTCCAGCACATACCACAGATGCCTGATTGGATTGAGATCTGGGGTATTTGGAGGTCAAGTCAACACCTCAAACTCTTTGTCATAATCCTCAAATTATTCCTGAACATTTTTTGCAGGCAGGACACATTATCCTGCTGAAAGAAGCCGTTGCCATGAAGGTGTGTACTTAATCTGCAACACTGTTTAGGGAGGTGGTACTCAAAGTAACATCCACATGAATGCCAGCACCCAAGATTTCCCAGCAGAACATTGCCCAGAGAATCACACCTCTGCCACCTTGCCCTCTTCCCATAGTGCCTCCTGGTGCCATCTCTTCTCCAGGTAAGTCATGCACACATACCTGGCCATCCACATGATGTGAAAGAAAATATGATTCATCAGATGAGGACACGTTCTTCCATTGTTCCATGGTCCAGTTCTGTGCTCACATGCCCATTGTAGGTGCTTTTCACGGTGGACAGGGATCAGCATGGGCATTCTGTCCGGTCAGCAGCTACACAGCCCCATATGCAGAGATCTGCGATGAACTGTGTGATCTGACACCTTTCTATCATAACCAGCATTAACTTTTTCAGCAATTTGTGCTACACTAGCTCTTTTGTGGGATTAGACCATATGGGCTAGCCTTCACTCCCCATGCACATCAGTGAGCCTTGGGTGCCCATGATCATGTCGCTGGTTCACCGGTTGTCCTTCCTTGGACCATTTTTGATCTTCCATTTTGGAGATGCTCTGACCTAGTTGCATAGCCATCACAATTTGGCCCTTGTCAAAGTCACTCAGATCCTTATGCTTGCCCATTTTTGCTGCTTCACATCAACTTTAACACATCAACACATCAACTTTAAGAACTGTCTGTTCATTTTCTGCCTAATATATCCCACCCCTTGACAGGTGCCATTGTAACAAGATAAACAATGTTCTTCATGTCACCTCTCAGTGGTTTTAATGTTATGGCTGATCAGTGTATATACACATTTGCATATTTATAAACATTTATCTGATAAATTCTGAAAACGAATGGTTTGTTCATAGCTATTAATGATCGATATATTAATAAAAGCCATTATAAAGCGTTACCGAATAAGCGGCAACAGACGAGGTTGAGTATACTACTAGATTCCCTGACATAGCACAAAGCACTTGTAACCACAAAAGTGACTGTTAGGGATCAAGCCATGCTTTTAAATCAGCAATCCAAGTCAGCTGTTAGCTCCTCTTATAAGCACTAAGCTGGAACATGTCACAGTTAACCTCTCAAGAGGCTCAACGCACAGCAATTGTTGTCACGATGTACTTTCCAGCATGCAGCCCAGAACATTAATAACAGGCACTGCAAATGGCCACTAACAACTTAAGTTCACCTCGTTACAGATGAATGTATTTTAAATGCACAAATTGTGATAGATTTGGCTATAATAATTAGTACCTGAGTAGAATAAAAGATTTGCACTTTACAGTTTGTATACAACTAGACCAGTTATCAAAATGGTTCAGCAAGAAATCCGTTAAATATGTGAAGTACAGTAGGGAAGTAAATATAGGCAACACTGAGATGCACCTTTACCCAACATTTACATTAACTTTATGGCATTTGGCAGACGTCTCTATCAATTAATACATCCTGATACTGGTTTACTAGGTCATGTACTAAGAATACCATCAGTCTAAAAACTCTGTTGGGGAGGTAATATAGTAAGAAAAGCACACAGAAAACACAGGTTAATTAATTAATTTATTTTTTTAAGTGCTAATTTAAGTACTTTAGGAAGAGGTAGGTCTTTAGACATCATACTAGCAAGTGACAAAGTGACAGATTCATTTATTCATTTATTACATGCATGACACAGAGCTTCCATTTCAGTGCAAACAATAAAGTGACAGTACAACAAGTAATAACTGAATTGAGATTTTCTCAAATATATGCACATAAACTACAAACAAGTGGCTTGTTACGAGTAGAAGTCAGGATTAGAAAACAAGGTCCTTAATGGTTCCTTGTTCTTTGTTCCTCAGGGGGAACCCTTAATGTTTCTATATAGTGCATTTCAACAAGTAGTTTAATTCCAGAGAGGCTTCACTCCTTTTTTGGAAGCTAAAAATCTTCAATTATCCAAAAAACATGCAGATCTCAAAATCACAGCCATGTAACTGGTTTGGTGCATTTGGACACTGCAGTCAAAACTTATTTGCATAGCAAAACCTTTTTACAAGGGACAATTACGGAAATGTACATATACATTTAAATCCCTAACAAGCAAGCCAGAGATGACAGTGGAAAGGAAAAACTCCCTGAGATGACTTGAGGAAGAAACCTTGAGAGGAACCCGACTCTTCTGGGTGAAACCAGATTGTGGGAATATGAATTATTGCTTTTCTACAATTGTATAGTGTAAAGTCAAGCATTATTATGTGTGTTGAAAGGATGTTCTGTATGAGCAGATTGTGAATAAGAGTCCTGGGATAAAGTGGTGGTTTGTACAGTAGCTATAATTCTTCAGTATCCAGGTGACATTTTTTACTGATGTAAGGGAGAGACTTGGGTATAAACTGTTCTTGGAAATGCAAATATTTCTGGTATCCATATTGGACAATTCACAACTTCAGAAGGTGAGTCATAAGTGCAGAAACTCATAGCTTAGGATGAATCAGATAGGTCTGGAGGGTGAGAGCAGCCGAGCAATAGAAATGTGTCAAGATGGCATCACTGGCATCACATAAAACTACAAAACATACAGTATATGGCTAAATGTATTTGGATACCTGAATATTGTACTTGTTGAACATCCCATTCCAAAACCATGGTCATTAATAATTGAGAGAATGTAGTTACATTTATGGCATATGGCAGACACCCTTATCTAGAGCAACTTACATTAATCCCCTTTATACAACTGAGCAGTTGAGGGTTAAAGGCCTTGCACAAGAGTCCAGCAGTGGCAGTGCTGGGATTTGAAATCACAACCTTATAATTAGAAGTCCAACATCTTAACCATTGAGCTACCACTGCCGTTTGAAGGGCACTTGAAGACCAGGGGGCACTTCCATTTTTAACTGTACAGATTTTAGAACTGCCACTCACTGGATGTTTTTTGTTTTTAACGCCAATATATGTAAATTATAGAGAGTGTTGTGCATGAAAATCCCTGGAGATCGGCAGTTCCTGAAATGCTCAAACTGCAACATGCAATGTAAGAACCATTCGCAGTTGTCAATGGGCAAAGTGAAATTTTACCCCTTGCACATAAGCATTTGATTGAGGAGTGCAATAAAACCTATAAAAACATATAGAGAGATGTGTTCAGAAGATATTCAGTGGTAATATTTAAGTGTATGCAGCTGTCACTATCTTAAGAGTTTATTCTCAGCAAAAACTTTGCAGCATCTATCCTGTATAACAAATTCTCAAAGTGCTTTACACATAAAAAAAACAAAACAAACAAACATACAAAAAAAAAAAAAAACACTACTTGGTCAAAACAAAGAATTCATAATAAAGATATATTAATGAAGCACTATTGAGCTGGTAATAAATCTAGAAGTACTACAAAGAAATACAATCAGATTTAACAAGATGAAAGATTCAAGAATTATAAATAGGCCACATTAAACAGGTATGCTTTAACCTGGATTTGAATCCACATAGCATCTATGTTCTAGAAGTTTCTAAATGTACAGCTTAATAAAATACTGTAGCTTGGAGGCTATACTGTTGGACTTACTGTTGAATTGTGAGTACACACAAACAGAAACAGTATACACACAGAATATTAAGATGATGTGATATTGTTGAGAAATTACTCCTTGGAAAAATCTATATGCCAATAATGCGATTACAGTATAATTGAAGCAATAATATACTAGCAGGACTATAGAATATCTAAGGTCGATATAAAAATAGCTAATGATATTTCCCATTACATTTGTGCTACATAAATAGTGGTGGTATTAAATGTGCACTGCTTGTATTTATAGCAGTTCTTCACAGTCATGCTAAATGCAGCAGCAGTTGTGGGGGATCATTTTGGCATCTTTTTTTTTCCCCTTAAACAGTGCTTGCCTAGTGATGGCTGCTGACTTAAATGATCATGCCTGGTAAATAATAGAGCCAGATGCAATGCCTTGGAGGTAATTGGATCACTTCTCTAACCTCCTCAGGGAAAAGGGAAAACATTAATGAAATCCATTCTTGAGAATAAACCTGCTTTCTGTCTGATATCCACTGGGACAACAAGCAGTATTAATGGCACAACCTCTCTCCTCACTTTCATTTCCATAATTATCACACACCTTGGTTCACAAGGTTATTTGAATTTATCATTTGCAATTGTATCTGTATCACAATAGCTTATCTTCTTATCTAACAATTCATATTCTGCTGCTTTCTTTGGTCTTACGTCTCATTTCCCATGAATAATGGGTCAGGCTTAGATTTACCAAGAGGGAGATATTCTCCTTGTTTTTTTATTATTATTTTTTTATAGGAATAAATCACCTTCATTGTATCCGTTTAGCATGCTCCACTAATCAATCATGCTGCAGGTTTTCCAGAGTTATATTTATATATTAATTATTATTTTTTTAAAAAAATTTTTAAATTCATTTTGTGATCCAACACAAAGGAGACAGGGATAGCTGCAGGTCTGAGAAAATGGGCATATCTAAAGATAGGGGCGTGTCTAAAGGTATGGGCATGTCTAAAGGTTTCTCATTGGTGAAAGGAGCTTCTTGCTTGGAACTGCATTGGCCAATCACCGTTAACTATATAGATAGGTCATTTGCTTTAGACTGCAATGTTTTATGATCAGCGCTTCCAGTATTTCCATTGCTTTATTACTTCTCAGACAAAACGTTCACATGTTTTGTTTGCATGCTCTTGCAGTGAAATTACAGAGAAACACAATTGTAAATCATCGCTGTATTACAAGTTAAACAGTAGAAATGACCACTTCTATGACAGATATGTTTATGCTATCATGTACAGTAAATAAATTGGTAATAGACAAGAAAGCAAATTTCGAACTTATGAACTTAACAGTCTTCTTTTAAGAGATATTAGTATACTTCAAATAATAAATGTAATTTGTTTTTGATTATTTATGATCCTCATCAACGGTGCCCCAAATTAACTGCTGGTATACCAAGACCAAAACAAATGTGCACTGGTGATGACATCAGTAACCCGCGGCCATGCTGTCTCAGTTGACAGGGGGAAGATAAATTTAAATTGAACATTTTTATTGTCATTATCACCATTCTTACAGTCAAAGAAGGGAAATAAGCTTAGGGATAGTGACTACAAGGTACACACCTGTTGTCTATGTTGGACTTGTCACTTCCTGTTAATAAACCTGTTGGCCAATAGTGTTTAAGCTTACGGACCGCTTTTCAGTGGAACAGACAGCTTTCGCAACCAATTGAAAAGACCTTTAGACATGCACATACCTTTCGACATGCTCATACTTTTCGACACGCCCATTACTCTGACCTGCAGCAACCCACACTTGACACAAAGGTGTAATAAATGTCAGAAAGGCTATAGGTGGAATTTACAGGCATTACCATGTTTCTTAGAAGTTTGGTTACAGTATATCGGTATTGCTGCACAAGTAGTAACACCTGGGGTCATATTCCGAGTTATAATAATTTAATACCAAAATTGCTCACATCTGTATTCAGACCTCAGATGAATTTAAGCTCTATTCAGACAGTTACTGTATGTGTGGTGAGATTTACCTAAAACAGAGGTCTCAGTTATGCATGATTCTTACCCTAAGAAGATTTTTCTTGTGCTCCAGCAAGGAGCAGTATTAAGTCCATCACCACTGTTTGACAATTTGATGCAAATACAAAATGTAATGATGAAATTCATAAATCATAAATATGACACTGTTAATTAATAGTATTGTCCTTTTAAAAGGCCACAAAATCACAAAATTTTCTGCAGATACAGCATCTTTAATCAGAGACTTTCCTTATCGCAAAGGTTGATATTTAATTGATTAATATAAATTAATCAATTAATGTATATTCATAATTATATTAATTAATAATATTATTTAATTAATAATCAATTACTATCACTTTAATTGATTAATAATGAATTCACTTAAAGTGAGCTGTAAGCATAGGGGATGAGTGCTAGGTCAGCTTATCCTTCAAACTATGGCCGCATTTTCTTTAAAGCAGAGTACACTCAGTTAACAAAATAACATTGCCAACTGCTGTTCATTGTATATATCCAAAGTAAGATTATGTCCTGGATCAAGTGCTCACAAGAAGCAGTGTTTAAATTTGCAGTGGTTAATGTGAGAATTACAGCTGGGAATATTCATGCAACATTTATTGGTGATCTATCTACTCCTATTTCATTGCGTGTCATCTTCTTTTTCATATACAGTATCATCATGTTAGACTTGAATTTATTAATTCTAAACTTGAATTTATTAATACTATTAATTTATTAATTAATATTAAATTTGATGGCAAAAACTATTTTCCTTTTCAGTCCACATTTTCAATAGCAGATTGATTTCTCTATTGCTTTATTGCTTTATTTGTTTATTTATTTATTTTTTCTTAAAGGCAAGTGCTTGTGTTAAAATGTGATGGTCTAGACACTATTGAAAAACCTCATCTCTGACACATCTACTCGCCAGACACAGTATGTGGCAATCTTGGAGGCATGAACTACATGCAGGTGATCATAATTATTGACTTAATCAAATTTAATGTTTCCTCTGTATACAGAAAACCTTCTTAGCTTAAACATTGACATATCTTTGGACTTTTCTCACCAGCTCTAGAACTCCAGTCCAGGCTGTGACTTATATCTATGCATGGTTCTGTATGTGTCCAGGGGATATCTCCATCTGTGAACAGACACACTCATCTGAATCATTTATGAACTGGTATGCTGCACCAAAAAGCAGAAGAAAACAGGATTTATGACTGACTTCTGTAACTCAATGACGATGCTCAACCAAAGCCTCCCATTAGAACACAATATACCTCGGGCTTTACTTAGTTTATGGCCTATGTCACATTGCTGTCTGCCTGAGCTTTCATTTCAAAATAGTGGACCAACTGCATTTTAAGGTCATACTCTTACATCTAGGTAATGATGACAAGACTGAATATTAGGCTGTTTGCTATCTGAAGGAAATGACAGGAAAATATGATGTTTGTTATTGTTCACGCAGTATCTTGTAATAATTTGAGTTTAATGAATTAGAATGTCAGCAGTTTCAGCACATCTAGCAGGTTGCCGAATGTGCTGGAAACATATGAGCGCTTTAATGCATGTTATAATAAGATGAATGTGTCTGTGTGAGCTTAGACCTAAGAACATCATTTATTCTGCTGTCGAATGCCCATGGCTAGAATAATTAAGGATTGATGTGGGTGATATTCCAGCAGCGCCACTGAGTGGGTCTCTTCCTTCATGCCTGCTATACTCATAGTCTCTCCACACACAGAGTGCTTCTCAGTAATACTGAGAATCTTTGAGCTTCAAGGGTGGTTTGGAT
The DNA here is from genome assembly GCA_024331685.1 of Stegophilus panzeri. Lineage (NCBI taxonomy): Eukaryota > Metazoa > Chordata > Actinopteri > Siluriformes > Trichomycteridae > Stegophilus > Stegophilus panzeri. The sequence goes on from JANDJT010000179.1 coordinate 26,362,155, forward strand.
ATTTAAGGCTTTGTGTTAAGAGCCTAGTCTGAATTTCTCTGCTTTAAACATATCATATCTGACTTGAATTTAGAATTAGGTTTACCAATGTTGAGCTTCTTACCTTCTGAGATAGAGAGAGTTAATGAATATGTAGATTTGTTAAAGATGCATTCACTTTGAACAAAAAACAACCAGTTTGCATTTCGATTACCTGAAAACCATTCATTTGTCATTCATATTTGCAGCAAGTGTGCTAATTGGTGGAGCAGTGGACGTGCGACTTAATGTGATGCCTTTCTACAGCTCAGCCCACTCTATTAATAAGCTGCTCCCTCTCCAGACTGGGCGATTAGACTAGAGTAGAGGTGTTAATGAAACGCCACTTTGCTTATTGAATTAATTCACTGCACTTACTGTAATCAGTGTGATGAATTTGCCAGGGGAAAAATGACTGGCTTTCTGATGGATGGTCATGCTATGCATCTGTCTATTTAGCTATCTGTTTGTATGTCTGTCTATCTATCTATCTATCTATCTATCTATCTCTCTGTCTGTCTGGCTCACTGTCTATCTGTCTATCTATTTGTATTTTTCAAGTCAAGGGAAAATGTAACACTTTATTTATTTATTTCTATCTATCTATATATCTGTCTATCTGTCTATCTTTCTGTCTGTATTTAAAGTCAAGGAAAAATATAACACCTTTATCTATCTATCTATCTATCTATCTATCTATCTATCTATCTATCTATCTAGCTATCTAGCTATCTATCTACTGTGAGCAAAGATAAAGGTGAAAAATAATCGTCAATGAAAAATTGTGGATATTTCCTGCCTATGTTTCCTGTCTATGTTTTTTATTTTATTTTACTGATATGAAGATTTTCTGTTTTAAATCAGGCTTACTTTAAGACACACTGAACCATCTTATATTATTTTAAATGATGTATTTGCTCTTCAAGTTTATAAATAAATGTTTTTTATTTACTTTTTTTTTTTTTTTTTTTAAATTACAGAAATGTCATCTTGTATCTCACTGTATTGTTAAGTTAAAAAATAGTAACGTTCACAGAGAATTTTGTCTGGTCTAAGACTCTTACTGGAATCCAAAATGCAAGATCCAATTTGTGCCAAATAAGCATGTTCACTATTTTTTACTACATGTTCATGTTGAATTTTTATCAGCACCATTTATAGTATGGGAAAATTTGAGCCTGAAAGAAAATGTTACAGAGTGTTCTTCTCAGCTTACATTTCCCACTGTGTATTTAATGAATAAGGGACATATTTCAGCCTGGGTTTCCATTCTAATCCACATGGGTCGTTACTCCACACACTTTAATCAGCAAAGGTTTCAGGGTTGTTATGGCAACAATTGACTATAGGTCAGTAATGTATAGATCTGTTCACCAATAATCTCTCAGCATGCTCAATGACGATTTATAGAAAAGGTGTCATGATAAAGTGTCATGGAGCTACATCTGTCTTGCTAGTATAGTAGATGCACTATATAGTGTGTTTGTGTGTGTGTGTTTAAATATTATTATGTGGGTTCAGAAGTGTATCCATGTGTGTGCCCTTGTGTGTACATATGCACTGAGTTACTGGTATATAGTGTCTATAAAATAGTGTAATGCGCTTATTATAAAGGATAAACAAATGACTGTGTGTGTGTGTTTGTGTGTGTGTGTGTGTGTGTGTGTGAGAGAGAGAGAGAGAGAGAGAGAGATGGAGAGAGAGAATGATGCTGTGTATTTTTAGTCTCCCAGACTGTGCAGAGGAGGTGAGGAGACTGTTGAATATCAGCCCAGAACCTCAGCACCAGAGTGTCTGTGTGCATGTTTGTGTGTATGTGTATGTGCGTCTGTCTGTTGAAGTAGTGTTAAAAAAAAAAAATCTATCTAAATGGAATTGAAAAGACACTGTTGACCTTGAGAATTGTGTTTACACAATGTTTTAATTAATAACAATTAAGCAAAAAAGAAAATAATAAATAAACCTTGGTAATCACTGGGGGACATGTTGCTAGCATAACTGTTGGATAGAGGTCGTAGTCGTACAATTTCTGGTATGTAATCTTCGGTGAAGTCCTCTAAACAAATGTCATTTAAATATCATTTTAAATGATAGGTTTCATTTCATTTTTTATTTCATCTAATAACATTAACAAAGACTGAATTTTCCCCCTATTAATGCTTTAACAACTACACTATGTGGCCAAAAATTTGTGGACACCTGACCATCACGCCCATATGTGGGCCTTTCCCAAACTGTTGCCATAATGTTGGAAGCACACAATTGTATAGGATGTCTGTGTATGCTGTAGCTTTACACTTTCCCTTACACTGGAAGTAACAGGCATTGCCCAAACCTGTTCCAGCATGACAATGCCACTGTGCACAAAGCGAGCTCCATGAAGACATGGTTTGGCAACGTTGGAGTGAAAGAATTCAAGTGTCTTGCACAGACCCCTGACCTCAACCCCACTGAACACCTGACATCAGTGCCTGAGCTTATTAATGCTTTTGTTGCTGGATGAGCAAATCCCCACAGCCATGCTCCATAATTTGCTAGAAAGGCTTTGCAGAAGAGCAGAGATTTTATTATAACAGCAAAGGTCTACTAAATCTGGAATGGGATGTTCAAAAAGCACATGTGGATGTAATGGTTAGTTGTCCTAGTGTATTTCTATATTACACAACTCGTATTTAATACAAATAATTCTCTCTACTTCAAATAAGAAACATATAAATGTCTTTTAAATATGATTTTTAAATATATTATTAAATATAACACAACTTGGCGCTCCCTGTTGTTACAGTCACACATCTTGTTCTCCAGGGTTGTGTTGTTTAACAGATTGGATATATGTGTGACAGGAGTATAAACTAAATGTTCTAATATAACTGTAACAGTCCTGTTCTTCTGTACTGCACGTTCTTGCTCTTTCTGGAAGAAATGTGTAATCTTGTCAATCTACTGACCTTTTCACCTGTTCGCGATTGTGAAATAAAGCAATGTAATTGTCTCTTTACACCACCTCATACATCGCCAAGATATCCAGCAATGCTGACTCTAGCTATGTCCAATAATGCAATTTTGAATTATTTTTATTATTTTCCTTTGGTAGCTTGGCATTTATTATATGCTTTTAAGAATGAGAAAAAAGTGCCAAACATGAATTGTTAGCTTAGGTTTTAAATCCATCTGTCATGACCAATGATTGCAAGAAGTAAATGGCAGCCCATAGACCATCAAACAGGAAAAGCTTATAGCATGCATGTATAAAATCGACGCAAAGTACCATAATACCTTTGTGAACTCCCATCCTCACATTCTTATGTGTTTATGTTCTTGGAGGGCCTAAGCGCGTGTTTATATAGCTAATAGCTAGAAACAGCCCTGCCTTTAAGGGTTCCCTCAGAGGGACAAGAGAAGAAAACGTCTAGATTGTAGTTAAATAATTTTCTATTGTGCATTGTTTATTGTCCAGTAACCTATGTATACATTTCAGTTATAGGTAACTATTCAGCAAGTAAAGTAAACAGGAACGAATGAGTAGTTCTTTAATAAGATTTATCATACTCCTAATAACTACTAAGAACTACTCATTAATTACTCAGTAAGTATGTTGGTAGACAGTTCACTATTAACGAAGCAGTAGTTACTGAGTCTTAGGCAGCATAATTATAGAGTAATTTGTTAGTGTGTGTTAAGACTTAAGATTTACTACAAGAGTACTATTATGTTATGTTATGTTATGTTATTTTATGTTAAGTGACATACTCAATAGAAAGGATAAATCACAATTATTATGTGTATAAAAATCATCAGCCAAATTTCCTAATTATGACTGGCCTATTGAAGATTAAGGGCCATATGTAATGCATTTGATTACCCACAGTACACAATATTACTCACAAATTGTGCTTCCAAATCATCTGATGTTAATATTTGATTTACTGAGCCTTGAGCTTAGTAACTGCCAGCTAGATATACTCTGTGTCAGGCACCATGCTGTGATGTAACTGTTTCATGCATGGTGGTCACTACAGTGGACAGCTATTTAAAAGTTATTATTTTGTATAAGCATGGGTTTTAATGTCAAAATTGCATGCTAACCTCTTTAGTGGATGATAACTCAAAAACACAATAGATAAATAATTGTAGGTTCAGCAAAAGACATCTTGAACAAAGATGGCATACTCCAATACAGAATCACTAATTACTCCAAGGTTTTCGTTTCAATCCTTCTGCAGTAAAGGACACTTGCAGGTAAATAAAAAGTGATCACAAAAAGGAACTATCTAAGGAAACATGCCATGTTTCTGCCATGTTTTTCAAACACTGTTTTTGTATAAGCAGTAGATTACAATTATCCACATGTCCACTAAAGTGGTCATCATGCATCTATATTGCCAAATACAATGCAGGTTACAACAAAAGTGCATGTATAGGTGAAAATACTTAGTCTTTGTCCACTGTATTTCTATACTTTACAATGCTTTCAATTGTAAAGTATAGAAATGGGAAATGGTCAACCATAGGGTGAAATCTTGGATCTAATGCAGAGATGCAAGGAAATATATTATTAATGATTTTTTTAATTAAATGACTCCCATGTCAGAACAAGTAAATGGTGTGGTGTGCATTAATACCATAACTTCCCAACTGCTTTTAACCTGATGAAACTTAAAATTTATTTGCTAAATCTCTGTTAGTAAGACAGACATGTATGTAACATATGTCCTTTATTAATTCATTCATCATTCACTAAGTTTCATACATTTTCAGGAAACTCACCTACTTTAATTTGTAAAATGCAGCATAAAGTTGCAAATGTTCAAATCATGTTCTTAATTAAACTCACTGAAGTAGTGTATGATTTATCTTTTTCAGTCTTTGGCAACTGCTGCAGAAAACTTCCAGATGGAGCATCAGTGGAAGGATGAGTTTGCTGTAAGTAATTTATGTGTATATCATGTTGCGTTATTAATAATAAGGCTCCAACCAATCTGAAGCCTAACTAATACAAACTAGTCTAAACCCTTAAACTTCCAGGACTTGTTGGTGGGTCCAGAATTTCATGCCTTATTCACTTGAAACATAATTTTCTATTACATAATAGCTACATAATTTTATATTTTGAAGATAAATGGTTGGATAACAGGTTGGAGGTTTAAGGTGTTCACAAGTTTGTTTGAATATGACAATGTGTATATTTTTGTCTACTTTTGCTCTGTTGTTCAGTCACTTTCACAAGGATTTTTTTTGGTATCCCTCAAGGGTCATCACATATTCCACACTGACATAGGCAATGGACCAAATTCAAATTCAAATTTGCTATGAGCCATTTCTTAAAAAAGAGCAAGTCAGAGGTTGTCATTGGCTACATGGCATCAAATCCTGAGACAAACATCAATGCAGCAAGCCCCAAGTCTGTTTCGTGTTTTGTATTTAATTGCATTCATTTTTAACGAATCCTCTTTCATAGCAGCAGGTGTCTGGACTTAATATGAGTATTTCATGCTTTCTCAGCTCTTTTTACTTCTCACTGTTCTCAAACAGACAGCACCAGAATTTAAGACATTTAGACATGCCTGACAGACATGAACAAATCATTTATGCCACCATCTTCACAAATAAAAGACCAGGTACTGTGAATGCACCATGAGAACCAAAACATGTTTTACAACCCTTATGCGATCTTTGATGTATTATTCTTCTCTGGTTTGTTTGATCAACTCTCTCTCAAGCAATCTCATCTATAATGCACTTCACTAATGTGATGCCAAAGTTAATCATTTCCGAATCAGAGAGATTGCGTTCTGCTTTGCAATAAAACTCAGTGAATTCATACAGTTTGGATTTATCAAGTCTCTCAGATCAGCAAACATAGGGTTGTCATCTCTGTTTTGCAAGAATGCTTTTTGTATTCCCTGGATGTATTTCTGGATATTATAAGCTGTGTACTGTATTAAGTCTCATTCTGTCTGTGCAGACCCTTGTTCATTTTGGCCTACAGTACATGGGCAAAATACAGTTAAGAAATAGTACATATAGAGTGAATTTGGGATTCTGCGAACACAACCCTTGTTGCCATTTGCAGCAATCTCAAAATGTACAAGCCTGACTTAATTCCACAAATTGCTCAATACAGACTGAATGATTGATTTATTTTTTCTTTGTTACCAGTGACTAGATGGTTATATTCTTCATCATTTAAGTTGCAGGAGAACTCCTTCTTTTCTCAATGTACCACTGAAATGTGACAGTGTTCTCTATAATGTCTGGTATTGCTTTTTTCTTCATGTCTGTGCATTAGTTCCTGTCTATGTGCATGAACCATTGATGCTTTAATTTAGCTGTGGTGTTCTTTTCCCCCCTGGTGATCATGGATGAGCATTAGAGCAGCACCATATGATATGAAACTAGCTTACGACAGTACTAGCACTGCAATCGATCAGTACTAACACTGTCCTCAGGCTTGATAGTAACTTTAAAGTCTTTTTGACACAAGACAATTAGGCTGTTAGGCTATTATCTGCACAATTCATGTTTCATGCATGAATTATGCACATAATAGTTCCATGTTGCACTTTTTTTTAAAACCAGGTTTTGATCTCTGTAGACTGGGATCTGATGGGTACTGTTGCAGAGTCTCATTTCAAATATCTCATTTCCATAAAGTGCCATTCCAGTGCTGTCACATGCATTTCTCTCTCACTTTTACATATCCACACACAATCACGGCTTTGGACTGGTGTATATTCTACCAATTGCAACTCACTCGCATATTTAGGGATTTTCAGTTACAGCATAGGTGTGTTCAACAGCTGTGTCTTAAACCACCAAGCAGTATATCATGCTTTCAAAATGAAATATCAATCTTTCTCAGTTTTATCCATTTTTATTTTACCTACAGAATATACAAAGAATATAGTATATGTTGTTTTCTTATAGTTTTTTTGTGTGTTACACAATGTCAGAATAAATAGCAGGCTAGAAGAATTATTTGTGCAGCACTTAAAGTGTTTAACCTCTAAGACAATTATCAAACCCCATGGCAGAAAAATGGGGCTGAGACAAGTGGTCTCAATGTATAAAGCCAACTACCAGTAATTGGTGGCATACAGTGCCTTGCATAAGTATTCACCCAAATTACTTGCATTAGTATTCTTGTCCCTCCAAGTTGACAGAGCTTGTGCAGTTTTGCCAAGCAAAATTGAGCAGGAAAAACTCAGGATCCATATGTGCAAAGCAGATTGAGACCCAGGGGGAGCTGACATATTTATGCTTTTTTGTTTAATTAGCCTTCATGTGACAATAAAATGTTTGTTAGATGTTAAACATAATATGTAAATCGAATGGTAAAAAAATCTCAATTAAGTATTTTCAATTCCACAAAATATGACACAATTCAGGGAGGGTGAACATTTATGTAAGGCACAGTTTTGGTGACATATTGGATGCTTACAGAACATCCCCCTATCACCCACCCACCCTCCACATGCTTGTTCGGCCTGTCTGGTTTTCCCATGGCTGAAGAATGGCAACCTTACCCCCTGTCCAATCCCATCTCCCACTTCCTAAGATGGAATATGTAACCATATTATTTTACCCTTAATAAAACAAATACAGTAATTGAAAAATAACAATAAAAATATACCACTGGTCATCAAACAAAATGGTCATTACCACTGATTTTAATAATAATGATACACTGATAGAGAGATTATGCTCTCCAGAGATTATTTTTCAACAGAGTTAAACATATGTATTTACTTATTATTTTTTTAATGGAATGTGCCATGATGTTTATTAATGTTGACGTTGTTTTTTTTTTGTTTTTTTTTTTGTGTGTGTGTGTGTGTGTGTGTTAATATATAGTTAAAACTTTATATAAATCCTTGTGTTTCTTTCCCATGCAGGATAGTGACATAGTCTATTATAATGCCAAGGACAACGTAAGTAAAAGTTTTTTTTTCTCATATATCATATTCCCATATATCATTAGTACATGCTGCTCATTAGCTTAGCTCCCTTTACATACTAGCCTGAAGATATATGGCTCTACAAGTAAAGCAGCTAAAAAACATAAAAAGCATTTCTTCCAATCTGACCCTCAATGTAGACAATACAATCTCTCGGGATGTCATATATTACACTTGCCAATTAGTATAGTGACAGAGAAGCTACATGGGGAGATTTGACGCAGAATTAGACACACTATGAAGAGTTTGGACGATGCACAGCTGGAATGTCTAGTTAGAAAGTGTGAGTGCTATTCTGATTAGTTAATGAGAGTCTAGAGGATTCCCTGGCATGGACCAGCATATTAGTGTCATGTGAGGAGGTCTTGTTTTTTCTCCATGATGCCATGTGTTAACTGTATGATTTATTAGTGCTGATATTATTTTGTGAAATTATACAAAATCCTGATAATATTTTGTATTTTTACTGAATTACAACCCCAATTCCGAAAAAGTTGGGACAGTATGGAAACTGCTAATAAAAACAAAGGTGTGATTTGTAAACGTACTTTGACTTGTTTTTGAACAAAACACATATAAAGTCGAGGTATTTGTATGTCATGTTTTACCTAATCAACTGCATAGTTTTTTGAAGATAAATGTTTAATTTGAAATTGATGCTTGCAAGATGTTCCAAAAATGTTAGGACAGGGGCAATTTAGGACTAATAGCGATGTGACAAGTTGAAATAAGAATGTGATGTGAAACAGGTGAGGCAATCATTTAATCATAGTATATAAGGAGCCTCCAAAAAAGGCCTAGTCCTTCAAGAGCAAGGATGGGTCAAGGCTAGCCAGTCCGCTAACAGATAAGTCAGCAAATAATCCAACACTTTGAGAACAACATTCCCCAAAAGACAACTCGGTAGGATTTCGGCCATTTCACCTTCTATGGTGCACAATATAATTAAAAGACTCAAGGAATCCGGTCAAATCTCGGTGCGTAAAGGGCGAGTCTGAAAACCACTTCTGAATGTGCGTGATCTCTGATCCCTCAGATGTCACTGTCTTAAAATCCGTCATGAGTCTGTAATGGATATCCTGACATGGGTGTGGCCAAACTTTGGTAAACCTTTGTCAGTCAATAGCAATCGCCGCTGCATCCACAGATGTAAGTTAAGGCTTTATTGTGCAAAGTAGAAGCCATACATCAACACTGTCCAGAAGCGCTGCCGACTTCTCTGGGCTTGGCCTCATCTGAGATGGACAGTAGCACAGTGGAATCGTGTTTTGTGGTCCGATGGGTCGACATTTCAAATAGTTTTTGGACAAAACAGCCGTCGTGTTCTCCGGGCCAAAGAGGAAGAGGATCATCCAAGCTGTTATCAGCGTCAGGTCCAAAAGCATCTGTCATGGTATGGGGGTTTGTCAGTGCCCATGGCATGGGTAACTTGCACATCTGTGAGGGCACCATTAATGCAGAAATATATGTACCCATTTTGGAGCAACATACAGTATGCCATCCAGACATTGTCTTTTCTAAGGACAACGGCAAACCACATTCTGCCCGGATTATGCAAGCGAATGGTTGTATAAGCATAGAGTGCGGGTGCTAGCCTGGCCTGTCTGCAGTACTGACCTGTCTCCAAATGAGAACATGTACCGCATTATGAAGTGCAAACTAAGGCAACGAAAGCCCTGTACAGTTGTACAGCTGGAGAAATGCATAATGGATGAATGAGGGAAAATTCTGCTTGCTAAACTTGTCCAAATGCTTAATAAGTGTTATTAAAAGAAAGTGTGGTAAAATGTTACATAGTGGTAAACAGTCGACTGTCCCAACTTTTTTGAAGTGTGTTGCAGTTAAACATGAAATAATGTGTTAATAATGTATTTTCAATATAGTACAGGGTGAATAGAATTTTCAAAAGACTCTTTTTGTTTGTTTATTTGCGTTTTCCATACGGTCCCAACTTTTTCGGAATTGGGGTTGTATTACACCTTCCAGCTTGATGTCAACGAAACTGAAGGAAAGAAAAACCGGATCCAACCAGAATTTAAGGAAGATCCATCTTTTAAAAATCGTCTCATCTCCTACAACCACACAGCTGTGCACATCCCCACAGACATATATGATGGCTGTGAGTACTAACCTGTTTAAATAATCTGCTATGCTTGTATGAACACTGCCTTAAAAAAAGGTTTATTATACATGTATATATCTGTTTAGAAAATAAAATGAAGCTAACTCCATTTCAAAAAACAGTCAACCTGTAAGACACGCACAACTGCTTGCGTTGTTGTGTACACTATAAAGTTTTCTATTGTAAAATGAAGAGAGGAAATGAAAATGCAATACTGGTTATGGTATTTTTTTTAATCAGGAATTTCAAATACAGTACATAATAATTTGTATGCATGTTCAGGTTTTTATTTAAAAGGAACAATCCAAAATGTGAGTCTGAAGACATAAACTGTAAACAGGCAGAGGTCAGGCGATCAGCAAACAATTGTAACATGGGCTATCCAAAACATAGAGAACCAGGGAACCGAGCAAGATCAAAAAACAGAATATTCTGTTTATTTCTGTTTAGAATATCAAGACTTGGTTAAGTCAGGCACATATACACTGAGTTTACTTAGAAAAAGAGGTGTGTGTGTGTGTGTGTGTGTGTCGGTGATTAGTGACAGGTGATTAGTGACCGGTGTGCATTATTTGTCTGGTGACTGAATGTGACTGGTGACTGTGGACATTTCTCAATATGCATTCTTATGTGATCTTGCATCCTTGTGAACTCGTTCTATGTCATAATCCACCACTGAAGTTCAGTTCCAATACTCAACAGCGTAAGTACCAGGGATGCATGAAATTACCTGGATGAGTTCTTGATATTGAGGATGCATCGGATGCAGACCTGAGCACAGTAAATCTATTAACCATTTAAAACATATTACTTAGTGAGCACTGAAGAGATGAGGACCCTGTCCCACTACTAGAAGTGTGCTTGGACGGTCCATTGCGCAACAGGATGCTCGCAGCACACCTCAATTCTCACAAAGATGTATTCTATGTCGTCTTGTCCTTCCACGTTCGTTCTTTCAAGGTAGCCTGGCATGTCTTTCAACATGCCATAGTTTCCCATTAAATCTAATTTTCACTTCATTTTGTAGAATTTATTATGTAGATCATTTTCATACTTTTTTCTGGCCCTGTGGTCTTTTGCCCCAAGAGTTTAGTATGTTTGGTGAAGTGTGAAAGATGCTTTCAAATCAACAGTTCAGTTCAGTTAGCAACAGTTCAGAAAACCGTCTTCTTGAAAACAGTGGTCTGGGGCTCACCTCCGCTGAACCGTGGTGCGGTCTGCATCAGGTGTGGAAGCTGTCCACGGTCCAAACTACATGCCACGTAACATGATTGTTTAAATTGTCACATTATGTCTTCTTTTAAGTTTTATGAAATGGTTGTCATGGTCATCAGAGGAGATGGAATGCCTTACTGGTATGTATAACCTGACATTCATAGGACTGGAGCACTGTAATTAGATCAGCTTTGTTGTTGGAATTCTTGCATTGAAAACATATAAATGTACGTTTCCTGTCAGCCACAGGATTGGGAAGGTTACTTTAAAAATGTATTCCGTTACAGTTACAAATTACTTAATAAAAAATGTAATCAGTAACATAATCCAAGTATCACAATATGAAAGTAATGTAATC
>JANDJT010000179.1:26396651-26407503 GCA_024331685.1 Stegophilus panzeri
AATCCATCTCTGATGGGTTTCAGGTTACTGCTAGGAAATCCCTTCTATTGGAGCAATCCGCATAAACACACAGGTTTTATACAAAAGCATCATGATTCTCCCTAATGATATTTGATTTGGTCATATACTTTTTGATTCACAAATTAGCCACATATTGATAATACGCACATGTTTGACCTGATAATTTTTGTTACGTGTTGTACAGGAGTATTTGGATGTCCTGGGCAGACCCATGGTCCTGGCTGATGCTAAACAGGTGCAATGGACCAACGTTTACCTGGACGCCTTGGTATTTAAAAAATTTTATATTATTTATAAAATTTATATTTCTGTGTAGTACAGTTTTTTTTTTAGACTTTCATGTGTTATATAAAAATGACAACAGAATGAGTAATAAGGTGTGATAGATATGTTACAGTACCTGTTGTTTTTGACCTCATCAGGAGCTGGGTCTGGTCATCACAGGCACTCTACCTGTCTTCAACAAGACTAAATCCAGAGAAAACAGCTCACGCATCCAGGTCTGAATGAACTCACTGATCTCAAAACTGACCTAGAAACTCTAAGCAGTGCAAATTCTGAGATATTTCAATCAATGAACAGAGAACAGAACACCATGCTTGACCCAAACAGCTATTAATAGCCTTTTCGCTGGAAATGTGTGATATTTTTGTTACTTTTACTAACAAAAAGCTGTTAGTAGTGACGCAGAAGCCTTTATCTCCAGGCATAGTAACCACCAGGACAGTAGCCTTTCGGGAAATCGGCTGAGGCGTATTAAGATATTCCCAGTAGTGGAAAGTAAATATTATGTCCTAAAGAACAGTTATAGGTCAAAGTAAACTGTATGTCTGTAAACTACTCAGCTTGGGAGCTTAGTGTTCTGTCTCTCAGTGGAATTGTGTGAAATGTGTTCACGAGTGCCATAATGGTATTAGGCATTACCTTTCTTATGCATGAGCTGCGTTCCCTTTTCCCATCAGGATGATACTTTGAATGTTAAACATCTTTCACTAAAGCGTTAGTGACATCTAGCTGATCGTGTTAATAAGATCTTAAGATCTTTAATACCCTCTCCCTTAACTCATTTGTTATTTGCATGAGCAACCCTGAATGAAAATGATCTCCTTTACTGTTTTATCTAGCATGAGAACCAGCTCATTCTAGGAGTGATGGGTGTGGATGTGTCTCTGGACGATATCAAAAGACTAACACCACGCTTTACAGTGAGCATACAGAATGCATGCACATAGATACACTGCACATTGTACAGCACACATGTACAACATCTGTACACCTAAGCCTAACTCCTGATGGGTTCAAATTAATCAGATTAAAAGGTTAAATTTAGAATGCTTAAGGGTTGTTTGGTTGTCCATATGGGCTCCACTAGGTTCTATATAGAAGCCTACAACTGAGTTTTGCCCTCTCAGATAAAATGAATAATAATAATAATGAATCCTTTTGAAAGGCTATGAACCCCCAAATATCCAAAATCATTAAAGACCTTTGAAGATTTCTTATATCTAAAAAGTTTAAAGTGTCTTTTGCCTCTCTTAATTTTTCATGTGCATTTTTAAAAATAAAAATGCAAAATTTACACATGAATCAGACAAATGATATCTACAAATGAATTCCCAAATTCTTATGTGTTAGCATCAGCCCCTACCCACACACACACATAACTGAATGTTATATATGTAACTGTGGTTCTGCGAGTGAGTGGAGGACTGACAGGGCAGTGTCCATTGGAATGGAGTATTCCTTGGAGTATTCATGAACTATTCCCTCAGACCTCATGGAGTATTCCCACATATCAGGGGCCACACCAATAATTTCAAAGCCTGGGACAGTAGGCCTGGTTTGATGGGTAGTGGACACAGATTGCCCATCAGCAATGTCAACAATAGATGGAATCATAGAATTGGGCCATCAGCAACACTGTTTGCCTACTAAATTTGCTACAGTGTCATCCATAACATGACAGAAGTGCATAAAGGCATAAATACAGTAGTGAATTTTGGCCAGTGGTCTCTGTTTCTGCCCAGTTCATGAACCACACTGGGCAGTAAATTGTCTATATGTTCATAAACAGATTGCCTTCCACCCTGCTGTATATGTTTCAAATGATCTGATCCAGTTTCTTGTGGCTTTGACACTCAATGGGTATAATTGCATTCTGAGACAATGTAACTGATTGTATTGGCCCTTTAGTTAGGCAGCTCTAAAAGGAAGAACATTTGCATCTGCCAAATTCCACCTCAACAAAGTTTGCCATTTTGTGCCCCCCAAACCAAGACTGCTTTGTCTTCTTTAGAAGGCTGACATGGCACACGAGTCAAACTTAATTCCTATGAACTACACAGTCTGCACAGGCATCAAGTGACTTTTCTGGCAGTAAACTTTCAGTCTTAGAGCTTCCACATGTGAGAGCAGGAGCTCTGTCTGGCTCATCACTTGTCATCACACCAGCCAGTTATCCAGATAGGGGAGTATACACTATATGATGGTGCAGATTTTCACAATAATAACAGGATTAGCAAATTAGGATTAGAGCGCAATACTCAGTGTATTTACTCAGTGTAGTTTGAATCGACTTGCTTAACTCATTTGACAAAATTTGAAAGAGAATGAGCTTGTATAGTGGGGACCTTTAATAGGTACCTATGTGAGGTGACAGTTACAGTGTGATGAATTTAGTATTGGTAATCATCAAGGAAATGCATAAACAGGAGTACACTTCTAGAAAGAAAGTGCCATGGTGGTCTGAAATGACAGGAAGTAGTAGCATGCGTACAAACTCACACAAACCCTTCATTTGCCTTCAAAACATTGCTCATAGATTAGATAGATAGATAGATAGATAGATAGATAGATACAACTAAATACTGAAGTCAAGTAGAATCAGGTGTAATCATGTTAAAATCATAAATGCTGGCAGTCGTGCTTATCCTTTATAATAAATGTATTTATTACTAAATAACTAAATAAGAATAGTCTATTGTTCTATGGTCTAGTCCTATCTGACCTTCCTCCTTCTGCCTTTTCTCAGCAGACACACCCTGGAGAGGACATAAGCTTTTTAATGCTTACATTATGCATTACAAAAGCATCTGCTTGTACTTAAGACTTGATTTGTAAATGGCTGTGATTTTCCATTAAGCTCTGAGGAGCATTTCCAGATGAACAGACACAGATGATTAGCACACATAGCTTGCACATGATTGACAGATTAGGCCCGTGCTGAGTTTAGATTTTGGACAGTACCGATGCTCAGCGGGATTAAACAATACTCTAAAACAATCTCTCTCTCTAGTGATTTGGGTTATGATGGTTGTCCATCATTATGATGCTTGTCACCTAAGAGGATGTGCTTCTCACTATTTATCTTTCTTTCTTGTTTTGTTTGTCTCAGATCGGCCCTAATGGATATTATTTTGCGATTGATCCTAACGGCTATGTGCTGCTCCATCCGAACCTTCAGCCTAAGGTACACGTCATTGAATTATACACAGTGCTACATCATTTGTGCCAAAACCATGTTTTTGATTGGGCTAGTTGTTTCTTTCTCAGTCGTATATATTTTAATGCTTTGTATCTCTTTTTTTTTTTTACGTTTTCCTTTCCACTATATTTTCCACTTATTTTATTGTGTAAAACAAGATTTATGAATAGGCTTATATGTCATTGTACTATATAACTCTTTGGGGCACAAAAGCCCAGACATGTTTCTTTTCCCTTTTTTCTTCTTAATTTTCCTTTATGAGTAAATTTGATTTCTTTACGTTGACTTGTACATCGAAAAAATTTTCAGCACCTATGACAAGCAGTCTTATTGCCTTATTGATCTCAGACCACAGCCATGATTTTGGAACGTATTACCATTTCTTTTCAGAACATGAATATATAATCAGGGCTTGGGTAGACCTCCATCAGTGCTCCTGAGCACATGTTTTGTGTGATGGATGCTTTTTGTGCATAACCTTTTGCAATTTGCCTAAAGTAAAACACTGTAAACTGGCAGTGAACTTGCATATATGTTTCTCAATTGATCCCAGCCATGTCCATATTGGTCCATAGCTGTGGAATATTGTGCTGCACATGCAGGGTGTTATAGAACATTGATACAAAGCATATGTGATGAATACAAGAAAGAATGATGTCGAGGACAAGTGGGACAGCCTTTTATTCTCATTGTGCATGTAGTAAAAGGAGTATTTATCACTTCATCACTGATAACTGCTGCCCAGTTATTAAACAGGACAATGTAAGGAGGAAAAGCTGACACATGGTGAAGAATCTGAGAATAGCTTACACTTTCAGTGCTTTAAACTCACATCATAATCACAAGTGAGAGTGTGAGTTATGCCTGTGAGAGTATTTTAAACATTCAAGATTCCTCAGTTCTAGAAGCCACGTGTACCAGAGAAAGCATTGCAGATGGTGCAGGGGTGCTGAAGTAATTCAGCATGCACAGGCAAGTGTGATGTTTGCTGTTAAATTCATAGTAAAATAACAATGCCCCAGGTCAAATATATGGAGAGGATTAACTTTTACCCACAAACAAGTCAAATCAAATAAACCAAACCGAGTTGCATAGACTCAGTTAATATAATTGAGTGTTATGACAGACTTTCATGTCTTTCAGAATTTATACCCTCCAACATATAGATTAAAGAAAAATAGCCAAGACATGGAAAACCCCTTTCCCTGTCTCTCAGCAACATTCATCTGCACTGTATACCTTTTGATATAAATAACCTTTAATACCATTGCATAATTCCTTATCAGTGATTATTTTTATATAAGTGTTCATTTCATAAAATTTAGGCTCGTAAAGTGACCAGTATTTTCACCACACCCAGCAGAGGTGAATTACTCCCAGTGGAGTCTCATGTGGACTGCAGGCCACGAGTTCAAAAGTGTTTACATTTTTTTCCCAGGAGCCATCTCTGATCATTTCTGAAGGCTTGATCTCAAATGATTTGCCATGACCCAATATGGCCGCACACTGATTGAGTAAGACAGATAGGCATGGATTGAATCTCTGAAGCATGGACGCTGTACTTGACCTTGAGCAGTGTGTATACACAAGCACAAACGCCTTAAACAACCAGAGGGTGATACATTTACTGGAAATAGTTTAAAGTGCTGCATGCATGTCAGGGAGTGAAGAACACAAGGGGATGAATTTGTCTGAAATTTCAAGAAAGTCAGCACTCTGAGGAAAGTTTGGAGAATAGCTGTTTTTACAGGACACTTTTGATTTTACATTGATGAAATGGAAATGGCTTACACTCTCTTGGTGCCATTTAGCTTCACTACACATGGGCATCTTTTCAAAGCTGTCTACTTTTTTAGTCGACATAGTAAAACGGAGATTATAGTTTCCATGCTGTTAGATGTTCCCAATGCAAGTTTAGTGTTTAAATGATATACAGATTCATTCTATCTGCTTGCTTTTTTTTTATTTATTTTTTTTTAGAATGACTTGGCCATGTGTGTGCATGTGTGTGTTTATTTCCATGTCTTGCATTAGAGGAGAATACATAATCGTCACATCAGATTAAATAACAAATATGCAGTAACTTTCCATGAGGTGAGACAACAGTAGACCATAGCATGATATAATAGTCACTTCCATTATTATTGGCACACTTCGTGAGTAACAATAAATAAATACAAATAATGCATTTGACAGATTTTTTAAAAATATTGTCTTTATAATAAAATATGGGCACTCCTACAAATAATAATTGGTAAATCATTCCCTGGAGTGAATAAGAGCAGACAAGCTGTGTTGAGCTGACAAGGTATGGTTGGAGACTAGACGAATCAGGCTGAAGTGAATCACCACTTTTACGAGTGAATTACTGAGCACTTTTACAAAAAAATAAATTTTATGAAAAAAGCCAGTTTGCATTTTGTAAGATATTCTTCAGAGATGCCAATAGTTTTTCACATGGATTTTGATTAAAAAATGCTATTATTACTTTAAAAAAAAAAGTTAAGTACTTTATATAGAAATTTTGAATCATTGTGTATATTTTTTAGTTTATACAAAAGTTTTTCTTCCTTCTCACGAAGAGTGCCAATAATTATCTGGAGATTATAGTGTAGATTGGATTGAGCCTGCTGAGGTAGCAACACTAGCTTACCACTACACACCTTCTGTAGCTTATCGACCTGTTATCTTTCCCTTTATAGGACACAAACACTGCTTTAGACTGAGTCTTACCTTCTTTAGCTAGAGCTTTGAGCTAACGTCACATCATGTACAGTGCCCTCCACTAATATTGGCACCCATTGTAAATATGAGCAAAGAAGGCTGTGAAAAAAATGTCTTTATTATTTAAACTTTTGAGCTTTTGTTTAAAAAAAATCACAAAAAAATACTCTGCTCTCATGGATATTAAACAATTGCAAACAAAACCCAGGTTTATAAAAAATATATATAGGTGTGCAACAATTATTGGCACCCTTTTATTAAATACTTTGTACTACCTACCTTTTCCAAGATAACAGGTCTGAATCTTCTCCTATAATGCCTGATGAGGTTTGAGAATAAAATGCAAGGGATCTGTGATATACAGAATCTATCCTCCATACAGAATCTATCCTTAAAATTTTGAGGTCCACACTGGTGGACTATCCTCTTCAGTTCACTCCGCAGGTTTTCTATGGGTTTCAAGTCAGGGGACTGGAATGGCCATGGCAGGACCTTGATTTTGTGGTCAGTAAACCATTTTTGTGTTGATTTTGATGTATGTTTTGGATCATTGTCCTGCTGGAAGTTCCAACCACGGCCCATTTTAAGCTTTCTGGCAGAGACAGTCAGGTTTTCATTTAATATCTGATGATATTTGATAGAGTCCATGATACCATGTATCCTAACAAAATGTCCAGGTCCTAAACAGCCCCAAAACATTAATGAACCACCACCATATTTAACCATGGGCATGAGGTACTTTTCCATATGACTACCTCTCTGTGTGCGCCAAAACAACCTCTAGTGTTTATTGCCAAAAAGCTCTATTTCAGTTTCATCTGACCATAGAACCCGATCCCATTTGAAGGTCCAGTAGTGTCTGGCAAACTGAAGATGTTTGAGTTTGTTTTTGGATGAGAGTAGAGACTTGAAACCCTTCCAAACAACTTGGGTGATGTAGGTGACTTCAGATTGTAGTTTTGGAGACTTTCTGACCCCAAGATGCAACTAACTTCTGCAATTCTCCAGCTGTGATCTTTGGAGATTTTTTGGCCACTCAAACCTTCCTCTTTACAGTGCGTCCAGACAATATAGACACCGGTCCAATTCCAGGTTGATTCATAACATTTCCAGTTGACTGGGACTTCTTAATTATTGGTAGAAATGGGCATTTTCAATGCTTGTACTATTTTCTTATAGCCACTTCCAATTTCGTGAAGCTCAACAACCTTTTGCGCACATTACAGCTATATTCCTGGGTCTAACACATTGTTATGAATGTTATCTAAGGGAATTTGGCCTATGTGTTACCTCATATTTATACCCCTGTGAAACAGGAAGTCATGGTCGAACAATTTCCTGTTCCTAGTCACCCAGTTGTACTAAAAATATATACATATAAAATTGGATTATACTTCATATGAATTCATGGGGGTGCCAATAATTGTTGCACAGCTATATTTAACAAAGTTTTTTTTATAAACCTGTGTTGTTTGCAATTGTTTGAAATCCATGAGAGCAGAGTATTTTTGTGAAATGTTTTAACAAAAGATCAAAAGGTTAAACAATAAAGACAATTTTTCACAGCCTTTTTTGCTCATATTTACCAAGGGTGCCAATATTAGTGGAGGAGAGTGTATTTGTTAGTCAGGTGTGATTGCCTTTTTGTTCCCACTCCAAATCAAATAATACTTATGCTTTTGTATGATGTTCACATACATCTTTATTTCAATAATTTAGCCATTCTCGGGAAGGCAACAACAACAACAACAATGTCAACAACAACAATTTTAAAACAGTATACCACAGCACATTTGAAGTCTCCATTCTGATTGGTCTGAAGGTGTTCTCTGACAATAGTTCTGGCAAATCATGGGTTTATATTAATGTGCTTGTTCTAATACAGTACAGTATACATAGGCACTTGTATGGCAGCTGATCAAATAAATTAATAATAAAAAATAATAAATAAGCAAAAATATGTATGGCTGTACTGGTGAGACTTTCTGTAAGGAAAATATAAAAGAGGACAACAGTCAGTATCAGCACTTTAAGTTAAAGCTGTATCTTAGCATTAGGCATTTTTTTCACATTATACGATTAGCTACGAGAGAGTGAGAGAGATAGAGAGAGAGAAAGAGATGCTGGTGAAGGAATGACTGTTAGTATCTGTTAACAACAAAAGTGATAATGGGAACTAACTGTTCCACAATAATAAATGTACTTGTAAACTTATAAAAGGGTGTAATTCTTTAATGAATATAAAATGTAACTGTTCTCAAAGTGCTGTGGTATAAGAGGAAAACACTGCTGTCATAGGAGAATAATTAACTTTTGATTATTTGGTTGTTTTCTAATAACTGCACTCCCTGTTGTGTTTTACTCCTCACATAATGTTTCACATTTGTTCTTTTTTAAATGAATACATGCTGTTTTGTAGTTATTAAAATGGGGCTGTCCAGTCAATAATAATTATGAAGGAGATGAAGCATTTTGGTATTTCTTGCTGTTTGTACCATGGTGTTTTGCAGATTGGTTTGCTAATGATGTTATGGCAGCCTTATTTTCATCTTCTTCATACTGAACAGTAATTATATCCATTTCATGTTTCACCCATTGACTGTTTACAGTCTGGTCTACAGATTCCAGCCTGTTTTATCTCTGAAATGGTGGCTAGCATGAATACCGATATGGATTTAAAACTACAAAGAGACTTTAAAGCTCTGAATAATTTATGAATACATGTTATATATTATCTACATCTGGGCTATGCCCATCCTAATACAATTTCATAACAATAACATTATAGTGATGTGTCGAGGAGTGACAGTCTCTTGTAGTAGAGGGATTTGGGTGGGACATGGAGGAAGTTAAAGGAGTCTGGTCTAATTCTCCTTTAAACAAATCCTTCCTGTTTGTAAGTCATTTCTGATTAGCTGGGCCATTCGGGATGGATAATATTGTAACTGAAGTTTGGCCACAATAAAAGAATGTTTACACAAAGCTTTATCAATGGGTAAATCTGGATGCATTATTATCTGTATTATGCATGTTTTATTCAGGAATGTTTAACATCTGGATGCTTAACTTTTCTGGACAGACTAGAGGAGCTACTCAGTGTGAAGCTCCATGAATAAAATCACTCTGAGCACTTTTCTACTGAGACCTGAAAACTAATGCTCTCATTTTTATGCCATGATAAATCTTTTATCCATGATACCATCTTAGTGTGCTATGTGCTATGTAAATGTGCTATGTAAATGAAAAAATATATTTGGCTCCTCCCATTGTGTGTTTTTGGGGGGTGGGCTGGAGTTGGTAGTAGTACAGGGTACAGGGTGACCTCAACACTTTGAAATTGTCCCTTTGCTGTGCCTGTCTCTCATTACTCGCTCTGCTTTCATATTCAGCACTGCCTGCTCACTCACTCTCTTTGATTCTCTATTCCCCTTTAAGATGCCTTTTTTCCCCTCAAATCTTTTCTCTTTGCCCGTCTCCTTTTAATGCATAATTCTCATACTTATTTTCAGGTTTTTATTTTTTCCTTTTCCAGGTTGCTCTATTCACCCTGCAGTATTTTGTCTCTCTCATTCTCTTATTGTCTCTCAGTACGTTTTGATAACCACAATAACTTATTCCAATGATTTGATGTGATTAGTCTATGGTTTACTCCCCTTTTCAGGTTATTGCAGTTGCTTTAATGTGTAATAAGAAATCAATTAAGGTTGTTTGTTGCTAAAATATGACAACAGTCCTTTACTAGATAAAGGTCAGAGAGACTTGATTTCCGAATACAGACAGTGATGCATCAAAAAACTGTTCATAACATTATATGAATGCTATACTGTAATGCATATGAATGTGTACACATCTATTTTCTGGAAATAATGTATATATAAATGAAAACCTTTCACAGACTCTCTTTATCATTGTAATGCTAAGTCATTGTTTGAAATTTAAAATACTTGTTACTGAGAAATTGTTATTGTACTAATTATTGTTAGTATGTTTAAATATTAAGACATCATTCTGATAAATGTTGGTTATTATGTTACAGCTGGTAAACTGAGAAAATGGATTTTGTGAAATTACGTGAAATGGAATATCCATCAAAAAAGAAATGATATCAGAATACAGAAAGAGGAGAAGGAGAACATCTTAAGATGCTTCTTAAGCCAGACTGTGGTCTAGTCTTATGTGTTATCTGTAAGCTGTATTGCCAAAAAACATGCACACAATACAGTATGTTTGCATTTTTTCTTAAATTGAGCTTTCTTTCTTTCTTTCTTTCTTTCTTACTTTCATAATTCTCATGTATTTACTTTTCATTTGATCTTCAACATCCTTATATCTATGTCCATTTGCATGCTTGATCTATTGTCTGCATGAAGTAAGACCCTAACAGTTTTATCTTAATTATTTTGTAGTTCTCACTTGATTAAGATGTTCATTAAGTAACTAAATACACATTATGCACTTTATTCAGTCCAAAGACCAAACATTCAAGTCTGACAAATTAGAAATTTGTAATCTAGTATAAGATTTATTGTTTGGTCCTCTGAAGACACATTTCTTACTGAATATGCATAATGAAGCTCTGTAACAATTAGTATTTTAGCTTATTTCATTATTCTGTGAATGCCT
>JANDJT010000179.1:26407769-26424077 GCA_024331685.1 Stegophilus panzeri
ACTCCAAACAGAGAATTGTTCATTTAAAACACTAGCTACTATAATCATTAAGAACAGCTGCTAGTTAATGTAGCTAGACACAGTACATGTGGAGACGTGAGTGCCATCCTGTGAGGATTCCTGTTTCTTTTGGTGAGTTGAAGCTATGAGTATGAGTTGGAGGCTATTTTGCTATAGAAAAAAAATATCCCATTGTCCAGTTTTCTCACTGGATGACAGTGTGACCTACTATTGCAGTTCTTCTACCATGGCGATGCTTTCCAGAATCACAACAGAAAATGAAAACACACAGTCTGCAACTCATAGCTCCAACTCCCCAACAGTGGGAGCGATCCTCACACGATGAGGTTTTTTTCACAGACAGTCACGGAATATTTGAGTCATCTCCAAATGAATCCATTCCGCTTTCAATGCATAAGAGTAGCCACCTTCTCTGAAAATCTATACCAGGTTTTGTTTGTCACCTTGCAGTAACAGACACTTTGCTCTAGTCAAGCTTTTCAACAGGCAAACGGTTCAGTGAGCCCTGCGCTGACCCCTGACCCCTGCGCTTATTTTAGTCAAAGTTTGTTTTTTTATTTTATTGAATTATGTTTCAAAAAGTTGCAGAATGGATTCATTTGGAGACTGTCCAACTCAGTAATCCTCGGAGACAGGCATGCAATGCGAAATAAAGTTTGAGATTAGGAAAAAGTGGGGGGGACAAAACCTCGATTTTGAAATGTGGGGGAGACATGTATAATGGCTCCTACACCCATGCCTAAGATGACTTTAAACTTTTTGGGGATTAAACCCAGAGGTAGTGCCTGGGCTTCTATTAGTTTTTATGGTGCATAAAACCATGACATACTTTAATATTATAGAACAAAAAACTAAATACAAATTTCCTTTTCTTTTTAAATGCAACGGTAGCAGATTATAAAGTTCTAAGCAAGAAAATGACCTGAATATTCTTGAATCTGGGACAGAATGTCTGTCTAAAGGTCTGTGAAAAGGTTACAGACTGTAATTGTACTATTGAGCAGTATTTTTTTTTTAATCAGCAGTAATTTTGACTTTATGTTCTGTTCTGTAGTAACTCACTGTGTAGTTCTGTTATTAATCTGATTGCCATTTTTGTTAGAATCCCAAATTTCAGGAACCTGTCACTCTGGACTTCCTGGATGCTGAGCTAGAAAATGATATTAAAGTCGAGGTAGACACACACACACACACACACACACACATACACACACACAAAGATGCAAACAAACAGAAACACTTAATGAGTCCAAAGACATTCTTAAAATTAAGTGTGTGATGGATTAAGGATTAATTGGTGAGTTGTCAAATGAAAAAAGCAGCAGATAATTCAGTGCTTACAAATTATTGCAGAGACTATATGCAGGAGCTTTGCAGCTTTGGAGCTTTTTGTGGCAGATGTGGCATTTTAAATTAAAAGCTTATAGTAAATATTACAGTGGTACTGCTGCTTTTGGCTCTTCAGTGGTCTCGATGTGGGTGATATGTGGTACGTGGGTGTCATTCTTTATTTAGATAAACAGTGCAGTGTAACGACCGGGTGTTCAGGCTTGAAAGGATATCTCTGCTTCTTTGAAAACCACATCTAAGTGCACAAAATCGTTCCGGAACAAATTCATCCATACCATAACTGAGAAATGAAAAACATGGTTGTCAACATTTTCTATAACACAATACTTGACCATGACACAGGGCATCCTTACAGCACACACTGGACTGGTGAAGTCTACTCAACATTTGGAATGCTTTTAATGATTGGCCTAAATTTGTTTTTGAGATGTAGAACTTCTGTTTTACTATAAACGACTCAGCACTTTTTATGTCAAGTGATAAATCAACTGATTATTTGTTGCTCTGTTTTAGATAAGAACAATGATGATTGACAGGGACCCTGGTGAGAGGAAGATTGAAACACTGGTCAAATCTCAGGATGAGGTTTGTAAAGATTCATCATGAGATAAATGTTTTTATATTGAATCTATACTTTTCATTTCTTTTTTCTTTTCTTTTTTCCCTTTTTGCTGGCAGAGATACATTGATCGAGGAGTGAGGACTTACACTTGGGTACCGGTCAATGGCACAGACTACAGGTATGTTCAAACAAGACTTTCCATCTAATGCATTTTTGCTCATTAACCCCATTTGTCTTGACATCAACATTGATTTGTTAGCTTAAAGGGCAATTCCACAGATTTTTCAACATTTTACAGAATAATTTGCTTGTTCAGCAAAACATAAAGACCTGACGAGTGTTTTGGTCAATGCTAGACAACTTTCCTGAATCAAATTTCTTTTCATTGTGGTACAGAGTGCAGTAATACTTAGGTTGCTATCCAAACTATCAATAAACCCACATGTTAGAAATTTTAGTAACACTAACATAGCAGTAAATTGGTTTTCCTTGGATATGAGATTTCCTCCTTTTAAAAATATAAAATTAAGGGATAATCACACTAAATCTAGATGTGCAAGAAAATATGAATATATCTGTGTAATAGCCAAACCATGTAGGTAATAGACTACAGTACATAATTAAACAAATCAGAATTCAATATTATGCAAATCCTCCAAGATTCTAAACTCAATTGGACATATTTTATTGGATAAACACATTTTTAGACAAAAAAAAAAGATTTCCTCAGGGATTCTTTGAACAGTTCCTAGCGTCCTAAAAAGGTCCTACTTAAGAGTTCTACATAGAGTCTTTCCCCAGAATGACAAACTAGGAAACTATGAGGGAATATATTTTGAAAGAATGGTGTTCATCCCTCCAGTACACTTCCAGAGACTTGTAGAATCTGTGCCAAGACACACATATGTATGTTATATAATAAAATAGCTTCTAAGGCAACCATAATGTATTTGTAACCATTTTATGCAATAACGTGCTGTGGGGTGAGTTTTAAATAGATAAAGACTTTTATAAAACTGTCAAACCTGTGCTTATCATTAGAATTGTGTATTTTTCATCAAACACTCTAAATGACTCTTTACTTAACAACAAGCAAATTATGCACAAAATTGGAAAAATCTGAATTTCCCTTTAATGATCTATAAATATTCTGTGTACCTGTGTGTGCGTTTGTGTGTGTTCTATAGTTTGGCCTTGGTTTTGCCTGAGTACAACATGCACTACATCCAAGCAAACCTAGGGGACATAAAGCAAGCCATGTGTGAGTATTTGTGCTTATATGGAGTGGTTTTTGAATATCACTCCCTGCTCTTCATTTCAGTAGGGTGGGCAATCTCAGCTGTGATGATTTTTTTTTGTGTATCTGTTTGTATGGTTATGTACAAAATTGAACACAGTGCTGCAATCCAAAGCATCTGAAGGCCCTCTCCAATGCTGTAAATCACTAAAGGTTCAGTTTGTAGTGTTCTGTAATAATAAAAAAAAATTGAGAATTTGCATGTGGTCCTAGTACAAGTACTTCTCTCTTGTCAGATTTAAGTAAAAGGACGTTAATTAGCATACAGTGTCTAATGTCCTTTACACATTCCTCAACTTTATTAAGCTGGCCTCTGTCATCTGCCTTTGCTGAAACATACAACTGTGTGTCATCAGCATAACAGTGGAAGCTAATACCATGTTTATGAATAATTTTACCCAGAGGTAGCATATGTAAAGAAAAGAGAAGTGGGCCTAAAACAGAACCTTGTGGAACACTAAACTTTACCTCAATATGCATAGAGAAGTTACCGTTTACATCTACGAACTGATAATGATCAATCAAATAAGACCTGAGCCAGGAGAGGGCCGTTACCTTAATGCCACCAGCATTTTCTAGTCTATCAAGGAGAATAGTATGATCAGTGGTATCAAAAGCTCAGAGGCGAGTAGTAAGCCATTTACCACTTTAACCAGTGCTCTCTCTGTGCTATGATGAGGCCTGAATCCTGACTGATACATTTCATGAATGTTATTCCTATGTAGGTACGAGCATAGCTGCTGTGCTACAACCTTTTCTAAGATCTTGGAGATAAAGGGGAGGCTTGATATTAGCCTATAGTTGGACAATTGACATGGGTGAAGGTCAGGTTTTTTTAATCAGGTGTTTGACAACTGCTAGGTTAAATGATTTAGGTGCATAGCCAGTGCTAAGGGAAGAATGAATTATTTTTAGAATGGGTTTGATTACTTCTGGAATTATCTGTTTGAAGAAACATGTAGGTAAGGGATCAAGTATACAAGTTGATTTTGATTAGGAAATTAGTTAAATTAGTTAGGTCTTTCAAAGGGGAGTAAAACATTCTAACTGTTGATCTGATATTGTTATATTATTATCTACAGGGTTAGTTATAAGACTGTCTGGTTTTAGATTATTAGTCTGCATGTTTCTGTTGTGGTCTTATTCCTAGTTCATTTTGCTACAGTATTAAATAAGAATCTAGGATTATTCTTATTTCATTATTATGACCTTTAGGCAAGCTGGATGCCCTACTTGCCTATAGGTGAGATGTCACACCACAAGCATTATGTCCTTCAATGAGCATTACTTTGAGGCATGCCTCTCCAGGAATTCTGTGCTGCTGTTACCTGAGTAGCAAAATGCACATTCTCCAAGTTTTATATCAACATTGTCCTCCCTGATGGAATCACGGTTATATGCTCAAAATATTGCCAAGGAACGGATCTGACTGGTTTCTTAATTTCAAGCTTCTGTTTACATTTTCGGGAGAAGACATTCTATATTCAACAAATAGGGTGGGGAGAGTTGGGGAGAGAAGGAACAATTGTCAATATCTGCATCACAATTGCAGATCACCTTACAAGAGCAGAGTGATATAACAAATGGCAAATGCTTTCCTTTAATTTGTGCTGTGTTCTGCATATCAAATGCACACACAATCACAGGTGCAATACCAATATATACCAATGACATATCAAATGTCATTTTTCAGTTGCACAATCCTAGATCAGCCTTTACCTTTTGAACAATAAGTAGGAGCTAAATTTAAACATCTCCTGCCATTCGGCAGCAAGTTTGTGTATGTGATTGATTCAGGAGTTTGGTGCAGAGATGACCTTTGACTCTTTCTGTCTCTGTCACTCTGCCTGTCTTCCCGTCTCTCTTTTGCTGTAAGTCAGTCAAGCATATATTTATGATGTTGTAAAGGCCCAGGTGAAGATGGCACAGAGAGTGTAGAATGGGGTCATGTCTCTGTGTGTTTCCTCTCAGGCTTTGTGGTTCTCTACAGATCTCCTGGATGGTTTAAAAGCCTGAATGAATGCTCAATGAGCTCCAGGGGGCTCGTTTAGCTGAGTTGAAAGAAAAAAGTGAAGCTTAGATACGGTCGCCAAGAGATTTTTGGCTCCGGAGAGTTGTGCTGATGAGTTGAGTGATGAGAAGAGCATGTGAACACAAAGCACTGTGAACACAAAACATTGTTCTTCATGAGAATTGTAGTTTTGTTCCTCTTATTATTGTAATGCCCAATAGTATTCTAGTATTACAGTGATGTGTTTGCTGAGTCTTTTTTTTTGTAGGCAAATATAGAAACAACAAAAAAAATAATAGTAGTAATAACAAAAACAGCACATTCAAGTGTGGCAATACTAATGCCACTAAAGTCGTTGATATATATCATACACTGTACAGGAACTCATAATAGACATACACATACAGTACATACCCCTGCTGAGCAAAATCTTATAAACATGTCTAATTGCATGTGGGTTCAGGTAAATCCTGTAATATTAAGCAGCGAGTGCAGCGTCTTGTCATTATGTGCTGTCTGATCATAGGACTCCTTAAACCATGGCTTGATTAAGTATACTACAGTGATGAAAGAGTAGGATTATGGGGAGCTTTAAGCATATGTGGTCACATAAAAATGACATTTACATAGAGTTCGAGGAATTATCTCTATACAACACATTTGCAGAATATGAGGAATTACCATATTTACACAAAATTTACTTATAATAGCAATGTAACAGTGGTTGTTGAATTTAATCATCGAATCACACTGGAGCAAAATATAAAAAGTAGTCCTGGTCATGGTCCACAGGTTCTGTGGTATTCATGCTCTATCAGTTATAAACTGTGGCACTTTTGTTAATTCATTAGCAAACAAACCAACTTTTTTTGGAACAAAGCCTTCTTGGTGTTGATCATTTCTTTATAGTGCTGTTAGACCATTCCTAACCTTATTAAGGTAAGATACAAACAATTGATCAGATATAGAAAGAAATTGCAAAACTTTGCTGAGCTAGACCCCTATTAACCTGAGTATAATTATGAGGAGGTACAACAGATGGAGGAGGACAAAACACAGTGCGAGTTTGGTCTACAGGTGCATATGTGGACATCGGCCATGAACAGTGTCAGTGTTGCTCCGAGTGGGAATTAGCTTCTGATAAACCATGTGCTATGGTATTGCTCTGAAAACTCCATACATATTGATAATGAATAACCAGGGTTGCCAGGTCTGTGTGACCAATCCAGCCCAATTTCCTATACAAAACTAAAGCAAAAAAAACAAAACAATGGGCAATAAAATATACTGTAATATTTATAAAGTATCATCATATGATATTTTTTTCTATTGAAAATTATTAAAAACACATAGTTTTCCCAGAGAGAAAAACGCTCAGTCTCACCCAACAAAAACATTTGGACAATATTTAAAAAAAAAAAATGTTTTCATTTATATGTATTACCTATAGAAAAAATATTTTATTCAACCTATAAAATCACTACATATAGCACAGCCCACATACAACATAATAGACTTTGTACTTATTCTTTGCTTAGAAAACTTCAGCTTACCTATTTGGCCTATAAACATCAAAATTATTAATATATGTAAACATCCAACCACAAACCAGCAGAAAATAAAATCAGCCCACAGCAATAAATCAAAATCATTGTAAAAATATTGTAATTTATCATCTCAATATCTGGTAATCCAGAAGAGGATGTTTCCATTTGTGTCTGGTTCCTCTGAAGTTGTCTTTTCTTCTCAGATATTTTGTCATTAAGGACATAGTGCTACATTTAGATTTTTATAAAGCTGTTTTGTGACAATGTCTATTGTTGTAAGCAAAATACATACTGTATCAAATTTAATTTAATTGAAAAGTAGTCAACTCTGCAGGAAGCCCATGGACTTGGCAACCCTGTTCCTAACCATAAATTCTTCCATCAGTAACCAAGAGCGTACCAGTGAGCCATAATCAGTCAGTGAATTTCAAGGAAGTTTTTTTCCTTAGAAATTCTTTCCAGTGATAATCATGTTACAGATGCGGTTAAAAATTCTAGAGTATTCCTTGAAGTCCTATCTAGAAGTCCTATCTAACTTGTATAACATAATAAGGTGCAGGATGAGGTTATGTTTTTTCCATTTTTGCTGCTGTCTGGTTATTTCCGGCTGCTGTCTTTATGCCATACTGTCTCTGTTGCGATTTGTGTTGAAAGAAGGGATTACACACTTTGTACTTGCTCATCTCCCTCCAGATGGAACTTTACACTGTCTTTATTTGAAAGCCAGTTGTTTGGCTTCAGAAGAACTTCTGTTATGTCTGCATGCTTTATATGCAATGATGTGTTGAAATATTGTGTTCACAGTACTGGTTGGTTCATAACTCTGTCTTTCTCTCTCCTGGGTAACCTGTGGGATATACACTATAGGGCAAAAGGGCAAGTACAGTGTTTACCTCTTCTCTGTCTCTTCCTGTTCTTCTTTTTTTCACCTTTTTATTTTTCCACATGTTGCATGTCTCACCTATCCACTATATAAGCCTTATGGCATGATAAGGAATGTGCATGTGTGAGAGCATTCTTCACCTTTATAGTACTACTGATTTATAGTACTACTAATTGTGTCTATTAAATGAATGGCTTGTCATATACATTGCAGTTTGTGTTACGTTCACTGTTTTGCATTTATTTATCTGTGTATCTTGTGAATATTGCAATTTTGGGTGACAGTTGACATTGAGTATTATGGTAGTGACATTTGAGGTTCTGACCTGCCTCACCTCTTTCTCTGCAGTCTCAGATACTTTGCAAGTGGAGAAATTTGAGGATTATGGCTACACCTTTATAGCACCCAGGTAGGTCTCTCTCCCTCCCTCATTCTCTTATACACAAACACACAGAGTGACCTGAAGGCAAGTATAGCTTTAGCAGTGTTGGGTTTTTCTGAGTAGTGTCCAGGCTGTTGGTGTTTGAAGGCTTATAAGTTTAGACATACCTTTAGACATGCACTTCTTTTTGACTGAAATTGAAATAAGTTTTACTCATAGCATACAGTACAGAATTAATCTAATTAATTAGCATCACCAAAGAACATAAATCTGATTGATGCAGGCAATAAACATCTATTTATCTGCTGTAATTTAATTGCACTGGTTATTTGCTTCTGGCTTAATTTGTGTTGAATAAACTTGTGATGATGCTGTATAGGGAATATTGCCAAGACCTGAAACCCTCCACCAACAACACTCAGTTCCTCATGGACGTCATCCAGTACATCGACAAGAGAATGCCCAGTGACCCAATGTGTAAGTGCATAGTTTATGTCTGATAGACATTTGTATGATAGACAAGAAGTAAATATTAACACTGTGAGAGCAGTATCACCTTGACAACACACAGTGAAACATAGTGGTGGTAGCACCATGTTGTGGGGATGCTTTTCTTCAGCAGGGTTTGGGAAACTGGTCAGAGTGGAGGGAAAACTGGATGGATCCAGATATCAGAAAGATTTATTCCAAGCACATACTCTAGACAAATAAGTTACATTAACGTCATGAAGAAATACAGTGATGAAACTTAACCCTCCTAGCACAACTCACCTTGATGTTTAGATCACGTCACCCTTTACATAAGCTCTCTCTGAAATCATTATCAAAGCTCTGATACAGTTACGACCCTGAAGTAGGTAAATCGATGGATGATCTCATGCTGTTAGAGATGAGAGTCATTTTTCTGATAGATGCTTACTCAGGTGGTTTCCCACACAAGTGATGTCACTGTGTCTTGTTCACTTACTGTGAAGGTGACCCTGGAGTGCACTGATTGAAATTAGCCCCTGATTGATTCGTCTGGTGTCAAACATCATTACTGTCTCTGTTACCCTCTTGCTCAGCTTTTAATGAGTCACTGCTTATCCTGACTTGGGTTTCTGCTATCTCACACACACACACACACACACACACACACACACACACAGACACACATTAGAATTTGTGGCGACCCTGGCCAAAATAAAACAGTTACTGTAGATGAATTAATGAAATGAACTTATTCACCAATTACATATTAATGCTTTACTCTAACTTTTTCCAGGTAATGTGACTCTGCTGAACAGGATGCTACTGGACGCTGGTCTTACAGCTGAACTGGTCAATCTTTGGAAAAAGCAGAGTGTGTAAGTAAATCATGGTTCAGATATGCAGATTCATCCTGAGTTCTTACTGCATCATGTTCTCAACTTGATGTCATGAGTTTATGTGTTTGATTTCAACCAAAGTAATGTGATTAGATTTTGTTCTATTTCAAATGATTAAAGTTATTAGAACAGGTATTAAAGTTAACCCTAAACTTAACCTAACCCCAGCCTTTGCAACATCATACAAATGGGCCATATAAATTGTCATGAATTTACATGAGTGAGACACTGTTGGTGTAAGAGCTTAAGTGAATTTGGAACAGTAAAAACTACAGTCTCTTGAATAAGTATTCAACCCATTGAATTTTTTCATATTTTAAGGTAAATTCTAGAAAAGTAGCTAATAATATTGAAGTGGGGGGAAATATTCAATATAGTTCGTAAAATTACAAAATTATTTGCAAATATAAAAATATCAATGTTGTGATCCACCCCTGTTGCTGTGAAATCCTAAATGAGTTCTGGTGCAACCAGTTGCCATCAGATGTCACGTTGTTAGTTAAATTACATCCACTTGTATGCAATTAAAGTGTCACATGATCTAAACATAAAAACACCTGTTGATGGAAGGCCACAGAGTTTGTTAGAGAACATTCTTAAAGTAACAGGACCTATTACAGTGGGGGAAATAAGTATTGGATGCATCAAAAAAAATTTCAGTAAATATGTTTCCAATGAAACTATTCACATGAAATTTTCACCAGACATCGTTATTAACTCAAGAAATGTGAAAATATAAAGAACTCACAACATTAAAGTCCATAAATAAAGTTATGTGTAATAAAGTGGAATGACAAAGGAAAAAAGTATTGAACACACTTAGAAAAAGGCAAGGTAAGGCAAGGAACCAGCTGAAATCCCAAAGTAATTATACTCCCTATCTGTGCAAATTAATATCAGTTGGGTTAGTAAATTGATAAAAAGGCTTTTCGTTGCTAAGATGTCACACAAGAAACATTTCATGATGGGTAAAAGCAAAGAGCTCTCCCAAGACCTTTGCAACCTTATTGTTGGAATCGGATACACACGTATTTCAAAACTTCTGAATCCTCCAGTAAGCACCATTGGCGCCGTTATCCACATGCACAGGAGCTCCTTGCAAGATTTCTGACCAGGGAGTCAGAAGAATAGTCAGAAGAGTAACCCAAGAGCCAAGGACCACTCGGAAAGAGCTCCAGAAACACTTGGAGGCAGCAGGTGCCATCGTCACAGAGAAAACAATAGACAATGCACGCTCACCACACAAGACTCCGTTACTAAAGAAAAGGCATGTTGAAGCTCGATTAAAGTTTGCTACAACTCATTTGGACAAGCCTATGAAATACTGGGAGAGTATAGTCTGGTCAGATGAGAGCAAAATTTAACTTTTTGGCTGTTATGCTACACACCATGTTTGGAGAAGAAATGGCACTGCACATCGACCCTAAAAACACTATACCAACAGCGAATACCAATAATTCCCAGAAGACTTGCATCTCTAAATTCTGCCAAACATTTCTATCAAGTAGGGTGTTGTAATCCCCCCAAAGGGTTGAAAACTTATGCAACTAATAAATGTCTGCTTTTGTTTTGTGTCTTTGTGTTACAATAGAAATGACCAAATCTAATGATAAAAATCTGAGTTAATTCCTGGCTATAACAGTACAAAATTGCATAAAATATACTGGATGCTTCTTAAGCAGAAAATAAATAAATAAATAAACAAATAAATAAACCAGAATGCGTCATTGTGAGAAATCAGGCTTGATGGTTGTCATTTTCCTAATTGGTTGCTCAGTGCTCTTTAAACTATTTAAAATGACTCAAACCAGACACCAAAACATCATGGGTGAGTGAATGAATAGTGAAATCATGACTCACAAGTTAATTGTTGGGGGCAATCGTAATTATTATATTTGTTGTATTACAGAGAAGGTGTGTTAGCCAGGTTTGTGGCTACAGATGGGGGCATCACACGGGTTTATCCTAAAAGGTGAGAAACAGCATTTAATTTCATCTTAGTCAATTTGTTTGATCTGATGTTTGACTTATTAGAAATACATTGTTTTTGTGTAGCAAGTGTGTGTGTGTGTGTGTGTGTGTGTCTGCTCATACATTTCGCATCCACATGTGAGAGGTATTAGATGCTTTAAGAAAGATGCAGGATGTGGGAGAGAATTTCTGGAAGCATGTGATACTCAGTGGGAACACTGAAGAGTTGCGATGGGCCTGTCCTGCTGTTTTAAATCACAGAAAGTAGTTTATGAACTCGGACTCACTTTGTTCCACAAAACCCCCCCCAACGCCCCTCTCTTTTTGTCATTAACTGTACTCTATAAAAGTGTGAGACTGGGACTGAGTTCATAAAGCAGTTTTTTTTGGAATTAAAAACAGCAGGACAGTCTGAGTGCAAATTGCTCAGTGATTGAGACATAAATAGTCGTTGTAGCAGCATGAAGATGATTTAAGTAAACTTATTCCACAGAGCTATCGGATTCTTGGATATGATTGGTCAGATGATGTTGAATAATTTTCTCTAACAGCACAGCTTGGACAGTAATTTCAACTGTAATCCAAATAACATATTTTTATTTTAATGTGTATCTTATTCTTTCTAGAGTAACAACTCATTCACGTGCTCCATGTAAGCTAAGGCTAATAATAAACACATTAGAGATGTGCTGTTATTTAAGAAACAACATATAATCTTTGATATTATTAAGCTCTCTGAAAGAAGACTGTATTTAACGTTTATTGAATGAGTCTCCACAGTCAAGTGCTTTGTGACATTTAGTAAGCTTTCCGCCATGGGAAAGTCTTTAGGACAGAGGACTTTACGCTTTCAAGCTGTTTTTTTTTTCTTCACTGGGAACAACTGTTTATAGCTACTATAACATTAGTGATAACAGGAAGTAACTGCTCTGTGGACTTTCCACAACATTACAGGTAACTATAAGTAATTTAAAAAGTGTAAACACAATTTTAGGATGTGCTGTTAGACGAAAATAGTTGATCACTTATTATTTTCCTATTACATCATGTCCCATAAATGTGTAACTCCTTACATATAATGGAAAACTGGCATTACATTTGATCACCTCATCTCATTACCATTAATGTCTGTATCTGTCTCAGTGCTGGAGAGGAGTGGACCGAGAATGCAGAGACCTTTGATTCCAGTTTCTACAAGAGGAGTTTAGACAATGACATTTACATCTTCACTGCCCCTTATGTCAACAGTAAGCAGCCACCAGGCCCCACACACATTGTAGGCATCTTGCAGGTGTTTGAGAGAGTGAGAGAGAGAGAGAGACTGGGTGGGTTGGTGGGTGGGTTTGTCTGTGTGTGTGTGTGTGTGTGTGTGTGTGTGTGTGTGTGTGTCTGCTACATTAGACCACTTCTTGAGTAGGCTTTTCTTCTCATTGGCATGCTTCTGATCACAGCTGTTCGTCTATTTGATGCTTGCATGCATGCACACACACGCTTTATCTCCTTCCAACTTCCAAGACGCAGTACGCCTGTGTTACTTAAAGAATGTCATCGTATGAATAATCCCCACCTGCAAGCAAGTGTGGTCTGGATCAATCTCACATACACACATACACACACACATGAGCATGCGCACACACACGCACACACACACACAAACACACTCCTACACACAATACATCACATGCATCAATAGACCCTACCTAGAAGTTGTGTCAAATGTGTCAAGCCTCTTTTCCTGAGGTTTTACATTAATTTATAAAGCAGAGACTTTAACTCAGACCCAAATCCTTTGTGAATGTTGTTTCTGAGTTTAGAATTCTGATCTGCCATCAGAACTCGCAGTGGCTCGCAGTTCATGGCCTTCAGCTTTACATCTACATGCTCTTAGAAGGTGTGTGTGTGGCTATGTTTTATATATTGGTGAGTCCCTAAAAGGATATGAAAATCTGACAGTTATGACCTTCTGGGGACATTTGGCTGATCCCCATGAGGAAAACCATTTATTTTTAACTTTTTTTTTTAACAGAAACTGCTTGCTGTATGGTCCTCACAAGGATAGTAAGACAAATGTGTGTGTGTGTGTGTGTGTGTGTGTGTGTGTGTGTGTGTGTGTGTGTGTGTGTGTTTCTGTCTCTTTCTCCCCTCATTAAACAGAGAGCAGGGAGTCCAGCTATGAATATGGAATTCTGGTCAGTAAAGCTGTGGAACTGGACTTCAATGGAGTCAAACTCAAACCAGCTGGTGAGCACACAAAAGAATTACTGATCACTTTTCAATTGATGAGGACTTAGTGGAGTAGTTCAGCTGTAAATCAAAGTTACACAATTTTCCACTTATTTCCACTTTCAACAAATGTAATCAAAGACATTTGGTTGTTTCTTTTTCAACATTTGCTTCTTTAGTTTTGCACTGTAGCTTCAAAGGGAAATATGGCTAACATGTAATGAAAGTCTCACCCAATAGATCATTGTTTTTATTTTTTTATTTTTTTGCAGGTATAGTCAGTCTTCACATATTTTAAGTTGCACTATATTATTATTTCCAAACTGTCAGTTCAAGTCAATTTTATTTGAATAACATTTTTAATAATAGATACTGTCTCAAAGCAGCTTTACATGAAGCCAGTTATAGATTTAGAGATCTAATGAGTGAGCCAGAGGCGACAGTGGCAAAGAAAGAAAAACACACTGAGAAGATGCAGAGGAGCCAGACACAAATGGGAACCCATCCACTTCTGGGTAACACCAGATTGTCTTTATAATTACAGCAGCAATTCCTAGGTACAATTCAACAGTATCCACATGAAATTATCCACTAAAGCATAGACTGCCCTGCTTTCAGGAACAAGTCTGCAAGTCTTGTTGTCTGTGCTCAGGTGAATATTCACCCTGGTTGTCCAAGATGGTGGCCCATCTTTACCGTACAGCAGTGGTCACCAACCCTGTTCCTGGAGATCTACCTTCCTGAAGACTTTAGCTGTAACCATAATCGTGCCCACCTGACCATCTAGTCATTGCCTTAAGAAGTTCTTGATCAACTAAAACAGGTGTGTTAGATTTTGGAGATTAAACCTGCAGGAAGGTAGATCTCCAGGAACAGGGTTGCTGACCACTGCCATACAGTGTTCAGCTACAGTGTGAAGTTTTATAGATTTTTATAGATTACAGTGAGTCATGTCCTATGTAACATTGGCAAATCTGTGGGGCATGCCTGATATATCTAGATGAGGCCTGAAACAGATGAGATGGGATGGCAGCAAGGTGAAACATCTGGTAGCATTGCCACCTCACATTTCCAGGATCCCAGGCTTGATCTTGATCTTGAGATCTTGAGAAGTTCTCCCTGTGTCTATGTGGGTTTCCTGCTGGTTCTCCAGTTTCCTCCAACCTACCAAAAGCATGCCAATCTGTGCACTGGCTATGCTTAATTTGATGTTAATGAGTGTATGAATGTGACTGTGCATAGTGCCATACTGCGATGGCCTGTCATCCCATAGATAGTGTGTCTCTTCCTTGCACCCAGTGTTCGAGGGTAGGCTCCAGAATCCACCAGGACCCTAACCAGGATAAAGTGAAGATGAATGAATGAAAAAAGATTAGGATTTAATGAGATAGACTTCTATTACTGATTAGCTACATTAAACTAAAACACTAAACATGTCTTGGCATTTATGGGGGAAATTGTGTAAATTTGATTTTCCTTTAGGATACCTGACATGGCTTTGTAAATGACATATTCACTGTACATAGAACTCACTGCTTTGTGTCACAGCCTTCTGTTAATACTCCCAGTCTGTAGCCTACATGAGGAGAGACAGGCATCGGTGGTTGTATTTCTCAGAAAACGCACAGAAAGTTCAGAACAGCGCTGTCGGTTCTCATATCCCAATACGAGGAGTACATTGATAGTGCGGCCTCTATGTTTATGATGTGTAACGTGTTCACTTGCAGTGGTGGGAGTCAAACTCAATGTATCTGCCTGGATGAACAGCTTCATGAATGCCACCATGAAGATAAATGTAAGTGAAACAATTCCCCTTATCTGAACATGTGGAAGGCATTTAGTTACAGACTGTAGACCGGCTGATGTTGCAGTCTGGAAGCAGAGAAGGCCTGACTCACTCTAATAAATGATGCAAAGACTGTTTGGGCAATTCTCAGCTTTCGCCTCTCACGATTTTCTCCCTGCAGTGTAAGGATGAAATCTGTGGCTGCCTCAGGAACGATAAGGTACTGCATGTGTTTTGTGGTGTGGTGTATTAGAGTTCAGAAGTTCCTGGATTGTTTGATTTGGTCCAGCCATTTCTGTTTGCTGTGTCAGTCATGTTCACTCTGTTATGATCAGCATGTGGACTGTGTCATACTGGATGATGGAGGCTTCCTGCTCATGTCCAATCAGGACGAATACATCACACAGGTCAGAGTCCCAGTGCTCACATCAGTATCTCAGGAAAATGCAGGTGCATTTTATTGTTTAAGCATACAATATTCATCCTCTCCATGATAGATATTATTTACTGCTGCAAAGAACAAAATATGCAAGAATGTGCAGTGGATCAAATTCACAAATTTCTGCAGTGTGTCTCTGTAGTATAACTGCAGTGAATCATGCTCATTTTGCTGAGATGGATGGTTGCTGCTTCCATAGATCTTACACTAGAAAAAATTATAATGTTTTAGTAGTGTATCCAAGCAAACCTGTTATTTTCATACCAAAGGCACTTTGGTATGAAACCTTTAACACCAGAAAACTGGAACTATCCTTTATTTCGTTAGCTGCCAATACGATCAGTCCAATACAAAAGATTTCAGACATAAAGTTTTGGAACTTCTCAAGATTGGCACCAACAGCAAGTAATCGTACTTGGAAGTATTGCCTGTTGCTCATCTGTTAGGCATGCTTTTTTGCACAACACAC
>JANDJT010000179.1:26424649-26438914 GCA_024331685.1 Stegophilus panzeri
AATTTACACTGTTACACAAGCTGTACACTCACTACTTTACATTGTAGCAAAGTGTCATTTCTTCAGAGTTGTCACATTGAAAGGTATAATCAAATATTTACAAAAATGTGAGGGGTGTACTCACTTTTGTGAGATACTGTAAATACAATATTTTCCTGTGAGCTTCATATCCAACTGCTCACATGCGCCCAGTGAAAGCAAAAACCTCCCACTAACGTGACGTTTTTTGTTGCTTCCTATGGCATCCCAGTCCCAGTGCACAAATCTAGTCCCAAACAGATGTCCAATGAATAATGTATTAGTATAAATTTACATCCCTACGCAGTGCAAGCATTTTATTGCACTATGAACATAAATATTTTAGTTTTCTGTTCCTATGGTCTCCTAACTTTACTGTTTACTGTTTTTAATGCGCTGATGACTTCAATACAACAGTTGACACTCCTCACACTGCACTTTGTAACATACTGCATATTTTAGACATCCATTTTTGCACATTCCCTGCTTAATTTGTACATCCCTTTTTGCACATTCCTGTACATATATTTCTTATTCCTTATTATTTCTGATTCATTTCTGATTTTTGTTTTAAATTTTAATTTAGTATTTAATGCACAGTCTAAACAGGAGTAGGTCAGGTTTTCATTTCACTGCAAGCAATATACTGTATATAATTGTGTATGTGACAAATAAAAATCTTGAATCTTTACATCATTACAGTGTTAACTTCTTATGTAGTAAAAATTCTATTTAATTTTGTCATTGTGTGATTTTTTTTGTTTGCTTGTTTATCAATGTATTATTATTGACGGAATTTGAAAACCTGTAAACCTGTTGAAAATGTGGGATTTTATTGCAGCCAGTATGAGCAATACGATTTACCACAAAACAAAGGACACAAGTTAATCAAACAAAGAATACAAGTTAATCAAAGCACCTCTTTCAATACGTAGTTTATTTTTAATGTGCAGTTAAGAAATTCTCTCAATGTTAAAATGATTTGATGCATAAAATATATTTATCTGTCTGAAATATGTCACTTACCCACTTTTGTGTGTGTGTGTGTGTGTGTGTGTGTGTGTGTGTGTTCACGTTTTAGATAGGTCAGTTCTTTGGCGAAGTGGACCCCATTCTGATGACCAGTCTGTTGAATACATCACTCTACTCGTTTAATAAAACCTACGACTATCAGTCAGTGTGTGACCCTGAGAAAGAACCAAAGGCTGCCGCTGGGCCACGATCTGCCTATGTGGTAAGAGAGAGTGTGTGTAGTGGTAACAGAAAAGCACGAGCGTGCGCATGTGTGGTGGAGTGTGTGCTTGCATGTTTACATTTGAAGTTGTGTATTTATATGCACACAAGCATCCAGGTCCTTGTGTCTAGGTCTAGGTCCTTGTGCATATAAATGATTGTTTTATCTTGTGTGTGTGTGCGTGTGTGCATGTGTGTGCGTGTGTGTGTGTGTGTGTGTATTCTGTTTTCAGCCTACCGTAGCGGACATGTTAAGTCTGGGCTGGTGGGCCTCCAGTGCTG
Organism: Stegophilus panzeri; assembly: GCA_024331685.1. Lineage (NCBI taxonomy): Eukaryota > Metazoa > Chordata > Actinopteri > Siluriformes > Trichomycteridae > Stegophilus > Stegophilus panzeri. The sequence goes on from JANDJT010000179.1 coordinate 26,426,183, forward strand.
CATGGTAAGAGGATTTGAGTGGTTGTCCCAGTGTTATTCAGTCTGTTTAATCCTATTGAAGGATGCACACAGTGAAGGATGCACACAGTTGTTATCTTTTTCTCAGGTCAATGCTTCAGCACTTCCTCCTCAGTCTCACTTTCCCAAGTTTTCTACACGCAGGTAGGTTTTATAAACAATATGACATTTCTCTCCACTCTATCTGGTTATGCATTTGCTTATCAAAAACAGTGCTCCAGGAGAGGACGCATGTGTGTGTGTGTGTGTGTGTATGTGTGTCTGTGTTTTCTGGCCTATTCAGAAGAGGACGTCTCGGATGCCTACTCAAAAGAGAGCTGTATAACAGAGCAGACTCAATATTTCTTTGAGAACGACAACAGGTCTTTCCAAGGTGTGCTGGACTGTGGAAACTGTTCTAGGTGAGAGCTTGGCATAAGTATACTTGTCCTTTATGTCTCTGTCCTTTCTGCGTATTTTTTTCTCTCTGTGTGTATGCTTTTAAAATGAAGTTATTAGCCACCCTAATTCTCATTCTGGATTGTTATTCATCATAATAAGTCTTCTCTCTTAGGAGATGATGTGAGCAGGACAGGTTTCATGCCCTTCTTTTCTCTCCATGGCACCTCAACTCTCCAAACCTCTATGCTTCCCTTTTTCAACCTGATCCCACATTCCCCTTGATGTGTCCGAGATCCTGCGGGCCATAAATCCCGATGTCGTTCGCTCCCCTGGAACTGGGGTAAAGTGAGAGGTGTCTGGAGTTTCGGCTCGCCGCAACCACCGGCCTTTACGAGCCCCACGTGCGACTCTGCATACGATGGTTTTTCTTCTACGTTAACTACTTTAGACATGTAAAGTTTAACGAGAGCCATAAAAAAGAAACCCATTTGCAAAATCTCGGGACGGCGAGCCGCTCCTTTCAGAGTGTGTAATTCAATCTCCCCCTCACACGTTCATGCCCCCTGTTCAGGCCTGGAGAATGTAACACTCAGAGATCTGGAGAAAACCAGATTTAAAATCTGAATTTCAAATTAAATATAAAAATGCATTTCAAAGTTATAACTACCGTGAATCATCGCTCTCATAGTTCTCACAGGATGTGGTTCTGTATGCAAAGTACATATAGTAAAACTATATCCAGTTTTACAGTTACACAAGATTGTGGCTAAACATGTTTATCCCTATTAAAATGGCAGAATATGAATATGCCATCCCAAATAATAGACATAAACAGTAAAAGAGTCTTAATTGGCATATCCTTAATTATTTATATAACAATAGCCAAACCTGTCAAATTATGTCATCATAACCATTATATTGCTTATCAATAAGTATTTGCTAAGAAGGTTGACTATCCAGCTAGCTACCTGCCAGTAAACTAGCTTGCATTTAACACTGGTAAACAGTATGAGTCTTACTTGAAGCTAATTTATTCTTACTAGTTTATATAACCATTGGGAATAGCTAGACTTGTCAAAATATATCATAACCACCACAATTTTCCTGATCAGTAATATTTGTTAAGTATTTGCTAAGTAGATTAGCTGTCTAGCTAGCTAACTGCCCATAAACTAGCTTGCACTGGTAAAACATTATAGGAGACTTACTTGGAGCTATTATAGTCATACTAGTTTATATAACCACCAAAATAATAATAAATTAAACTATTACAAACAGTAGCCAGTTCTACAGTATAAGACTATTCTGATCAACACTAACATTAGCTTTGCTAGCTAGCTATCTAGCTTCTACACAGCTTTAATGTTTAAGGTTTTCAGGTACCACATTATCCTCTAATCTAAGTTATGGAGCTTATTTTCTGGCATAACTGAACATCTCAAATCAAATTTTTACAGACATTCAGAGAAAGTCTGTTTTAAATATAAAAATGTGATGTTATTAGCACTTTGTTAGTAAGTTTGACCCAAACACAAATCTCTATAATTAGAATCAGCCATCCAAGAGCATTTAAAAAATTACATTTTGAGTTTATGGGCACTTAAACGAGCTGAAGTTTGGGCTTTGATGTGCAGGTTATCTACATGTGGTTGAATCACGCTTTCCACTGCATTTCTCGGGAATAAAGCATTCTCCAGTGGCTAGGTGGGAGAGTGCTCGTAAGCTTGGAGCACACTTATTTAGACGACAGGATATGTAGCATTCACTTTTTTTCTCTGATCATTGAGTGCATTTGTGTAGGGGTTTGTGCTGCAGGTGATTGTATAAGTGTATTCTAGTTCCATGTGTGTGTGTACATGACCTGATGACTACTGAGATCAGAGGTCTGTTGTGCTCAGCTGAGCGTGCCCAGCTGCAGTAAACAGTGAGTGATTATGGAAGGCGCAGGTGAGATGTAATGGAGCGCTTTCACGCATACACACAGTCACTCACACACTCACTCTGAGTTACATTTCCCCACTGCTCTACTGTACACCACACTACAAAGCCATGAGTCACACTGCTCCAAAGAGGGGAGCTGAGGGAAAGCAGAGAGGGATGTTGTAAAGAAAAACTGGTGCCTGCCCAGAAACCCATTCAGCGTTGACAGCATGTAACAAGCCGCAAACCTGCTTTCCAACGGGACATTCTGATCTAAGATTACATTCACTAAAGACTTTAGCACATGTCTATTGTGTTAGCATAAAGTGAGCCCACATGACTAGTGATGGCTATAAAGCAAAGAGCTACACACTCTAAATCTTTGTATATATCAAATAATCCCTAAAGTTAAATAATTGGATTTGCATGAGCTAAAAACATTTACACATACTGAATGCTGAAGCCATCTGAAACATAGCCATTTATTCTGCTGCTCTCTCAACAATGTCAATGTACCATTAAAGGTACAGTAATGGTCCTGAATGAGTTTTAATGGTACAACACCCTACTGAAATCTTATGGACACTGAAACAAACAGTTTAGTACCCTTTTAGTAAGGTAGCTTCTACACATATTAGAGATTGATATGTTTGGTTTGTTTGCTATTTGGTTTGGTTTAGTTCCACACTGCAAATAATTAAACAAGCTAAAAAACAAAACAAAAAAAATTTTGGTTGAGGGACATGTAGGGCTGAAAACATCCTCGTAAGACTCTTTCATGCATTGGTCAGAAGTACGGTGATGGAGTTTGAATAGAAATGACAAAAATCATCCAAGCACAGGAAACACAGAGCTGGCCCTCAATAAATTACTGGCCATCAAAAATTATACAAATGACTAGATTAAAACATTGTGTATTGTGTCCACAGATCTCCCAAACACATGCCATTTCTGCAGCTCTGCAGCTCAGGTCGACAAAAAAAAAAAGAATAAAAACAAAAAAAAAGAATGTGACACACATCCTAAAGTGCATGGCATTAACAGTATACAAGTGGGATTTTCATTGTAATTTAAAGAAAGAATCTTTTTTTTTTTTTTTTTTTTTTTTTAAACAGTAGCCACGTCTATAAGACTATTCTGTTAATCACTAACATTAGCCACATTAGCTAGCTAGCTTACACACCGGTGCAATGGTTAAGGTTTTCAGGTACCACTTTATCCTCTAATCTTATTTTCTGGCATCACTGAGATTCTCAAATCAGATTTTTACAGACGTTCAGAGAAAGTCTGTTTTAAATAGAAAAATGTGGCTTCATTGGCACTTTGTTAGCAACTTTGACCCAAATACAAATCTCTATAATTGGAATCAGCCATCCAAGAGCATTTAAAATTACATTTTAAGTTTACAGGCACTTGAAGTTTGGGCTTTGATGTGCAGCTTATCTAAGTGCTGATGAATCTCGCTTGTTCATCATGTTTGGTTTGCTTCCTGCAGTTGGGCTGTTTCAGGGTTGAATCACTTTCTCACTACAATTAAAACCAGACTAGAGTTTGACTGGAAAGGATAAAGACCATCTCATAGCTGTGTTCTCACCTGTACGAATGAACTGCACGTAGAGGGAAAATCAGGGTTCAATTCAACTGGACTAAATGCTGCATATGTAAAAGCACTAGTCTAAGACTGCTCCTGAACCTGAATTGCAAAAAAAAATATATATAATTTGCTTTATATGCCATTGTTTTTTTGTGGTTTTCCAGAATGTACCGAGCAGAGAAGCTGCCCAGCACTAACCTGGTGTTTCTAATTACTGATGCCAAGAGCACCTGTCTTTCCTGTGACACCAAGCCAGTGAGACAGGCCGAGCAGCCTTGTATCCTTCTGTAAAACACTGAACACTGAATCCTGATGGACTTTACTTGAGGCTGTGTGTATAGCTCATCAAGGACTGCAGTAATCTTCATTAAGGTCCAGATGTCTTAGTCCACTGCCAAGAACTGCATTTTAATCAATTAATGGAACAAAATTTGGTTTTGCCAAAATCCATCCATCCATCCATCCATCCATTTTCCATACAGCTTATCCTACACAGGGTTGCGGGGAGCCTGGAGCCTATCTCAGGGAACTCCGGGCACAAGGCAGGGGACACCCTGGACAGGGTTCCAACCCATCATAAGGCACATCTGCACATACAATGGACAGTTTGAAAATGCCAATCAGCCTACAACTCATGTCTTTGAACTGGGGGAGGAAATTGGAGTACCCGGAGGAAACCCCCGAGGCACAGGGAGAACATGCAAACTATGTGCACACAGGGCAGAGGCGGTATTCGTACCCCCAACCCTAGAGGTGCAAGGCAAACATGCTAACCACTAACTCCCTGGTTTTAAAATTATGTAACGTAATAATTAAAAAATAATAATAATATACCTGAAAAAATACTAACTTACCAACTGATTGAACAAACAAACAAACACACACAATATTAACATTTTAATATTTGTAGGTAAAGTTTATGTATGTTTTAAGTAGGGAAGAAAACACTACAGAGCAAGCTGTTATGGGGAAATAATTGAACTGCAAAGCCCTCTGTAGAGACTTTCCCTTGTTAGAAAACTTCAAGTTACAGCTTTACCTCTGACTGTTACAAAGTGCTGACATTACAAAGTGCTGACTCCTTCCATTGATGCTAAATAAACATTTCCTCAGAGAAAATAATTCACATCATATGTCATAATAATACAAATCATATCAACAATTAGACATGGCTTTTAATCAGTTTCTTACTTAAGAAATGTTAACATATTAGGATTTCTGAAATTATTTTGATTGTGAACTCAAATTTTAGACACGATATTAGCTTAACAATAACTTTTGCATTTATGGCAGTCATCACTCTCAGTTCTGCAGGGTTTCTGATTACACCTGATTAATTGATATGTTGTTTATGAAAGCATGGCTTGATGGAGATGAATTGGAGCAGGAAAAGAACCCAGACTGAAGAACACTGTGTTATATACAACATGCTAATGTTACTTTATACACTGCTGTCAAACTGCATGGGGAGCTACACTGTGAGATGTGTTACAGACGACATGTATTTTTCCTGATGCTTTTGAATCAGCCACTGGTCCGGACCCCTGTATACTGGCCCATAACCCCCGCTACAGAAAAGGCCCAGATGTCTGCTTTGATAACAACATTGATGTAAGTTAAACACAAGCTAGAAGAGTTACAAGACTACCCAACCCAAAAGAAGACCTCTATAAAACTTTTATATGTATGATTCAAGTCTGTTTTTGGTTGATTTGTTAATAGTAGTCCACAGTTATTAACAATCTCTAGGTCCGCTCAATCCCTTCTTCTTTTACATTTACTTTAAGGGATTAATCATAATTTTTTCTTTCTTTTTTTTTTTCAAATATTGGTACACTTTTCTAAAATTATGTATATATGATTTACTGCTTTTAGCAATTCATATTGTTCCTTCTTTCAACTCATTTCTCTTTATTTTCCTTTTCTTTTTCATCTCACCTTCACTATTGACTGCTTATCATTTCCACCATTCTCAGGATGAACCTTTGTGCCCCATCAATGCATCTTCTTCCTTGGCTTCATCTTCCTCCATCCTTATACTGATGTTTCTCTTTTGTGTATGATGGTTAGTTTTGTGTTTGTTTGTAGCTTAATATAAATGTCCTCACAAGAGAATACATCAAACATTGGCATGATGTAAAGCTTCTGAAGCCTAAAATAACTAAAGGCAGCAATTTTGTGCATTAACATCAAAAATAAAATGTAAATTCCCATGATTAGATTATGATCTCCAGCTTCACTGTCAGTATAAACACACAGAGAATCAAGGCGCCACAACTTTCTCTCTGCTGTGGAAATAGGAAGTATCTGTCTTGTTCCTGAGAGAGTTTTAGGGAAATAAACATGTGTTTCCTCTCTTTTGAAGCTCAGCCTTTCCTCATGCCAACATACACAAACATGCTCACACTTCAAAATAAGATCAGTGCTGCAAGGTATTTAAGTTATCCAGTAGAATATAATCAAACTTATTAATACAAATACATAAGTGTGAGAGCCTGAAAAAGCCCGCCACATGTTAATATTTTGATATTTTCTACTACATAGAGTTCTGAAATCTACAGAAACTCTTAAAGTCTTATTTGCATTTATTTCAATTACAAGTAAAGTTCTGGCTTTTTAAAATCTGGTTACTCCCAAAAGTGAAAAGGGAGAACATTGCATTTAACGATCCCAATTTGAATTTTAACCACAATTCCACTGAAATACACCATGTCTACCTTTACATCTGTAACCTAATCTACTTATGGAAAAACATTACTGACAAATGTGAAAGATTTTTTTTCCCCAAGTATGTATAATTCTGTGAAATTCTCACTAAGATTCTTGTCTTGGCTGTAGGAAGACGCATCTGACTGTGGCGGTGGTTGTAGTCTGATTCCCTCTCTCTGGCCAGTGCTAGCTCTTCAACTGCTACTCCTCTGGCTGCTCACTGGAACCAGCTGCTGTTCCTGACAAGCAGACAGCTGCTGACTGCCCACCAATTATTCACAGACTGATCATTACACAATTAATCGGCACATACACACTTCACTTCCTAACCACCATTCATGGCCGGACCAGAATTACAAACAACAACCACATCTCATGGAAATCTCTCCTGACGCAGTCTTGGTCACGAATACATTCCTGATTACAGACCCTACACACATTCTTACACACTCTGTGCACACACTGCTGACCAGAACACAGCGTACTAAGACATGACTGTGTCCACTTCAGGTTTCCTGGATGGAAAGATAAAAGACTATTATTTTCAAAGAGCTACTTCACTTATCTTTTTCAGTTTCCTTTTGGCGCTAATGAGGAATCAACGCTGGGACTCTCTTTCTTAAAGAGGGAAAGATGTTCCCAGCAAATGTAGCAGTCTTTTTAGTTTTTAAGGGTGGGTATTTTCTTTTTGCCTGCTACTGCTGCACTTATTTGAGGCTTGAAGAAGGTTGGATCATTTAAACGAGTGTTGATCTGAGTACATAAATATGATTTAAGAATTGTGAGGTGCCACGTCATGTGTCTAGGGTTGTTTTATGTAATTCACTCTCACATCAAAAGAGTGGTTGAGGTGAAGTAATTCTTTGAATGGCATTCAAAGAATCATTAGAAAGGGGTTTATTATGGAAGAAGTCAATGATCTCTCCCCAGGCCCTAACTCAAACACTGTATTCTACATTTGGCCCGCTGACCATTCTGTTTTTTATTATCTGTCATACAGATACTTGATCTACTAGAATTTCTTCCAGTATGAGTTCTATGCCATGATATCATGCGGATGTCCATCACTGAGACGCATGAAACACTTTATTTATGTTAAACTCAGCACATGCCAAATTGTGAACGTTCTGTATTCATTACTGCTATCCATAAGAGACACTTTTTTTCCTGAAGAAAAGATCACTGAAGAAACCTTCATGCATGTATTTGTTTTCTTATCTTTCCCTGGCCTTACTTAAATACTACCCAAGAAAACACCTACCATTAATTTTAGTTCTTATGTTAAAGAAAACTTAATGATTGACTGCTTGAAGCTCTGCCAGTCCTGAATAGAGGAAATAAGACTGCCAGCATCAGCATACACTGAGTCATTATAACCTTTTCTATTGTGTCCACAAATATGAGCACATGACTTTAGCAAGATCCTCTAATGGCTGTTTTTAACCCGTTTATTTGGATTAGACACGTTTGTTGAGGCTGTGGTGAAGCTGTGGTTTTGTCACACTAATCACGTTAAACAATGCTGAGTGTTTCAGGTGAAAAGTTCATGTGTCAGCTCAGTTGCCAAATGCGCATGAAATACAGCATATTGGACTATATTTTTTGTCACTCTGTAGCCAAGTGGAAGGTGGACGCAGACGGGAGGAAGTTTTCCAGAAGCAGACTCATTTTCTTAAGCGTCTACTGTATTCTGTAGCGTTATTTACGTACTGTATGCAGTCGTTTGTGAATCTCCGAAAGATCCTTAGCTCTGAATTTGTCACCTCAGACCTCAGGCAGATGTGGCATTGAAGTGCATCAGATAAAGATGGTGTGTGTCCAAACTTTATGTATATAGACTAATCTTAATGAAGTGTATATGGGTACTGTGTATGTTTGCCTTTTTGTTTTCCTGTGTGCAGTGCAAAAAAAAAGTTAAAAGAGAAAAAAAAAATCCAGGAACCAAATTACAATCAGATATATTAATGAAAACTGCATTTTTTGACAGTGGCTATATGGCTAGTCATTTTAGCTGCATTGCAAATTGCACATAAAAGTATTAAAAGTACACTGATAAAGAAGCATATTATAAGATTGGAACTGTCTATTAAAAGTTTAAATGTTTGCATTGTTTTATTCTGAGATTCGGCATTTATATTTTAGTGTATGTTATAAAAGTGCAGATTTCCTTTATGCAAAATATCCCATTCAGCATATTTCAAGATACCTAATGTTCAGTAATAGACTTCCACTTTACATAAGAGGACATGATAAATGAACTTTTGGACATGTTCCCTCTGTTACAAAGTAAGTCCACATCAAACTAACTCTCCCGACTAAAGCAGTACTGTGTAACAATGAGAACTTGCATGTATCATTAAATAGGCTTTACAGAAGCATCCAAGCCTCCTTATGTAAAGTGGGGGCAGTAGGTGTCTAGTGTGTGTGTGTGTGTGTGTGTGCACGTGTGTGTTCTCTGAATGCTGCTCTCAGCTGCTGTGTTGTCCCGTTGGGCTGCTGTGTGTCCGTGCTCCTGAACGTACTGCTGGTGCTGATGCTCGATGTGCCAGGAGAAGCTTTCCTTCTAGAGTGTTTATCGAAGTTGCTCTTGTTTGCTGATGGGGGTGTGGCCTGTGCATTTGTAGCCCCGCCTCTTTTCAGGTTGTGCTCTAAAATCCTTCTCTTTTTTGTGGAACTTGACAAGCCTGAAAACATTTTTTGTATACATTTGTACCATGTTATTAAAGAAGATGACAAATGAGGAAAAAAAATGTTTGTATTGAATTCAAATGTGTTAATTCTTGTGCAGATATATTCACAATAAAAGTTTATTGTTATTAAACTTTGTTCTTTGCTTTTTTTCTTTTCTTTTCAGAGCTTCAAAGACAAAAAAAAAAAACATTGTGGGCTGCTTTACATTACCATCAATCAATGGGACATTTCCCAGTAATATATGATGTCATAGTATTGTCTTATCACAGTTGCAATATCTAGTTTCGCAATAAAGCATTCGAAGATGGCTGGTAACTCTAGCCCAAGCCCCAGACATCTTGAAAAGAGGGTTATACAACATTCACAAAGATAAAATTCCAATAAAATCATCATGACCTATATTGTTGAGTGACACATCAGATAAAAATGAGGGTTTTTCAGATAAGTTATGAGCACAGACAATTTTCCCCCTGAAAGCAATTATAGCAACCATCAAACCTTGTTTTTGAAAAGATACATGTATGTGATGCAGATGTATTGTTTAATTTGTACCCAAAAGGACCCAAAAGTTGTCATGGGTTTACTTGAATGCCATTTTAGTTGTGCATGCTCACTTCTGGTCCCACTATACAGTATACTCACAGTTACGCATAAACTATAAAGACAAATATAATGCAATTAATAATGTCTTAATTGTTATAGATAGATTACAGAAGTAAATACACAAATAAATGTATATACTGTACATAGGTATCAACTTTTGGCTCATGTCAGTATCAGCTGTATACTGAAGCTTGAAAGTTTAATCTTGTATTGAAGACATGCTTAGGGTTAATTGCTTTTGTGTGAACAAATACTAGTGTATACTGTCTAATTCTTTTAAAGTTAAGAGGTGCTACTTTGTTTACTGTTAATGCTGGGAGCAGCCATATTAATTTGACATCCCTTGCTGAACTCGGGGTTAAGGAGACCTTCCCAAGTTTATGAATAGAAATCCAAGTTGAAGGGGAACTTGACAAGCCTGAAAACATTTTGGGTGTTTTCTTTGATTTTTCATAGTCAGAGGTTGGAAATTATGAGTTAGGAGTTTTACTCGAACGCATCATAAAATAGATGCGTCTTGTGGGACCTCATTTTCTATCCCAGTTTCCTTTGGATGTTATTAATACATTCAACTGTGTAACTTTAACTAAACCACCCATCCTGACAGCTGTATGTGAACTGATTATTTTGTCTGGAAAACCTAGAATTTAATCATGGTAGTAGGATGTAGTGTGGATGTACTGCATTCAAACTTAATTGTATACATAATGGCTACTATGGTACCATTCTAGAAGGATGTCTGTCTGTTTCTCTCTGTGTCTCTTTCTCATGCTTCCTGACTTCCAGAAAGGTTTGCCCAACCCAGAGCCCAGCCTGGCACACGGTCTTTAGGGTTAGCACAACCATGAAACAGCCATTTCCTGTTCGCTTTACCCATCTCACAAACAGTGTTAGCATGAAAACTATCCAACCTCTGCGGCCCCGTCAGCTGATGAAATACCCTCTGATTGGCTGTGACGGAGCATGGGTCTTGGTTAAAGACATTTTCTGGGCTCTTGATTGCTTTTAAAAAGCCTGGGATTGCTTTTAAAGATCTGTGATGACAGGCTTGGACTGCTTTTTTCCAGCCCATCAAGCAGAGGTGGTCCAGATGGATGTGGGTGGGTCTTATTTCAGCTTTTAGGATTGTAACATGTTATTTCTCTAGCAGGTTTTGTGGGGGAAATAGGGGATTTTATTTGTTTTGTGTTGATGAGAAGGATGCTTTTAAGGAGCAGCGTCAGGGGTCGGAGATGGTTATCTGGAGTGAAATGGGGGATGGGGTGGAGGGGGTCTTAGTAATCAAATAGCTTTACTGGTGGTACCAAGGTTGTGACCTCACATATAGTTACCAAGTCAACACATGCCAGCTACACAACAATAATAAACAAACCATGGAGGGAAGACACTCTATTGTTTTCTCCCACTTTAGATGGATGACCTCATGACATCTATCACCCAGGGCAGAGTTAATCTTAACGTCTACATAATAACAACAATATTCATTACACAAAGAGTAGAAGTGAAGACTTTGTGGTCTCTCTTTAGGTCTATACAAAGGTTAGGCTATTGAATATCACCATGGGAAATCCCAGTCATATTACTTATACCATATTCTATTTACATTTTATATGAACCATAATCTCCTAATCATTGCACTGTGTCAGGTTTAAATGGAGGATAACATAAACTTTTGTAAATGCAACATACGCATTTTACTTCTTAATGTAAAAACTGAAAAATTTATGGTTATACCTTCATCTAAAATGCATAAGGAACATGTATCCCAAAGTCAATTTACCAATGAATGCATAAAAAATGAATAATTTCATCCATTTATAGTTATATTTAGTGGAATATATGATGAAAAAAGTTAGTTCCTGTTAGTATGTTGTAGCAGCTATAAACAGCCATTCCTTCAATAACCAATCTATTTTCTCTTTCTGTTATTAAGTAAATAAGCAAAAAAAAATGTCATGCTACTGAGAAAACACAACGTCCTGAAAACTGAAAAGCACTGACACTGAAGACTCGTTCACTATAAAAATAACTTTTTTTGTTAAATGACATAGTTAATCGGCTTGTTTTTAAAAATACATTTTAAAAACCAAATGTATTCTAAAAATAAATATGCATGTGAATGAGAACGATAGAAATAATATTATATTGCAGCCAGCACTACAGTCAGAGCCACTGTTATAGAAAATAATAAACAAATTCTGATTGACACTCCTGTTCTGGCAAACTCACTGGCAGTACAAAGGGTTAACATTGGAAATGACCTCCATAAATGTTAAATAAATGTCTTACATATATAAAATTTGTTCATTATTAGTTTTAAACTATGCTGAGCATGCACTATAGACTTCCTTGTAAATTATCTGTTACTATAGAAACAAAAAGAAATTCAAATTGTGTATGGAATAAATAAAAATGTCCCAGATGCAGCTGTATTTCAATTATATAATTAAATAAGTGTTTTCCTACGGTTATTTTTTCAAGGTTTCAGGGGCTTTTGGGGCCTTTAAAATGCTCAAAAACTCCTGAAATTTGGCACACATTTCAATCGTTAGCCATTAGGCCCTCGCAATGGGTCGCACATGGGTGAGGTGGGTGGCTCTGTAGCGCCCCCTTTTACACAGTACAAAAAATTGGTGCATATATATATATATATATATATATATATATATATATATATACAGTATCTCAAAAAGTGAGTACACCCCTCAAATTTTTGTAAATATTTGATTATATCTTTTAATGTGACAACACGGAAGAAATGACACTTTGCTACAATGTAAAGTAGTGAGTGTACAGCTTGTGTAACAGTGTAAATT
>JANDJT010000179.1:26439014-26449522 GCA_024331685.1 Stegophilus panzeri
ACATCCACCAGCTCCGTGATGTCATCATGGAGGAGTGGAAGAGGACTCCAGTGGCAACCTGTGAAGCTCTGGTGAACACCATGCCCAAAAGGGTTAAGGCAGTGCTGGAAAAGAATGGTGGCCACACAAAATATTGACACTTTGGGCCCAATTTGGACATTTTCACTTAGGGGTGAAATAACTGTAGGCGTTTTTCAAAGTTGTCCACCAGGCTTGTTGGAATTTTTTTAATCACTCTTCCATGCAATATTCTTTCAGGTGTAAGATGTTTGAGGGTTTTCTTGCATGAACTGCCCGTTTCAAATCCGCCCACAACATTTCAATAGGATTTAAATCTAGGCTTTGACTAGGCCATTCCATAACCCTCCATTTCTTCTTTTTGAGACATTCCTTGGTGGATTTACTAGTGTGCTTAGGATCATTATCCTATTGAAAGGTCCACTTTCGGTTCAACTTCAACTTTCGGACAGATAGCCTCACATTATCTTCAAGCACTCTTTAATATGATGTAGAATTCATATTTGACTCAATGAATGCAATCTGTCCAGTCCCTGAGGCAGCAAAGTAACCTCTAACCATAACACCATGCATCACCGATGGTATGAGGTGTTTCTCCTGAAAAGCTGTCTTTGATACATCTGTCCAGAGAACATTAGTCCAAAAGGCCTGGTCTTTGCCTATATGCTCATTGTCAAACTGTAGTCTTGCAAAGGCTTTTTCCTGACACGCCTTCCATGAAGGTCAAATGTGTGCAATCTCTTTCTGACTGTAGAAGCATGCACTTTGATATCAACAGTTGTAAGACTTACTAGCAGATCCTGTGATGAAATTTTGGGGTCTTGGAGACGTCTTTAGGCTGAATTTGCTGGGCGTGGCCAGTCCCGGACAAATTGACAGTCATTTGAAATCTGTGGCACTTGTAGATGATTTTCCTTACAGTGGAATGAGGTGTTTCAAATTATTTGAAGATCTTTTTAAATCCCTTGCCAGACTCATAGGCATTCACAATCTTTATTCTGGAGAACTCTTTAGATATTGGCATGATGACACCACACACCTCAATAACAAAAGGAACACCAGACACTAGATGTGAGACATTTAAACAAGACCTGCACTCCCTAAGCAGGTTCTAATCACTGGCACCCAATCTTGAACACCTGATTCTAATTTTATGGATTTGAAGTTGTGACAATGTAGGGGTGTACTTACTTTGTCCATGTGACTGATCTGTTTTTTTGTTTATTTAAATTGTCAACATTACTACAAAATGTCAGTTTTATGTGTCATTTGATAGAATGTATCACCTTTAATTATAGGCACTGTTTCAAAGAGGATCAAATGTTTGCGTGTGAAAATATGTAAAATAAAATAAAATAAAAAAAATTCTATGGGTGTACTTATTTTTTCACATGACTGTATCATACATACTTGTACAAAACTCTGTATGAAACTCTGTACGAAATTCTACCGCTCTGACAGTCATTAGCTCTGCCCAACAAGAAGTCGGCCATTTTGGATTTTGTGAAAAATGCATGCGGTGAATTTTTAAATACTCCTCCTAGGGGATTTATGTGATTGTCACCAAACTTGCCCAACATTATGCCAGGACATTGAGGATGCTAAATTGCAAAGGGATGTTTGATATCTCGAACATTTTCTCCATGGCGAGGCAATAAATGTATGGCAAAACTTAAGCTGTATGTTATGTACTGGGGACTGATCACATAGACGTGGCTAATGTGAGTCATGGTCATAGCGCCACCAACTGGCAGCAGGAAGTGTGTGACACAACAGAATTTGCAACAATTCTCTTATATTTACCCAAATCGCTTCAAATTTGGTCCGAATCGTGTCGAGAAACCGCTAATGTAAAATTGCAAAAGGAGTCTTGATATATTAAATAGGGTTGCTGTGGTAATGCATCAAACTTTAATACTCTTTTCTTTGTATATTTGGGTGTTTTACTCTACAGCAGTCGCTTCACTATGCATTGTTTCCATACACCTACTGGGTGGTGATGGCACCTTAGTGCATGGGCCCGTCATCGCTGCTTGCAGCTATATTTTGAGTCTTGAGTTTATACTAGTTTGTACTTGTGTTAATAAGTAGTGTACATATAAGTGAAGGGTCTGAGAGAAATTCCTCACTTTATTTATACAGAGGAATCCAAGGACAAGAGTAGAGACATGCAGACTAATTGAGTGGCACAAATATGAACAAATCTTCAATGTTTAATCAACACTTGTGTAGCTTGGCATAAAAGCATGGATTTGGCATAATGTAAATTTCACAAGATAGCACTGTGTAAAATGTGCACAATTCAGTGTCTACTTTTAACATGTTCCTTATGCTGTTTCTGCTACCCTCCTCTTGATTTGAGCTGAATTCTTATTCTGAGAATGTCCAACTCATTAATGTGCATAATGTTCAACTAAAGACAAAATGTAATATGGTGTACTGAAATATTAATGAGCACCAATTGAACTGCTCTTGATATACCTCTGAATGCAGAGTCTGTGCATATGAGTATAAGTCCTCTTAGATGATGAGAAGGAGCTTGTTATTCTCATTATGCATGCTAATAGAATTACCCATCAGTTTACAAGAGGGACATAATTACCTTATTAGTATTTTCTAATCGCTTACAGAGATGAATGTTCACTGACCAATTAAATATACATAAATACATCTGAACAATCTGAAATAGCTCTAAAATGTGGACTACTTTTTCTTTAAAGCTGTAGGTGTAACAACAATGTTCACTTATGGTTAAACAGGGCAGGTACACATCTGGAGAATCAATCTAGTGCAGAGGTTTTACCCCAACCAGAAACATGACCACAAAACCATCCACTCAGACCTCATTAGCAATTAGATCCTTGCTCGCTCGCTCTCTCTCTCTCTCTCTCTCTCTCTCTCTCTCTCTCTCTCTCTCTCTCTCTCTCCTCCCTGCCAAGTCTGTAATATGCCAAAATGAGTTTGTGCTTGAAAACTACAAATCCCCTCCCACAAATTTCCTACTTTATTGGTTCTCCTGCGGCTGCCATGAGAAATGAGATATAGCTTTGGGAATTCAGCCTTCCAGAGAAGAAAACTATCGGCATATTTTAGATGCCAGTTCTAAAGTAATTTAAGTTTAATTTGAGCGGAATGCTGTTCTCATAATACAGTCATTTACATCACGAACATAGGATATTTAAATTAATAAATCAATGTGTTATTAAAAGAATAAATCTATTTTTTATTTCAGCTAAATAATACTGTATTGATTTATTCAGAAAGTATTAATGCCCCTTCACTTTTACTTCATTTTTATATTACCTAAGATAATATTACTTAAGCTAGACTGAACTCAAATGTGTTCTTTCCCAGATCACCGCATACATAATTATGTTTTGATCAAGCCATTGCATCTACGATCTCCTTCAACCTCATGGCTTATTTTTTTTTACTCTGACCTGCATTATCAGGGCTTTCAAATGGACAAAGGCCTGCCTTTTAATATCATTTACAATCAACAGAATTTACCACAGGTGAACTTTAATCAAACTACAGAAACATCTCAAGGAAGCTGGATGCATATGACATGCGTCAGATTTTATCTTTATTTATTAATTTTTTCTTTTTAACAACATTTGTGAAAACCTGTTTATGCTTTTTATTAGCTTTGCAGTCATTACAATAAATACTCAAGACAATAAACACGGAGGACTGTAAATACTCAGGACAATACACATGATAACAAGTATTGTACACAGGACAATAAATACTCTGCGCATTTAATACCCAAGGCAATTAATACACAGGACAATAAATACTCAGGACAATTAATACTCAAAACCAAACTTTTATACAGGATGTATGGGACATATACAAATGCATAGGACAATGAATATTTAGAATAATATTTACTCAGGACAAGAAATACACAGGACCATAATTACTCAGAATAATAAATACAATTAAAACCTCAGACAATAAATACTCAGGAGATGAATACTCAGGGCAAAAAATACCCAGGACAAAATATACTAAGGATAATACATAATTAAGACAATAAATTCACTAAGTATAATACAAACTCAGGAGACTAAATACTCAGGGCAGTAAATACTCTGGATAATAAATACTCAAGAAAATAAATACAGGTTCACAAGATAAAACATACCAAGGACAATAAATACTCAAGGCAATAAATACTAAGGGCAATACATTTTCAATTCAATTCTATTTTATTTAGATAGCACTGATATAAAGTATAAATTGGAATTTATCCCTAATGAGCAAGCCAGAGGCAACGGAGAGGCAAGGAAAAACTCCCTGAGATGACAGAAGGAAGAAACCTTGAGAGGAACCAGACTCAAAAGGGAACCCATCCTCTTCTGGATGACACCAACTAGTGTGACTATGAATCATTTCTCTTGTATAACTGTATAGTATTGAGTCAAGTAATCTAATCTAATAGTCTAATTGTGTTAAAAGGAACTTGAGTAAGAGCATCATTAAAGTTTTGAGTCTGTCGTATCAAAGTGAAGTTACTGACTGTTCAATGAAACTTGAGTGTAAACTGTTCTTAGCAATTGCAGTCTTTAGGCTATCCAAAGAAGAACATCCACAGCCATCTTTAGAGTGTCTGTGTGGTATCATCCACAGCAATGCCATGGTGATCTTTAGGCTATCTATGTGATGCCTTCCTCAGCAGGAATGAGTGATTTTCAAGAAAATACAGTACATACTTACAACAATACATACCTAAAACAATAAATAGGACAGTGCATTCTGACTGGACAGGAAAACAGAACAGTATTGGTGGGTAGAGACCATTCTGGAGTGTCTTTTGTTGACTGAGAAGGAAAAAAATTGTTTATTTCAAGTCTTACACATAATAGTAGAAGGTGAAAGCACATGAATACTTTCTGAATGCTTTGTATGTATAGCTTCTACAATTACACAATCTGATATGAAGGTGAAGTGTCTCACTATAATAACTACACACAGGACATATACACAACCCATCACATATACTAATGATTCAACTGTTGATATTTAGTCTGAAGCTAATTTTATGAGTTTCTAGATGTCCCATATACACACAAGCCTCCCCTGACATTTGCTTTTAAAGCAGCTATTATGAAAGTGAATCAGTCCTAATCGTGCTGAAAGCAGTGTGCTTGTATGTGTGTGTGTGTGTGTGTGTGTCTGTGTGTGCGTGTGTGCTTGCATGTGTGTGTGGACTAAAACTTTCACAGATGTCCTTAGTCCTGCCTCATCAAAAGTTAATCACACAAACATGGGGCCGTTAGAGATATGCTTCCCCCAGGGCTAACACTGTTCAGAAGCTTGTGTGTGTGTCTGTATAGAGTGAGCCAAGAACAAATACTCTCTGGACTGCTGTGGTGTGTAGGGCCACACACAGTACAGAGTCAGCCAGCTGTGAGCAAACACCCCCAGGCACAAGTTTGTCACCCAATTTAGGCTATACCTAAAACTCAGGTGCACACTTTCCCATAAAGCACCTCACGAACCTGGCCATCATGAAAGCACTAATTAGGATTATTGACAGGTATTTAGAAGTGGGGGAATTTTTATTTTTAGACTGCTTATTAGCAGTAGTTGACACCTGACAACTGGTCACAGCTGCCATTGGTCTGTATTTAGGAATCTACTCAATGTTGAAAACACTCCTGGTTAATGTTTGTATAGTCTACACACACGATTATAATTCAGTGCAAACGGCCTCAGCTCCATGCAGTGATTGAAACACTTTGTGGTAATAGAGCTATTACGAATGCTGTGGGCTTAGGGATGCCTAGGTGTGGTTTTCTATTGAGAGTTCATATGTATTGTGTGCAATCTGTGGTGGAGGAGTCTTGAGAAGTCCTGAAAATCCTTCCAGATTACACAGGGAGACGCTGGGAATTAAACCACACTCTATTCTTATCTGAATTTGTAATTGAAAAAAAAATTAGCTTGGTCTGACAAGCATCCAGCTGTGAAAAAACAGGCTGAGCTGGTAAGTGCTGGTATATGGAAACAGTTTTTATATTACAGCTACTAATTCTACATTGTGGACATTTTTTTAAATATAAAAATAACAGAAAGGTAGCTAAAAAAACATTTACTGACTGTTTAAGACAAATAATAAGGAAGCTGGCAAAGATGATGTACCAGTTTCACCAGGTCAGACTGTGTTTTGCTAGCTTATAGCTGGTCAGACCAAGCTAAATTTCTCAGCAGTAATGAGCCATACAGTAACGTCACATGGAAAAGTTAATCACTCACTTTAAAGGAATATTACTAATATTGCTGTCTTTGGATTAATTACAAGAAAAACAATTCTTTTTTGAAAAGGAATTCAACTTACTTGCCATGGCATCTTTCTTCCATGTGAGCCAAAAGTCTGCTAAAGTATCAATGACAAATAAAAAGCATGGCATGTCATAAATTTAAATCAATTCTTGGTTACGTACCGCTGAACTCAAAAATTTGTAAATTGTTAACATCTCTTAGATGGTTGATAAAATTGTTTCTGTTTTGTTATTTAAAACAGATTTTCTCAGAAGAGCTCAGTGATGCCACCAAATAAGCTCCACAACTTTGATACTGTCTTGCATGAGAAAAAATGATTTACTATCCTGAAACCTTTATCCATAGAATTTCCATGCTAAGCTAGCAGGCTGACTATATTATCCTAGTTGATGATCAAAAAAGTTCCGATTGTTATGACATACACTCACCAAGCACTTTATTAGGAACATTATACTAATACTGGGTAGGGCCTCCTTTTGTGCTCAAAACAGCTTCAATTCTTTGTGGCATGGATTCCACAAGATGTTTTAAGCATTCCTTTGAGATTCTGGTCCATGTTGACATGATTGCAGAGACTTTTGCTTTGTGACATGGTGCATTATCATGCTGGAAGTAGCCATTAGAAGCTGGGTAAATTGTGGCCAAGAAGGGATGCACATGGTCAGCAACATTACTCAAATAGACTATGGTATTCAAGTGATGATTGATTGGTATTAACAGGCCCAATATGTGCCAAGAAAACATTTCGCATTACACCACCAGCCTGGACTGTTGACACAAGGCAGGTTGGGTCCAAAGATTCATGTTGTTGGTGCCAAATTTTGACCCTACCATCTATTTACCTTATCAGAAATTGAGATTCATCAGACCAGGCTACATTTTTCCACTCTTCAACTGTCCATTTTTGGTGATCCTGTGCCCACTGCAGCCTCAGCTTTCTGTTCTTGTCTGACAGAATTAAAACCTAACATGGTCTTCTGCTGTTGTAGTCCATCTGCATTAAGGTTCATTGTGTTGAGCATTCTGAGATGCTTTTCTGCTCACAACAATTGTACAGAGTGGTTATCTGAGTTACTGTAGCCTTTCTGTCAGCTCAAACCAGTCTGGCCATTCTCCATTGACCTCTCTCATCAACAAGGCATTTCCATCCACCGAACTGCTGCTCACTGGATGTTTCTTTGTTTATTTCACCATTCTGAGTAAACTCTAGAGACTGGTGTGCATGAAAATGCCAGGAGATCAGCAGTTATATAAATACGCAAACCTGGCACTAACAATCATGCCACAGACAAAATCACTGAGATCACATATCCCCCCATTCTGATGGTTGAGGTGAACATTACCTGAAGCTGCTGGCCGGTATCTGAATGATTTTATGCACTGCACTGCTGCCACATAATTGGAACATGTGTTCCTAATAAAATGCTCAGTGAGTGTATTTTGACAGGTTTGACTACTCTCAAACCTTAAAAATTGACGGTGCAGATTGAGACTCCCACTTATGCTTGGCTGTGACAAATACAAGCTAGTTTGCTAACCAGCTAGCTATTGAGGAGTTCAGGAGGGCAATGGAGATGTTTACAAATTGCATATTTATGCATATTTTCCTGGCATTTTCAGGAGTTTTAGGGTGTAGAGATGGTTCCAGACAGTTTTACAAGAATTCAACGGGAGTTTGTTGAATGTATTTGAGTCTATACACTTTACTGACTGTATTTATTGAGACAGTTTGTGGCGATTAGCATTCAGCTAGTTTATATGGTCAGAGTTAGTATCAGGCTAGCTAATATTTAAAATTAGAAATAATTTATGAGGAAATTAGGAATTAACCTGTTGTTTGTTAGTCTTACCTTTGCCACTACCCTTAGCTTTTTGGTGATACGGGCACTAATTTACCATCGGCAAATAAAACCAGTGTTTGATTTGAGGTGGACATATTGTTCTTGTACTTCAACGTTTACCAGAGCATTTATTTAAATTAATTGCACTTTTACTTGAGTAAATAATTTGGGTACTTTTAGCCCTCTCTCTTTGAATGGTTAACTAGATGACTGTGTCTTGAAAATACTTTTATAGAAGGACAAAATCCTAAACTGTGCTATAAAAGCACTACAATGAGCAAAAATATTCAGAAGACATGATGTAAAACAATGTCAACATTATGTGCGTACAGCTGTGAAATTTCTGAGCATGTCATAGTGTAGTTGGAGTTAAAAAAAAAAAAAAAAAGTTCATAAATATCAATAAAGATTTTGCTGGAACATATATGTTTTTTCCATGCTTTTCAGGATTTTGGGTCTTCAGGTAACTGTTACTGGGGGAAGAGTGCCAGACTATCAGCTCCCTGGCGTCCAGCAGACAACGACCAGCCGATCCACACACTCCCACACAGGAAACGTGTGTTTATTTAGAGGCTACTCTGTTTACTGTGCAGGAAGATTCTCTGCAGGAACGTGTACTCACAGCTGTGTGCATCAGTTTGCAGTCACACATCATTTTACACACCATCGAGAGGAAAATGTACTAGGCAGAAGTAAAATGCCCAACTAACAAGTTAGGTTTCATAGAACATTTTCTTAATGCTAGTGGTTTAGAATATTTTGCTCACTAGATGGTTTTTGGAGCGGGCCTTTCCTTTTTTTTTTTTTATTGGGGGTGGGGCTTGAGTATGTCTTTACATTACACCACAAATCTGTAACAATACAACCTTCACTTCTGAAAACTGATCATGTTTTCAGCAAGCTGGAGCAGTTCTTTGGAAGTTTATTGACAGAAAGGTCACAGAAACTGAACGTGAATAATCACATGACTCACGTAAAAAAGGACACATGATTCACACGTAATGTTTGTTTTTGTTTTTTGTTTTTTTTAATGTGATTTTCTCACACAAGTCATTTATTTTCACATTAAAATTTTTCATATGTAGACCATGTGGTTCCAATTTCCACAAGTGTTTTTCTCATATATAGAATTCTTTTTTTACATGAAGATTTTTTTAAATAATATTCATGTGTTTACTTCAGCTCACATGCAAACTCAGGGTAAGTTGAAATATACTTTCACATGTGATCACATATTGCTCACATGTAAAAAACTTACAATCGCATGTGAAACATATTTGGTTCCATGTGCAACTGTTTTAATAAGCTAAGAACTCAAACTATCCAAAGAACCCTTGAAGAGCTCTTTTTGAGAGTGCATGTGTTATGTAAAACTTCTATAATTTTACGTAAAGGTTGCATTGCTAGCACGTGTTAAGGTATTAATTTACCACAAATCCTTTTTAACAAAGTAGCTATAATTGGTATCATGTGTCATTGAGGCAAACAGGCAGTTAGTGTGTGTTTGTGTGTTTCTGTGTTGGAAAGGTCAGCCTAAGGTAATTTGTTGCAGATAAAACCCAACACCAAACACCGGCACCACATCTGCATGACAAATTTTTACAAAGCTGTGCTAAATCTATTAACACCCTAAGGGACTAACCTGTTCTAGCACAATGTGCTTTTTCCTTGCCTTTTAAACACATTGACTTTATCTTTGACTGTTTTTTTTTTTTTTTCTTTCTTTTTGTCTCATCATCCAACCTCCTCCTCATGTAATTACCTCCTTAGTAATATTTCTCTGATGTCTCAGTCTTTTAACATCATTGTGGAATGTGCATTTTTTACGCTCGCTTTATGTGTGTGGAAGGAATATCTGAGGGTTTTGACCTTGTGCTGACATTTGGCTGATCCCCATGAGGAAAGCCCCCCCTCCCTTTTTTTTTTTTTTTTTTAAATAGTAATAATTAGCTTTATCAATAACTATGTCACTGGAAGGATTTCACAAAGATAGTAAGACAAAACTGTATTAATTTAATCAATTTAAATGTATTCATTTAATGTCATTATCAATTTTATTGATTTTTTTTTTTTTTGCCTGAAAACATCATTCAATCTCTTTAATAATAGGCATGACTAACACAATGTAGCTTGTTAATTATCATAAATTATTAAAAATTATTAATGAATTAAGCAGAAGTAAAATATCATGTAATACCATTAGCAGGAATTCCACATGCTACCTAGCTGATCTATGCTAGCTACTGGAATAGATGCCAGTCTAACCTGGCATTAGCAAAAAAGTTAAATATAGCCAGTCATGGTTAGCAAATTAGCAAAACTTACCACAACATGCTTTTTCAATTTATTTGGCATTTA